>CM040120.1:304192939-304756431 GCA_022559845.1 Amorphophallus konjac
GAGAAAGACATGATCTCCGACTTGAAATTCCAAATCTCGCCTTCGGTTATCAGCATAGGATTTCTACCGGGACTGTGCTATCCTCAGCCTTTCTCGAATAAGGTGTATCTTCTCGGTAGAATCTCTTACCATATATGGGCCTAAACTTTGTTTTTCACCAACTTCATCCTAGCATATAGGAGATCGGCAACTTCTACCATAAAGTGCCTCGAAGGTGCCATTTGAATACTGGCTTCTGCATGAGACACTCAGATGGACAGTGTTTAGACTAATGCATGAAGCGAAGCAAGAGCTCTTTCAAAACAATTCCAATGCGTCAATGCATTGAGTCCACTGTGTCGACGCACCAGTTGACACATTTTATAGACTAGCTCTGGGACAGACCAGTGAGTTGACGCAATGATCCCATGCGTCAACGCATCATGCAATACTCATGCAAACTCATGCATTCAATGCTGTATATCAGACACAGTCCTATGCAATCATATCAGCAGCCATATTCAAAACACAATATCATAATGCACTGACTGTGTTGCAATCATCAAAACAAATCAGCATGCTATCATCAAAACATAATGCACATGCTTGTGCCTAAGAGGCACAACACACTCGGTGTAAGTCCTTGCCTCGGTGCATGTTTTGCTTCGGTGCTCGTTACTTTTCAACAATATCTTAGGTGTCTAAGGCATAATAGGGTTGGTGCAAACCTTGCCTCGGTGCATATTGTGTTCAGGCTCACATAAAGGTATGTACAAATCCATGTTCACTCTGCATAGTAGATCAGTGCACGTCTCTATGCTAAGGTTAGTGCAGTTTTGTGCCTACAAAGTCCATGCTATTTCCTGTAGCCTTGGTCGGTGCAATGTTGGTCGATGTCTATATAAGCATACAATAGTCTGAGCATATTGACTTGACTTTGACCTTACTTATTGACTCAGTATTTTTCTCTTTACAGGGAATTAAACACGGTACGACTCTTGTTCGCGATTGATTAACTGAAGCACGTGCTCTAGGAATTATCTGATGGGCTCGTGATCCCAGGAACTAATGATTGGGCACGTGGACTGCAAACTCTCACAGCCTGACACGTGGACTCTAAAGGAGCGCTACTTTTCCAATTCATTGGGCGGGAAACGTGGGTTCCACGCACCCATCTCTCAGAAGCCTCCATATATATATAGATGCAGATCGTGAGAGAGAGCAGAGATAATCAGAAAATAGAGAAGAGCTTCAGAGAAGAATCAGAGAGCGAGATACGAGAGCAACAGAAGAGGAGATTCTGAGGAAAAAGTGATAGAGCGAGAGTAGCAGAGCAGAGCATAAGTAAAATTGAGAAAGCTCGTGAGATCAAGAGAAGGAGAAAGAGATAGAGAGGAAGTGAAGAAAGAGCTCGAGGAGAAGAAGATAGAAGACTTTCCTGAAGATTAGTTCCACTAGACCTTGGATCAAATCCAGGCCAGTCAGCTCCCTAAGAGCCACATTTATGCTACCATCGTCTACAGCTTTCTGTCTTTGTGATTTCTCATTTCTTGTTTTTTCTTTTACACTCTTTCTTTCAAGCTGTTAGTCCGCAGAGCAAGCTGTAACGCTCAGTAGTTGCAGAGGAGGATTCCTCTGGTCGACTAAGCTGTATTGCCTAGCGGGTCAAGCTGTTAGGCAGCTGATGGCTAAGCTGTATTACCCAGCGGAAGCAAGCTGTGATGCTCAGCGGTTTGTAGGCAAGCTGTGAGGCCCAGCTGTTCAAGCTGTGAGTCAGCAGGAATCCACACTCGGGTTGAGTGTGGGGTGGACGTAGGTCTGGAGGACCGAACCACCTAAAAATCATTTGTGTGCTGTGATTTTATTGTCTACTTTGATTCTGCTAGATGCATGCTTAGGATCGTTCATATAAGTCTGATCTTTCTGTCTAGTGAGAATTTTGCCTAAACGCCTTTCATTGATTGCTGGTCTTGACAGAGTTATTTTGAATACGTGAACTGAGTCATCTCTCCAGCTTTCATAGACTTGATCAGGAGCAAGGTCTATCTGATCTTCTATTTGTTTCTAAAGAGCAATTTATTCACTTAATCAATCTGAGTTTAAGTTTCACAACTATTCTCCAGTTATAGTTTTAATTGGCAATTTTTATAGGGGAGATTCATTCACCCCCTCTGAATCCGAACCTTGCACCCTAACACACACCTCCTTCCACTTTGTTCCCCCTGCAAGCTAAGTCTCTACATTATGACAGTCTCAAACTTGAAGAGGATATGTCAACCATATTCATATTTGATTTAACTCCCTTTCAAGAAGATCAATTGATTAATGCCCTTAATGCTCAAGAGCTGCCTGTCTTTGACCAAGTTTCTTTGGAGGAAGAAGTCATTAAAAGGGTAGTCAGGTGGGTAGATACATGACAAGGAGACCAATGGATAGATATTGGGCAAATGATCCATCCCAATCTTGAACGATTGCTGGCCATTGATTGTTACATACCCCTTATAGAAGAGAACTAGCTCACACATATGGCTAATTTTAAAATCAACAATGTTCGAGACCAACACATTTTTAGGCCACATGCATACATATATAATCTTGTCTTCTTGTGGCACAAATGCTGGAAATTGAAAGCAGATAAGATAACGTGGTGGCTCATTCTTAACTCAACTCATTGGTTATGGAACTTGCACCTCTTATACATGCGTCTGGCTGAAGACGGAAAACTTAGCGCTTGTTGGGAGGCAACCTAACCATTTCCCTTCAATAATCTAGTAAGTCATTTTCATTTGTGTTTGTAGGAGCTGGAAGAAGTCGTTCGCAAAGCTGCCTACCAAAATAGCCCCGTCTGCACACCCCAGGTTGTACCTTTCCTTCCCAAGCATTCATGTATGGATTGTCTTGTTCATATATTCTTCATGCCATCAGAGACGATGTCATTTAATTTGGGGGGTAAGGGTAATCATTGTCAAAATCTCATGCAACCTGCTACCTTGTACAAATCTCATGCTAATTGCTGTCTCATGTTCTTATCAAAAAAAAAAAGAGCCCCAACTGAGCTTTCATGATTCATGCTTTCATAAAAGAGACTTTGAAAAAAAACTATGTAGATGGATGATGGAATAATTTTTTTTGTCTAGTCATGGAAATTAGTTTAGAATCTCGTAAGGTCTCTTAGCATAAAAAAAATTAACTTGCACACTAATGGAACAGGAAAGACAAGCCTTCTATCATTTGGTATGGTGTCTGATACTCTGCCCTCCCTAGTGAAGAGTTAGAAAAAAAACCATGGAAAAAGCCCCTGATCTTAGTAACCGGGCCTGCTTCTCCTAAGGCAAGAGTCGAGGTTCACGTCAAACGGTGAAGGGTTGTGCATCATCATGTGTTGAAAAAAAAAGAAAAAAATATGGAAAATGCCCTTGATCTTAGTAACCTGGCCTACTTCTCCTAAGGCAAAAGTTGAGGTTCGCGTCAAACAGTGAAGGGTTGTGCAGCACCATGTGTTAATCAAAAAAAATGAAGGCTGCTATGATCAAAGCTCTGATCTGAGAGGTAGAGTTGAAAGACACCTAGCTAAGATGGCAATCTAGAGGACCCAATTGTCCAAATTGTGAATGTAGATTTCACGAGCATAAATGCTATGAGACTTTGGGAGTGTTCTATGAGAGCATCATGTTCTAATCGTATGGCTAGTACATTTTAATAATTCCAAATTCCTAATCCGTAGTTAATTCTATGAAGGGGGATCTTGATTGGAGGCATGAAATCTTTCAAACTCTTGTTGGTCCCTAATCTTAAGTTGTTTGCATTGCTAAGAGACTAGCAATGTTCAAGTTGGGGGGTGTGATAAGTGTCCATTTTCTTTGATAATTCATTGCATACACACCATTTTATGTACATATAACTGGGCAATTATGCATATTTCATAGTTAACCTCGACTCCGCGTTTAAATTGGAGCTTTCACGTAAATTGATTAATTTGGTGATATTATTTAATAAATGAAAGTTGAGGGCCATGAGCATTAATTCTCCATTGCATAACCATGAGCATTTGAGATTTATGTGCACATTATGGTAATTTTTATGGACTAAATTGTAATTACGTGTGTGCAGGACACTGAAGGTAATTACAAGAAACTCCGGGGGCAAAAAATGTCGTCACCACTTTGACCAAGTCCAAAACATATATTTTGGTTGGAGGGAAAATAAAATTCAAAGTTTATATTTTGGTTGGAGGGAAAAGAAAATTTAAAGTTTGAACTAAATGGGAGAAATGATGAGTCTTGGGAAAGGGGTGTCCAAAGTCCAAGAAAGGGGGTGCCCAAAATCCAAGGAGCGGGTGCCCACCTCCTTTTCCTTTCTCCTATACATCATCTTCTAAGTAAATCCAAGCCATCCATCTCCTTTTAATACAATCTCCAACCTCCATTGACAAAATTTTCCCTATAAATAGCCCATGTCAAGGAGGATAATGGGAGTGCTTCCTTTGGCATTTTTTCTCTCCCTCTCCCTCTCACATTTTCTTAGGCCATCGATTTCTCCCCCTTCCGTCCTTCTTCTCCTCTTGCTGTCTTCATGAAAGTTCTTTGTTTTGAAGCGTTCTACAACTTCATCTTCTGCAGCATCTTCTAATCCCTTCTGGATTTGAAGTTATTTCTCATTTTAAAACTTACTATCTTGTGATTTTACTGTTCATCCGAGGTGCTAGCTTCTGTTATTCCTATATTTTGAAGCCCTGTTGCTCTTCTTTTCTCTCTACGTTCTTCATAAAAGTTCTTCCTATCTTGTAGATCTATATTTTCTTCTTCTATCACTTCCTCTAATGCCATCCCATTTTTATGTTATTTTTTATTCTTCTTAGTTCAATTTTTTATCATTTTACTATTCATCCGTGTAGCACACTTTTGTTCATCCCTAGTTTTCACCATCTTCTGATCTTCTACTCTCTCTGCACTCTTCACAAAACTTTTTCTTCTCTTCCTGATCTTAAACTTTGGTTTCTACCACTTCTTCTAAATCTCTATGGTTTCAAAGTTATTTCACTTATAATCTTACTCCGTTTCTATTATTTCTGTTTTACTATTTTTCAGCTCCCTTCCTTTTCTATCTATCTCTCCCTCCTCCATTTTCATCTAAACATTCCCAAGGCGGATTTTCTCCTTCAGTGCTCTAAAGGTGTCATCTATCTCCATGGCGGGACGACTTCTTCCAAGGCTTGGCACGGCGATTTGGCGGCGCCATTCTTCATCTTTGCTCCTGTCTTCCTTTCTTCCCTTAGCATTATTCAAGTTGTATTTTTAGTTTTCATAAATGTTGTACTCTTCATTAGCAATAAAAATTAAGTTTATATAATTGTTCTTTATTTTCTCTTTCCATCTCCTTTCAAACTCTATTCTCAACCCTATCACATTCTTTAGTTTGATTTATTTCTAGTCTTAAGTTCATGTAATTTATTTTCCATTAGTTTTAACTCCCTCAAAAACTTGATTTTCAAAACATAAGAAATTTTTTAACTTATTTAAAAGAAATATTTCTTCCCCGTCGGATCGACCCGTTCTTACCACTCTACTAAGATTTTATATCTTTTTAGTGAGTGAGTTTGGTAAATAATTTTAAAATTGTGTGTGGCACGGCATTATTAACGACGAGTGTTTGTGCGCATCAGTATAATGAATCAACTATATACAACCTTCGTTCGAGGTTCAGAAGGAGCTAGCGCTTCCAATGTTTTCCTGAAAAAATTGGCACCCCAGAAAATTCAAATAGAAAAGAAAAACCCGACAACTAAGAATTCATATGTTTTTGAATTAACTACTAAGAAGAATCCTAAGCAAGCTACTGTTAAGACAAATCATAAACAAACTAAAAAGGGCAGAAAGAATAGTAGTTTGCAAAAAAAGCTGATTCATCCTCATGTTGAGAATGTGCATGCTGAGAATAAAATGAACACACACATGCATACACATAAAAGGAGAATCAGAACTTTGGAAAAATGCATGTTAAAAATTCATCTGATAGAAACCATGTATACAAGGAAATCTAACTGTTCTTGTCATTACTTTGGTAAGCATGGTCACTTCATGGATGATTGTTCTGTGCTGAAAAGGGATGATCTGAATCTTAATAGAAAGCATGCTAGGGACTTTAATGTTAAGAAATTTCTTACCACTAAGAAAAGGAGTATCACATGCTTTAATTATGGTAAGGTAGGACATGTTGCTGCACAGCGTTGGTTTGAAAATGGTAAGAAAAACTCACAGTCATATCATGCTAAAATCCCTACAAACCATCGTGGTTTTAATAAGAACAAATATGTCTCAATAAACTAGCATATCACATGTTTCAATTGCCACAAGCCAGGTCACAAGGCCACTGAATGCTGGTTAGGTTCTCATAGAAGAAATTATTCTTCTTGCTCGCACTATGGAAAGCATGGCCATACAGTCAAGAACTGTTGGCATGGTTAAGGAAAGAACTTTAAATCTGAATGTGTTAAATTCCTGTAAATCAAAGTGTTTTTTGGAATAGATCTATTTTTAAAGAAACATTCAATACTTGTTTTAATTGTGGAAAGCCAGGCCACAGAGTTGCTGATTGTTGGCTGACTGGTTTCAGTAAACAGAATACTCATTCTGTTAATAGAAATTTCCATGAAAACGCACATAGATTCCATGATTACATTAATGTGCAAAGAAAGAGTTTTAATTCTGTTGTTTTATGTCATTATTATGGACAATACGGGCATTATATGGATAACTGCTCGTTGATGATAAGTGATGATCTGAAGGCTCAGAAAATGTGGAAAGCACCATTCAGAGGTGCCACTGTTATTTTAGGACCCAAGATGTTTTGGGTACCTATAGGTGCAAAACAAGGAACTACTTTGTAGGTGTGCCTTGGGATTGAAGAATAAAGAGAGGTACAATAAACCATGGCACCCAAGTTGGTAAAACCCTATTCTTGTACTTTTCAGGTAATATTTGTATTCTTCACACTTGTTCAGTTGAAAACCTTAGGAATCTGTTTTAAACTGCATATCATGATTAGTCAAATTCTTCATGCAGTTGCTTTGACATTTGCATTGAGATACATGAGTCTATATGTTCATATATTAAGCTATGTGTGCACATATTCATTGAAGACATGTTGAATTCATTTCTCATTTGCATGCATTAATGTTTTGACATTTGATTACGCACATAGAGAAGGTTAGAAACTCATAAGCATAGTCTCCATATTTGTGAATATATGTGAATTGCATATGTCAATTATCTGTATACACATGTGTTCGACATACAGTCATTAAAATCTGATGCATATAGGACTGCTTTGGCACTGCATTGTCATGAATGACCACTATGGTATATCAAATGGTAAGCTACTAAAGGGCAGATGAAATCTGTCTGGAGGTTCTTACTATATGTGAGGTGGTCCTTTAGACCAAGTCCTCTGCCTGGTACCGTGGGTCATGTTGCATATATACTTTGCATATGTTGCATTTAAAATTCAGTTCTGAGTACATGTGGTTCATTTAGTCAGGGGGAGTCAATGCATAGGCATGCATGTGTTAATTGCATATCATTCATATTGAAAATATCAAAAAGAGTAATTGTCATGCACACTCATAGGGGGAGCTCTTGTCTTAATCTGAATCGTTTGTTCACATCCTTGGATTGAGTTGTTCCTTCTTCAATCTGAATCTCTCTTGATTGAACCTTAATGTTTCTTGATGCAATGATTGAGTCTGTATGCGAGCTTCATCTGATCTTCAGTGTCGACACCATGAGTCGACATTATTTTTCAAGCATTCTATTTAAATGTTGTCACCGAGAGTCGATATCTTCATTGGTGTGATTCTGCTTCTATATTTGTTCAGGGGGAGCATAAGAAGAATTCTTGGACTACATGACCATATTTGTCATACTGATCTTCTTTGCTCTTCAAGCATTTTATCTCAAACATGGTACCAGTCGGTCTCACTTGTCTTCATCTATTTTTAAATCAGTCAAACTTAAATCCCATTTCTTGAGGGGGAGCTACTGTCTGCACTTTCTGATTATCATAATCTTCCTTTTAAAGTTGAAATTTCCTAATCAATGATAATCATTTTCTTGATATTATTTTTTAAAAATCCTTATGGGTGATATAATTCTTCCATGACTAATCCCTGATTCAGATCTTCTGAAAAACTCCTCACTCTTTGCATGTTACTTGATGATCATTATTCTGAATCATTCAGGAATCTTCCATTGTATGGAACTATGAATATCTGAAATAACTTAGCTGGTTTAAGCCTTATGTATTTCTTGAGTTTGATTTTGAACATCTTGAAAATATCTGAATCAATCCTTTAATAAACTTTAACCAGTTGATTCATGTTATATCATGTAAAACCTTCTGAAATCTGAAAGTTTTATAACCATGGCTCTCTTTGGCAGAGGTACATAAGGTGAGTGTTATTTTTAAACGTTTGTTTGATCTGACTAATGTCTGAATGTAAAGTAATGTCAGAGCAATGACTTTAATCACCTAGAAACTATGTCCAAAGGACTGTGTCATGAAGTGCCTTAGTTATCTCTGGTGAAAATTTAATGAAAAATCTGTGAAAGGTCAAGGCAGAGCAATGATTAGGTTGCACTGATAAACTGGGATCCCCGTCAAAGAAATGGAGTCATCCTATGTCATGAAGTGCTCTAGTTAACTCTGTTCAATATGAATCATGACAGTTAGTCATACTAAGCACTTAGGGATACTGGCGTCAAAACAACGTGTATCCTCTAGTTATAAGGTGTGAACTAAACTCGATTGATCTTCAGAGTTATTGTAATAAACATTGATGTTGCATAGATAGAAAAATAATCTAAAATTTGAAAATTGCTGAAACTTTGGACAAAATCATATCCTTTCATGTCTGTTTAATCTCAACAGTACATTTTGTAACTCCTAAAAAAGTCATTGAATTTGAATGAGTAAGAGAAAGGGAGGCTAAACTAGATGTTAACATGAAGGCATGGTTCATCTTTATTGAAATTGATTTCAGATATAAGTACAGAATGTATGAATAAAACTTGAATACAACATGTTTAAACCAGGGTGTTCAATAAAGATTATGTCATAGGCCTTTATAGTGGAAGAGTTTGAAATACCTTAACCTTGGAATTATGACTTTGATGACTCATTGCATATTTTTTTTAAAACTGACCTCCATCTGCTTACGTATGCTTTTGTTGCACTCATGTTATGTCTGATGAATCTGATTCCATTCTAATCTTTCTGTTCTTTCAAAGAGGGAGATTGTCTCATCAGCATCTTTTTGTTCCAGTGATTTGAAGGGAAGAACAAATTCCTGTCTAGACTGCATTCATTATTTCTTAAAGGGGGAGAATTATCCAAGGGGGTGAATGTGTTTTGTTAATATTTGCCACATCCTTTCGCATCAGGTCTTGCTTAAGACTGCCTTTATTACTTTCCAACGGGGAAGAATGCGTTACATTTCTGCTATCGTCATTTTGGTTCATTCTGCTCCATTGGTATCATTCTATCTGTGCATTCTGTCTATCCTCTTTTTGATGAAGTCAAAGGGGGAGAATGATTTGAGTCATCTGTAGGTTTGGCTGACTAAGGTTTGGCTGGCTGTTTCATAGGCTGAGAATATTTTGGTTGTCATATGGATAGAATGAATAGTCCATATCTATTTTAGCATAGGTTTTGGGTCTCATTCAAACCTGCATTTTGGTTAAATACTGTCATAGCATCATTGTCTGGTTTACAAGATTCATATGACTCATAGTGTTGCCATCATCAAAAAGGGGGAGATTGTTGGAATCTTGTGTTTTGATGATGACAAACACTGTGACTCATATGTATGATGTCATAAGTATTTGTATTGATGTCATATATGAGTTACATGGAATGAACTACTGCACATGAGCATCATAGTTCATATGTGGTTGTTTTGTATGTATCCGTTCACATTCGTGTATGTCTGTGCATGTATGAGGATGCCTCTGTATAAGCATTGCATAAAGTCTGGTACAACTATTAATATAAGTCAATGCATCACAGGTTAACCAAAAGTCAACGCGTCTGCATAAAGTTTGTGCACATGACACTTTACTGAATAGCCTGTGAACATGGCATTTGGTCAAACAGGTGGTGTTCATGATCTTCATACAACATTAGGCTTACATAGAATCAACGCCAGTTGCATCATGCATAACTAGGGTCGGTGCTAGTTGTGTTCTTCACACAGCCAAGGTCGGTGCTAGTTGTAGCATGATGCATAACTACGGTCGGTGCTAGTTGTAGCATCATGCATAACTAGGGTCAGTGCTAGTTGTGTTCTTCACACAGCCAAGGTCGGTGCTAGTTGTAGCATCATGCATAACTAGGGTCGGTGCTAGTTGTAGCATCATGCATAACTAGGGTCAGTGCTAGTTGTGTTCTTCACACAGCCAAGGTCGATGCTAGTAGTAAGCATATTGCATACAAAGTCGGTGCAGCATCTACATTGAGCATAAAAGATCGGTGCATTCTCAGTTTTTACTTTACCTAAGGTCTGCGCACATTTTGCCTTACACATATATAGGTCAGTGCATATTCCTGCTCCTTCATATAAGAAGGTTGGTGCATGCTTTGCTGAATCGGTGCAATTGTATGTCTCATGCATAAATGTCGGTGCACTTTCTACATCACTCATATGAGAGTCTGCGCATGTTTTTCTATGCATAGTCTGTGAACGTTTTTGCACTAAACATAAGGTCAATATACAGACTGTAGCTGGTCGGTGCACATTTTCCATCTTGCATATTAAGGTCTGTGCATGTTACTACTTGATGTATATGGATGTTGGTGCATACACTGTAGCCGGTCGGTGCATGTTTGCATACAAGCATATGAAGGTCGGTGCACCTTTTTGCCTTATGCATATAGGACAGTGCATATATGTTTATTAAGGTTTGTGCATATTTTAACTTGAGCAACTAAGGTCGATGCACATTCTCTGGCATGTCATACAAGTCTGTGCATGTACTGTAGCACACTCAACTTAAGGTCAGTGCACATCTTGTCTGACTGAACATAAGGTCTGTGCATGTTTGCACGATACACTATAAAGTATGTGCATCCCTTATGATTCATGATCACAAGGCGTTTGATAAAACATTCTTCTTCCAACTAACAGGATCAAAGCAGCACGTGAGCTTGAACTGAAGCAGACACGTGTTCCCAGAAAGGCTGGAAGCTGGCACGTGGACCCAAAGAGCTTATAACTAGGCACATGTTCTCAGGATGGCAGATGTAGGTGCACGTGAGCCAAGAAGGAAAGTAGCCTGGAGCATCTGCCACGTGGAAAGCAACCTAACCAAGATGCTGCCACGTGGTCATCTCAACTCAGATCTGAACGGACTTTTTGGCAATAAACGTGGTTTCCACGCGCCCATCATCTGTCATCAATTTACCTCCGGCGCCCCTGTTCCCTATATATAAGCACCTGCAAGGAAGAATAAAAAGAAGAACAACGAGTAGAAGAAGAAAAGAAAGGAGAGCGGCTGAAAGCCAGCAGCAACCAGAAAAAGAGAAAAAGAAAAAGAGATAAGAGAGCAGACTAAGAAGAATCAGAGAGAGTTTTGAGAGCAGAGATCGTGAGAGAGTGCAGCAGCAAGATCGAAGGAGAAAGAAGATCTGTAGCTTCTAGATCAGATCCAAGCTACATTGCTCCAAAGTGAGCAATATTCACTGAGCTTTAATTCCAGCTTTCTATTGCTGATTTTTATCATTTGTGTTTTTCCATTTTTACATTCCGTTTCAGAAGCTGTGAATCAGCGGTGGCATAAGCTGTAAGGCCCAGCGGTTTGAAGTTGTAAATCAGCGGTGGCTAAGCTGTAATGCCCAGCGGAGCAAGCTGTAAGTCAGGGATTGTAGGCAAGCTATAATGCCCAACAGTTTAAGCTGTGTATCAGCGAAATCAACACTCTGATTGGAGTGTGGGGTGGATGTAGGTCTGGAGGACCGAACCACCTAAATATCCTCTGTGTGCCATGGTTTGATTGTCTACTTTGATTTTGCTAGATGCATGCTTAGGATTGTGTTCTAATTGCACATCTGTTGATGGCCCTTGATCAGTTTGCTACCTATCTGTGTGCGTGCTAACTGCACATTAAATACCTAGCTGTTCCTTAGTCCATCGATCTGTTAGTAAGTGAGTCTTTCAGTTAACTAAGGCAATCGGTCTTTATTCCGCATAGCTTACCAATTAGAGTTCAAATTGGGTAGAATTTTTAATGGGGATTCATTCACCCCCCCTCTGAATCCGTGTGTGCACCATTTAATCTACTCTTCACAGACTAACATTGATAAGGGCCACTATATGTATACACATGTATTTAAGACGCCCAACATCACTTAAAGACCAACGGACCAACCTATAGATAACGTGTATAAGAGCTTTTCCATTTCTCCACATAGAAGGAATGGGCGCCCCTGTCTTGGGCGCCAATATATTGGCTTTGACTGGGTGAACCCAGTTAATGGGCGCCCCTCCATAAGGGCGCCAGTTCCCTTTTGACTGGGTCAACCTAGTTAAAGGGTGCCCCTCTACAAGGGCACCAATTGACTTTGACTGGTCAACCAGTGTAATGGGCGCCCCTTTATAGGGCGCCAATTCCCTTGGTAAGAGCCCCCTTGCACGGGCACAGATTAATGGGCGCCTATCTCTTGGGCGTGAATTCCCAACAGGGCAGAACCCTGTTCTTCCACCTATTCTTCTAGAAGTGTTTGAAACACAAACAGCCTTATTTCGTTAGCAACGGACCCGCAAGGCAATAAACCATTTGCTTTTCGTTGGCAATGGACTTTCCCTATAATTATACTCTCTATTGAGCAGGTAGAGCCTATTACCGTCATCCCGCTGCCTGCAGAAGAGAATATCTCCCCTCTTTTCTTCGGAAGACGTGAAAGGGCATCTTCTTCCTGCATTCTACGTCCTACTGCTGAAGCTTTGCGGCAGAGAACGTGTGGCTTCTCTTATTATTATTCTCCTGAAGCTGTGTGGCAGAGAACATGTGGCTTTGTTTATTATCATTCTACTACCTCGTTAAACACTCCGAAAAGGTAGGTTTTCTCAAGATCTGGCCTAACCAGTAGTTAAAATAGGGTAACAAGCATGATTAGCAGTAGTTTAGTTTCATCTTCCACATGACATATAGCCTGATACACCGGTTTTCATGAAACTGCTGCATGTGTAAATGGTGCCCATCAGGCTGCCATCATTTAATGGGCGCCCAGATCTAGGGTGCCATTTCTTGCATGAAGCGCCCATATGGGCAGGTGCCTATTAAAAGGTGACAGCATGCACAAGCACCAATTCTTTTCCATATTTAATAATCACTCATGCTTAGAAAATTGATATGTAAGAAATGAAACCCTAATATTCTTGCATGAGCATGATTCTGAGATCCTTATATTTTTCTCTGTCTAAACATGTCCTTACTTCTTGATTTCGTGAACTTTAGAAATTGTGAATAGTGTTTTGTGTCTCAAAACGTACCTGCCCGATGGATAGCATCACCTATGAAATGGGCGCCCTTGTCTGGGGCACCAATTACATGAATAATGACCCTATGTAGAGTCGCAAATTAAATGGTGACACTGCAAGGGGGCACCAATTCTTTAGGGCAAAAGAAAAGAAAAAAAATATGAAAACTTGAAAGGGTGCCCTTGGGAACAGGCGTCAATTACCTAAATAATGGCAACCACCTGGGCACCATTTATTGAAATAAGGGCACCTGTCTGGGCGCCATTTTCCTCAGTGCTGATTTCCAGAGTTTCAATTTTAAGGCGATGTTATCTCAGTCGAGAGCCGCTAATTCCATCCAGATTCCTGACTGGTCTCGTGGTTTGTGCCGATCTAACCATAGTTCATTTCCTGCATAATAATCGGACCTTGAATGCCATTCATGAAATCTACCTTATGTTCCTACGATGGTTAAACCCTTGGAATTCTATATTGGCCATAAACGAGAGTGGATGTTGAAAGATATACATGACATAGTGCTGGCGTCAATGGGGCCCGATCTAGTCCTGGAAGGAGCACCCGAAAGTACTTGTGCCCATGGGAGCTATAATGATCACGGTGTTTAAGCATTGCACCGAAGTACTTGCTTTCTAGAATTGAGGCATTCCACTCACTCTCTCGTGACACTACTTGCATGCTTGACTTGACTATCGTGGCCTAGAATGGGCAAAGACTTGACTTGCGTGACTCGGAATGGGCAAAGTACTTGCTTGAATGAAATAGCCAATTTCTTGTGACACGTACTTGATAATTACTTGCTTGAACTTGTTCCTTGCTTTCCTGGAAAATTGTGTAAACACCTGATGGTACTTGAAATCATGCAATACTCTTTTATGAAGTTCTTGATATCTTGTTTGTCAACACTTGATAATTCTTGAAACCATGCGACATTCTTCTATACAGTTCATGATTTTCCTGCTTGTCTAGCATGCATAGCTATACCTACATTACACGCAATATGTAATTTACTTAAAGACTGCTCAAACTTGAGATATAATTCCTACTGAGCGATTTGCTCATCCAGTTCATTCTAACATTTTTTAGGTAACTTGGATAGCGACAACCATATGAATGGGAATGAGACCGAGTGAAGAGTGCTAGAGTCACCGATTGTCTACTGTCAGCTAGTCGTGTCTTTTGTCTCTTGAGTCTTTATATTCCAGTTATGTCAGTTAGTTCTTGTTAAGGCTGTAATCTTATGATTTAATTTGGGACATTATCATTGGGAAAAACTTGTTAAGGCTTGTAGCCTAGTAGTTTGGTTTGAATAATGAATGTCATGGACTAGAATTATCGTCATTTTGGTTAATTAGATAATTGTCATCTTGGAATATTGATATTGTCTTAGAAATTTAAAATCTTAGTTGTTATTTGTCTAGTGTTTTGCATACTCTGTCTTTTGTTGAAAATCTTATTACTCTGATTGACATGACCTATATAAACTCACCATGCTACCTGGTTATCTTCTGTGCTCGGGGTGTGACATGTTATGTGTTCAAGGATGTCATTGCGGGCTTGATAAAGAAAGGTGAACTTGAGATGGGGGAGTATAAAGTTGATCCTGTACAGCCTCATGAAGCACCAATGAATCGAGCAGCTACCAATATGGTATCTCTATACCAGGCATTACCATAAGAAGTTGCAGAGGCTAGCACCCAACACACCTATGAGGCATGTTTTCTAGCGCCCTTGAAAGAGCAACAGGGATTGTAGCAAGTCCCTACAACAAACAAGAAGAAGCTTTCACCATGCCCAGTAACGGGGGTGTATATCTGTGGTGTCACGCCATGGCCTACTCCTCCAGCTCCTGCACCAGTATGGATCAACCAGCCTGTAGTAATCAGGATACCCACCCACAACTGGAGGCGACATACTCCATTGCCAGTGAATAAAGAAAACAGCCCAGAAATCTGTTAGACAGGAGGACGGTGAGCTAGAAGGGGAGGGGATGAATAGATCACCGTTTTTAAAAAATTCTTTGACTGAGTCGAGGCAGGACCCTTAACCAATATAACGTAATTCACGAGCGCAGAACATAAATGACTCAAAGAGTCATCAGCACATATGCACAACCACCTAGCGAGCGGTCAGACCAAGATTTCAATCATCAACATTCACATTTACTTAATGAACCCAGACAAAATCATAAGGAATAGAGATGTGCACAACCATACCACGAAGAACATGAGATTTAGATGGTTCAGTCTGCAACCTGCAGACTTACGTCCATCCCTCACTCAAGGCCGAGTGAGGCTTCCTTTCACAAGAAAGAACCGCAGACTCAGTCTGCCTACAAGACTCTGATCCACAGCTTGGGGATCGAAATCCCTACAGACGCTGATCACACAGCTTGAACCCAGGTCTCACACCCCAAGACCTAACCAGGAGATGACTCTCCCTTCCTCTTAGACAAGAGGGAACCCAGCAGTGACTCACCCTCACTGCAATTCAGAGACACTGTCTCTCTTCCTCCACAGCCGGAGGGAACAACCCAGATAGCCTCCTCACTATCTGATCACAGCAACCCCTAGAGACCACCTCCCTTCCTCTGATCTGTTCAGAGGGAATCACAATGCAACCCAGAGGATCCACCTCTCTTCCTCTACACCTAGAGGGAACGATAAAGCAGAGTATCGGAATTTAAGAACAGACAACTGAAAACATAAAGAGATATCGAAGACAATCGAACGAAGAAACAATGTAGCTTCTTAAAGAAGCATAGACAAAGCATAGCAGAAAACCATCCTCTCCTTCACCACTCTCTCTCTCTTCCAGGTACGATCAATGAGTGGATCAGGCAGGCTTATCCTCTCCTTCCTCTCGCTCTGGCCTCACCCTCTTCCTTGTGGTTTCCGATAGCTTTTCAAGAGCAGAACCCTTCATATATATATCCAACCTCACGAGAGAGTGAGGGTTTGGAAGACACGCGCGAAGACATGCTTCCGGATGAACTGAGCCACGTGTTAGACGATTGTTCCCTCGGATCACATGCTCACATGATTGGAGTAACGTTCCAATTTATCTTTAAGTCCCTGTAAGGTTTCAGAGAACATTCAGACAATCTCAGAAATATTCAAGTCATAAATTATTCACACAGATTGCACGGGACTTATGAAAGGACAGAAGAGCGCGTCAACACACTAAAGCCAAGACGTTAACGCAATGGATATAAAGAGAATAGGTGCTTTGACAAAACACACTAATGCGTCAACGCATCAGTTGACAGCGTTGACGCTTCTGTTGGGTGGTTAATCAAAAGAACCTTTGGTCAAAAACTCAAGGCGTCGACGCTTCCATTGTGTAGCGTCGCCTCAGCTCCTTGGACGAGACGCACAATGTCGTGGTAACAACCCAATGCGTCAACGCTCCAGGTGACAGCGTTGACTCAGCTTCACATGCGAGACGCTCAAGCCCTTGGCACCAAGCCAATGCGTCTACGCTTCCATCGTGCAGCGTCGACGCAGTGGACAAAACAGCAAGCAAACGACGCACTAATGCGTCTACGCACCCAGCCAAATGCGTCAATGCACTAAGTGTACAGAACCCATATAATCAAGACAAGTATGAGCTCATGGGTGTACATGATAGAGGAGCATCAAAACAGAAAAAGTATGATGAAAAAGCATTTGATCCATAGATGTGCATGCAAGACAACAACATTAGATCCTGAGAATATTTAGACAATTCAAGATCTTTATCATTCATTTAGGAGCAACAAGATGATTATCATATAAATAATTTGATTCATAGTGTTAGTCATCATCAAAACTACAGAGATGCAACAAAATCTGGCAACTTCAAGCTTACATAAATGGGTTGGATGAATATGAGCAACCTAAATTGCAGCCCTTGCTAATGAAGGACCATGTCTTATGGGAGGAACTGGGTGCCCAAAGTCCAAGAAACGGGGTGCCCAATGTCCAAGGAGGCGGTGCCCACCTCCTTTTCCTTTCCCCTATACATCATCTTCTAAGTAAATCCCAGCCATCCATCTCCTTTTAATACAATCTCCACCCTCCATTGACCCAATTTTCCCTATAAATAGCACATGTCAAGGAGGAGAATGGGAGTGCTTCCTTTGACATTTTTTCTCTCCTCTCTCTCTCACATCTTCTTAGGCCGCCGATTTCTCCCCTTCTATCTCTCTTCTCCTCTTGCTGTCTTCATGAAAGTTCTTTATTTTTACGTGTTCTACAACTTCCTCTTCTGTAGAATCTTCTAATTCCTTTTGGGTTTGAAGTTATTTTCCGTTTTAAAACTCACTGTCTTGTGATTTTACTGTGCATCCGAGGTGCTAGCTTCTGTTATTCCTGTAATTTGAAGCCCTGCTGCTCTTATTCCCTGCTGCTCTTATTTTCTCTCTACGTTCTTCATGAAAATTCTTCCTCTCTTGTAGATCTAGATTTTCTTCTTCTATCACTTCCCTTAATGTCATCCCATTTTTAAGTTATTTTTGATTCTTCTTAGTTCAGTTTTTTATCATTTTACTATTCATCCGCGCAGCACACTTTTTTCTTCCCAAGTTTTCGCCATCTTCTAATCTTCTACTCTCTCTGCACTCTTCACAAAACGTTTTCTTCTCTTCCTGATCTTCAACTTTGGTTTCTATTACTTCTTCTAAATCTCTATGGTTTCAAGGTTATTTCACTTATAATCTTACTCCGTTTCTATTATTTCTGTTTTTCTATTTTTCAGCTCCCTTCCTTTTCTATCTATCTCTCCCTCCTCCATTTTCATCTAAACATCCCCAAGGTGGATTTTCTCCTTCGGTGCTCTAAAGGTGTCATCTATCTCCAGGGCGGGACGACCTCTTCCAAGGCTTGGCACGGCGATTTGGCGGTGCCATTCTTCATCTTTGCTCCTTTCTTCCCTTAGCAATATTCAAGTTGTATTTTTAGTTTTCATAAATGTTGTACTCTTCATTAGCAATAAAATTGAGTTTGTGCAATTGTTTTTATTTTCTCTTTCCATCTCCCTCCAAACTCTATTCTCAACCCTCTCATATTCTTTAGTTTGATTTATTTCTGGTCTTAAGTTCATGTAATTTATTTTCCATTAGTTTTAACTCACTCAAAACAATTTTTAAAACATAAGAATTTTTCCAACTTGTGTAAAAGAAACATTTCATTCCCGTGGGATCGATCTGTTCTTACCACTCTACTTAGATTTTATATCTTTTTAGTGAGTGAGTTCGGTAAATAATTTTAAAATTATGTGTGGCACAGCATTATTAACGACGAGGGTTTGTGTGCATCAATTTTTGGCGCCGTTGTCACGGAGGCTTATGATTTTTGAGTTGAAATTTTTTTTTGTCTTGTGTATATATTTATACTAATTTATCTTATTTTCTTGATTTTGTAGGAAAACAAAAAAAAAGGAAAAAAAGAGAAAAGGCTAAAAAAGGGGGAGAGAAATGTGAGGTGAGTTTTTCTTTTCTTAAAAAATAAATAAACAAACAAACATTTTGGATGAGGGATTATGCATCAAGTAAGTCTTCAAACCCATCCCGCTCATTTTGTCTTTCATTACATTTTTATGGTTAGATAGGGGTCACACAAAAAAATCACTTGAACTCAATAAAATCTTCATCTCAAGATTAGAAACCACACTATCCATGTTTTAGGTCATGCATCATTTAGGATATACTTCTTCTTTGTGTTTAATTTTTCTGTCAATTGCATTATTGAAGATTGCGGGGGCAAGGTGAGTTCTTCCAAACTTCTTCTTGAACACATGCTCATACATATTTACATAGAACCCCTTGTTTGAATTTGTGATGTTGCATTTTATTTTAAATTATCTTAAGGGTAAAACCCATAAGCAAGATAAGGTGGGGATTTCATCACCCATCCTTAGCCCACAAACCACATTGCCCTTGCATCTTTGCATGTCCTAAGCCTTAAATAAAATTCATTAGACATTGGCCCTAGGTTCACACTATGGCTCTTGTGCTATTTGGGTTTACCCTCTTGTGGAAACCGGTGCCTAAGGTAAGATGGTCGGATGGCAAACGCCTTAAGCGGGCTAGTGGTTCTCTAATTAGGTCCCTACGGAAGTAGGGGGAGCCTCCCACTACCCCACCGCTTACCTGGCAGGTGAAAATATTGAGGGTGAACTTAAGTTGCACTTTAATCATTTTGTGAAATCTCATTTGTAGGTTTAGGTCACATCTAGGTCATTAGGTAATTTGTGTGTTAACTTATTTGTGTTTGCATAAAAATAAAAAAAGAGTCAGCAAAATAAAAGAAAAAAATCCTCCTCTTCTCTCCCTTCGTCCTATTTAGCGTAAAAACAAAAACAAAAAAAACAAAGACAACAAAACAGAAAAAAAATCCTCCTCTTCTCTCTCTTCGTCCTATTTAGTGTAAAACAAAAAGCAAAATAAAACATAAAAATATAAATAAAAAATATAATAAGAAAAAAAATGATATCTATGGATCGATTTTTAACCAAATTAATTGCTTGACTCAAAATCACTTCATTCCAATGGGCCCAAGGTCCTATACACCACCTACCTTTTAAGATGATCACACATGGGCCCAGTCGGCCCATTATGTAGGTGAGTACCCGACCCAATTTCCATCTTACCCGACCTTCAATGAAAGACCAAATCCTTGGTCAGCCCAAAAAGAGAACTCCACACCCATGGCAGCCCAATATCCTTATCATCCCCAAAATGAAGAACAATTTGCTCAATCCTTTTTAGGAGATCATATGCCATTCTCTCCTCATGAGCAAACATCAACATGCCAAAACCTCTCTACACCTTCTTACACTCCTATCTTTGAGTGGGGAGATCAAACTAATTTCTCTTGGGAAAATTCTAAATGTCAAGCTCCATGCTCTCTTGAGCCAAATTTCCCAACATGATTTGATCAAAACCAATATGGAGAACATTACACATACTTCCCATCATCTCATTTTCAATACGATCCTCAACACCTTCATTCCACCCCTCCATACAATGGTTCCAATAATGAAGAAAAACTCAACCAATTGATTCAAATCATTTCGAATAATCAACAAAGCATCGGCTACCTCCAATTTACATTGGACCAACTCACAAGAGCCACCTATAAAATGGACCAATTGCCTAACCCCATTGATGAAACCTTTGAAGATCAAGCCCCGCAATTCACCCAACCCAATTATTCTGGCCAGCAACCAATGGGTCCTCTGGCAAATAAAACTCTTGATCTAGGTAATGAGGGAATTGTGGAAGAATTTCGGGTGACTAGCAAGATGGCGTACAAGATTAAGGAGTCCACACCCATCTATGAGGAGAGCCACAATGAGTCAGTTGAGATCAAGTTGGGAGGTGAATTAAATGATGGACAAAATGGTGCCATTCAAAACTATGAAATTGAGAATATCAATGGCCCAATTGAGAAAAACGTAGAGGAGAGGATTGTATAGTGGAAAATGATGATGACAAGGTTAGGGAATGTGAGCCTCCTCACTTGTAAGAATATCATGAAGGGACCACATTAAAAGATTTCTCATTTCACCTCACGGTTCCACAATTAGAAAAATTGATTAACATTCTCCCTATGTTAGAACAATGTGAACACTTTGACATGGAGAGTGTCATCATTAACTCATGTGAGGAGATGCATAAAGAAAAAGGTAATGTTGATGTTACCAACATGTTGAATGATAACTCTCATGAGGAAGAGAATGTTGAAGAGCCTTTGAGTGAAAAATGTATTTCCCATTTACATGCCCCACTTGTGGAGAAGATAACTGATAATCTCATTTTGATAGAAGATATTGATAATGGGGCATCACTTGAAGAAATTGAGAACATCACTCTAAACATCAAAGGCCCATTTGAGGAAATACATGAAGAGGGGGATTGCCTTGTAATTGATAATTTTGTTGATTTAATGGAGATGAATCTTGAATATCATCCTCCTATTGATGAGTGTGATGAAGGGACCCTCTTAGAGAAATTCACATTTGAACTGACCTATGATGAAGGGTCCGGACTGGAAAGATTAACATTTCATCTTCCCACCTCACCATTGGAACATTCGATTGATATTCGTAATGTAATTGATGAGGGTGATGAAGGGGCCTTGTTGGAAAGGTTTACATTTGGTCTATCCACCCCATTCTGGAAAGTTTGATTGATAAACTTCATTCAATTGATGAGTTTAATGAAGGGGCATTTTTAGAAACTTTCACATTTGATCTAACCCCTGAGCCCTACCCCATAAAGTTTGACTCATCAGATGGCATAGATTTTGGGCTCACACTGTTGTGATTGTTGTGCCCCTATGATTTTGATGATAGCAAACACTATGAGTCATTAGATGTCTGCATGAAATAAGTGATTGATTGATATTGATTGATTGTGTATTTTGCATATCCACTGTTCAGTCTGAATACATGTTAGGCCAGTGCAATTGTTCAGTGTCAATGCATCTCGGTATAGTTTGTTGGCTGCACTTTAGCTCATAAGCATTGTAGGGATCAAGGTCTGTGCAGACCTCATCAATGTGCATTTCAAGGTCAATGCATTCACTTTCGTTCAGCACATTATGTCGATGCATACTCATGGTTCAGCAGGCTAAGTTAGTGCTCTTCGGTGTTTAAGTCAGTGCAGGGTTAATTCTCTAAGGCAAAACACAAGGTCGGTGCTAATCTATCTAAGGACGATGCATTTGTGTCTCAGTGCATGTGATGCGTCTCAGTTTACGTCTCATGCTATGTCTAAGGGAGCACAAACAAGGTTAGTGGAATGTCTTATTTGAGCACGTTGCATTGTGTCTCATTTGCACTTGTGTCTATGGCTGCTTCTCTATCACGTCTTAGTACACCTAGTGTCTCATGCGTCTAAGTCTTAGCGTCTCTGTTTGCGTCTTATGCTTAGCTATGACTATGGCTGCATATCTTGCGTAGATACGTCTCATATTACGTCTCACATGCTATGTGAGTCCATGGTTGCGTATCACATTGCGTCACTCTTGCACAATGCATTGCGTCTCATGCATTATATCTTCATGCATTCCGTCTATGCGTCTCATGTGCCTCATGTGTCTCTGTGTCTTATTCTGCGTCTCATGGTGGCCTGGAGTCGGTGCATGCGTGCATGTCATCTAGCATCTCACACACACCTAGAGTCGGTGCACATCTTGCATATAGTCATATTTGTGAATATTTAGTTGATTCAGTATATTCACATCGGTGCTTGTCAGGGTATGTACAAATCACTATTCATGGTCAGTGCATCTTCTATCCTAAGGCTCATAACGTTTGTGCATATGTACACTCGGTGCAAGTCCTTGCCTCGGTGCATGTTTTACTTCGGTGCTGATTACTGTTCAAACAATATCGTAGGTGTCTAAGGCATAGAAGGGTCGGTGCAAACCTTGCCTCGGTGCATATTGTGTTCATCCTCACATAAAGGTCTGTACAAATCCATGTTTACTCTGCATAGTAGATCAGTGCACGTCTCTATGCTAAGGTCGGTGCAATTTTGTGCCTACAAAGTCCGTGCTATTTCCTGTAGCCTCGGTCGGTGCAATGTTGGTCGATGTCTGTATAAGCATACAATAGTCTGAGCATATTGACTTGACTTTGACCATACTTATTGACTCAGTATTTTTCTCTTTACATGGAATTAAACATGGTATGACTCTTGTTCGTGAATGAATAACTGAAGCACGTGCTCCAGGAATTATCTGATGGGCTTGTGTTCCCAGGAACTAATGATTGGGCACGTGGACTGAAAAATCTCATAGCCTGACACGTGGACTCTAAAGGAGCGTTGCTTTTTGAATTCATTGGGTGGGAAACGTGGGTTCCACGCGCCCATCTCTCAGAAGCCTCCATATATATATAGATGCAGATTGTGAGAGAGAGCAGAGAGAATCAGAAAATAGAGAAGAGCTTCAGAGAAGAATCAGTGAGCGAGATAAGAGAGCAGTAGAAGAGGAGATTCTAAGGGAAAAGAGATAGAGCGAGAGTAGCAGAGCAGAGCAGAAGTAAAAGTGAGAAAGCTCGTGAGATCGAGAGAAGGAGAGAGAGATAGAGAGAGAGTGAAGAAGGAGCTCAAGGAAAAGAAGATAGAAGGCTTTTCTGAAGATTAGTCCACTAGACCTTGGATCAAATCCAGGCCAGTCAGCTCCCTGAGAGCCACATTTGTGCTACCATCGTATACAACTTTCTGTCGCTGTGATTTCTCATTTCTTGTTTTTCTTTTACACACTTTTTTTCAAGCTGTTAGTTAGTAGAGCAAGCTGTAATGCTCAACAGTTGCTGAGGAGGATTCCTCTCGTTGGCTAAGCTGTATTGCCCAGCGGGTCAAGCTGTTAGGCAGCTGATGGCTAAGCTGTATTACCCAGTGGAAGCAAGCTGTGATGCTCAGCAGCTTGTAGCAAGCTGTGAGGCCCAGCCGTTCAAGCTGTGAGTCAGCAGGAATCCACACTCGGGTTGAGTGTGGGGTGGACGTATGTCTGGAGGACCGAACCACCTAAAAATCCTTTGTGTGCTGTGATTTTATTGTCTACTTTGATTCCGCTAGATGCATGCTTAGGATCGTTCATATAAGTCTGATCTTTCTGTCTAGTGAGAATTTTGCCTAGACGCCTTTCATTGATTGCTGGCCTTGACAGAGTTATTTTGAATACGTGAATTGAGTCATCTCTCCAACTTTCATGGAGTTGATCAGGAGCAAGGTCTATCTGATCTTCTATTTATTTCTGGAGAGCAATTTATTCACTTAATCCATCTGAGTTTAAGTTCCGCAACCATTCTCTAGTTATAGTTTTAATTGGCAATTTTTATAGGGGAGATTCATTCACCCCCCTCTGAATCTGAACTTCGCACCCTAACAATTGGTATTAGAGCGGGTCTCTAATTTCCAGATCCAACGATCTGCAGAGGATCCTGCTAGTTTGTGTGGTGCTTTGCTATTTTAGTTCGGTGCATTTGTCATCTTGTTTTTCAGGTTTTTAGATATGAACTTATTCAGTTATTTTTTAAATGGCATTTCCTGTTGTTTTTGATGGTTCAAATTTCAGCACATGGCTTGGCGGCCTATGCACTTACATGAATTCCATTGATCCAAATCTATGGAATCTTGTATCTAAAGGGCCCCATGAATTATCTCACGATAAGACCAATTGGTCTAGTGAGGATAGACTGAAGAACCGTGATAATATCATAGTTCTCAATATCTTGAAGGCCTCAATAGATTCTGATATGTTTCCCTATACTACAGGATGTACATCTGGAAAAGAGATCATGGATATAGTCATATCCGCTCATGAGAAGCAAGAGGATCAATGCTTGATGGTCAGCCGGAGTGATCACAGCAGTGATCAACAGGAGGAGACATCTTCACAGGTAAGTACTGAATCTGATAAACTCACTTTTGATGTACAATGGTCTGTTAGATAAGTATAAGTCTGTCAAGTCTGAAAAGAAGAAAATGAGAAAGGTCATGACATCAGACATAAAGTCATTGAGGTCTTAAAATGAACAATTGAAAGCTGAAATAATAAAGATTGAAAATTCTTGTGATAAATGTACTTCTGTAAAGAATTTGAATGATGACCTTCAATCTAAACTGAAAATCCAAGAAGGATTAATTGACTCTCTAAGAAAAGAAAATGAGAAACTGGAACAAGAAATTGAGAAGCACAAAACTGCAAATAAAGTTTTGAGTGAATGTGTTAATTGTAGTGAACAAGAGATTGCTAGCTATGAGATACACATTGCATCCTTAGACAATAAAATTTAAAAACTTGAAAGACTGCAAGAAAAAACTGAAGTAATCTTGGAGAAACTTGATGCTATTAAAGTTGTTAATGTTGAACTACAGAGAAACCTGGAAAAATCTAAATCTAAACAGAAACAAGAACTATCTCCTAAAGATCAGATTTTAAAAATTGAACTAGTTCAGAAGGAAAAGCTAATGAAAGAAAATGAAGAATTGAAGCTTCTGAATACTGCCATATCTGATAAGCTTCTAATGCTTGAAAAGAGAAAGAATATATCTGAAAATGAATATGAGAGGATGAGTGCATTGATGGAAGAGATTAATAGTCACAAAACCATCAATGCCATTCTTAATGAAAAAGTGACAACTTCTGAACTGCTCATCTCTTCTATTAAAAATGAGATTTTGGATTTGAACAAGTCTCTGTCTGATTCTGCTAATCAAGAGAAGCAGAATGTTGTATCCACAGATAACTGCATGAAGAAAGGCAGTAATTTTCAAGTTAAGTAGGGAATGAGGAATAAACTGTATACAACTTTTGTGCGTAGCTCAGACATAGCTAGCACTTCTACCTCATCCCCTAAACAAGCTGCTGCTCAAGAAAATACAAAAATAAAATAGAAAAAGAAAATATTGGAGAAGAATGATGACAATCAACATGCTAAGCAATCGTCTTCTGTTCAAACTAAAAGGCTTCAATGTTCTTATTGTCATATAGTAGGTCATCTCATGCATGAATGTAAATTAATGGAACATGATGATCTCAATGCTAGAAAATTGCATGATAGGAATGTTCATGCTAAAAATCATGCTACTAAGAAGTTTAATGGTTCTTGTCATTGCTGTGGTAAGCATGGTCACTATATGAATGAGTGCTTTGTCATGAAACAAGATGATAATATGCATGCTAAATTCTCTGCAAATCATCATGGTTTTAATAAAAATAAATCTGCTTCAAACCAGCACATCATATGTTTCAACTATAACAAGTCTGGTCACAAGGTTACTGACTGCTGGTTAGGGTCTCGTAAAAATAATTCTGGTTATAGAGGTAAGCACATTGTGTGCTTTGAATGTGGAAAGCATGGCCATACAGTCAAGGACTGTTGGCATGCTTAGAGAACAAAATTTGACCCTAAATCTGGTAAGTTCCCTGCAAACCAAAAAGTTGAATATGTTTTTAACAGAAAATCCTTTGCAAGTTACAATTGTGAAAGCCAGGTCATAGGGCTGAAACCTGTTGGCTGGCAGGTTATAATGAACAGGCTAGCTTTGGTAAACAGAATCTTAATTCAGTTAACAGCAATTTTAATGCAAAGACATAGAGATTTCATGACAACAGTAACTTGCATAAAAAGAATTTGAAATCTGCTACATCATGCCATTACTATGGTCAGATAGGTCATTCAATGAATAATTGCTACTTGATGAGATTTGATGACCTTCATGCACAAAAATTATTTAGAACACCTGCTAAAGGTGTCACTGTTAATTCATGACCCAAGACCTCTTGGGTACTTGCTTGTGCGAAATAAAAGCTATTTTGCAGGTGTGCCTTGGAAGGAAATAAAAAGGGGCTTCAATATGCCAAGGCACCTGAGTATGGTAAAACCCCACATCTGCACATTACAGGTTTGTTCATTTGAATTCCTCATAATATTCTTTTACGTAGTTGCATATCATGTGCGATCTGTTAAATTTTCATGCTTACATATTGTTAATCTCTTTGAAATCTGCATCACATTCAGATATTGAACTGTTTATGCACATATTCATTGAAGATATGTTAAAATTCATTTCGCATCTACATGCATTTATATCTTGACATTTAATTGTGTTTCAACTGGTTGCATGATGAGAGGGAGATGAAATAAACCTAAATGCATGGACTCTCATGTCAGCATATACTTGCTCATATGCGTATTCAATTGAATTGTCTTGCACTCTTAAAAATCTAAATGGCTGGAATTTGATGCCTGCATGTTGTCTTATGCATAAATGCTCATCTACGTACATGACATGCACACATATTCACACTTGCATATGTTTGGCATATTGTCAATTCAAGATGCACATAGGACTGCATTGTGTATTGCATTGTTTTGCATGACCATTATGGTGTATCAAATGATAAGTTACCAAAAGGTAGATGTCATCTATCTGGAAGTTCTTACTATGTGTGAGGTGGTCCTTTGGACTAAGTCCTCCGCCAAACACTATGGGTCAAACTGCATATAGAGCAGTCATTGCATATGCTGCATTCAGAGTTGTCACATTTTGCATACATATAGGGGGAGTTTCTGCATTTGTTATCATGCATATGGTGATTTCAAAGAGATTGCATTTCATTACATTAAAAATGCCAAAAAGATTGATTGATTGCATACTGTCAGAGGGAGCATATTTCATATACTTGTGTGAGGGAGCATATTTCATATACTTGTGTTCCTCTATGTCTTCTTCGTCATGTCTTGGCTAAATCCATTCAAGTGTTTGGTAATCCTTTCAGGAAGATTTTATCATAGAGTCTGTTAGTCAGGGGGAGTATTTTTAACTAGTTTTGATCTGCATGGCTATGTTTTATTCTATGACTATCTAGTTCGGTCGACCAAATTACCTATTTTGGTCAACCGAAATCATCACTGAATAGCCATTTCCCTGAACATCCTGCTATCTGTGCTCATTCAGGAGTCTACACTGTTAGGTGGTCTCATCTGCCTATATCTACTCTGAAATTACTAGAGTTCATCTTCTTCTTGGAAAATTGTTTGACCTTGCTCTCTTTACTATCTTTGTCATATCTTTGAGCTTAACAATTTCTGAAAATCTTGTTCATCTGCTATTCCTTGATTATCAGCTCAAAATGAATGACTACAAGATTCTTTTTTACACTCTATATGTTTCTTGCTGCTCATGTTTTTGTTAAGGGGGAGCTTCACTTTGTGAAAACGTGTACATTCTTTGAATTTCTATATGTTCTGAATTCTCTATAACTGTTACTCTTCTTGAATCTGAATTTAATTGTGTTCTATTTGTGTATTTACTGAGGGGGAGCTGGTTGTTTCAAAATCAATATGTCTGATGGACCTCTGGATATCTCTGATTCTCTTTGATACATTCTTTGATGCACCTATTAATTGTCCTGATTGGAAGTGTCGACATAGTGAGTCGACATCATCTTGGAAATGCTTTGTCAAATGTCGACACCTTCATTATTGTGCTCATCTGTGTTACATGCTTGAAACTCTTGTGCAGTTCACAACTTGACTGCTTCTGAATCTCATTGAAAATTCAAAAAATTGAGAAGATTTCAATTCGTATACCTTGATCATAAATCTGAAGATCAACATTAAAGAATCTTCTATTATACAGATTTATGAATGTCTAAAATATCATATTGGTTTAAGTCTAATGTATTCATTGAGCTTGGGTATGAATATCTTAAAAATATCTGAGTCAACTTTAATAAACTTTAACCAACTATTTTATATTGAATCTTGTAAAATCTTCTGAAATCTAAAAATGTTAAAATCATGACTTTATTTGGTTGAATTATATGAAATCAGTATTATTTTTAAACCTCTGATGAATCTGAAATGTTCCTAAGGGTAAATTCTGTCAGAGCAATGATTTTGGTCAATGAGAAACCATGTCCATTGACCATGAAGTCTAGAGGACTGTGTCATGAAGTGTCATAATTAACTCTGCTAAATAAAATTATTGAAAATCCAGGCAGAGCAATGACTTGAATACTAAGAAATATACCTCACTTATCAATGAAATAAGGTGAAGTATGTCATGAGGTGTCAATACTATCTCTAAAGTATGATAGTTAGTCATACTAAGTGCTTAGGGATACTGGCGTCCAAACAACGTGTATCCTCTAGTCACAAGGTGTGTACTGAACTTAATTGCACCTGGTAAACTTGCTATGAAAACTTGTACTGTGTAAAAAGAAAAATATGAAATTATTTGAAGAAGTATGGCTGATCCTCAAGAACCAAATCTGAATTCCTTCATGTTGTTTAACCTCAATACTAATGATTGTAATTTCTAAAGAAGTCATTGAAATTGACTGAGTAAGATGAAGGGAGGTTAATCAAGATATAAATATGAGGGCTTGGTTCACTTTTATTAAACATTGATGTTCAGATATGAGTACAGAATTGTATTGACAAACTATGTATACATCATATTTAAACCATGATGTTCAAATAAAAATTCATAAGCCCCTATAATGAAAGAGTCTGAACCATCCGTTTATTGAGATTTATGAAATAAGCATCTTATTAAAAATCTTCTATTCTTTGAAAATCTAGCCAAAATTTCTATGCTTAATGCTCTTTGGTCATGACATGAACTGATTCTTCATTGCACATGTGACCTATTTCACCTGACTTTCTTAATCTGAATTGTCTGAACGTCTACTTCACTTTGAATGTCCCTGTGGTTCACTGCTCATTTTTATTCCACTCCTTCTGCTTACTCAAAGGGGAGACTCTCTTCAGGGGGGTAGGGTTACATGATTTGCATTGTTTGGCAGCTTTAGTTCATTTGGAAAGGGGGAGATTTGATCATGACTCAACCATATCATGCATGTTTTTCTATTCATCTACTCATTTTATCAAACTATCATTTCTTTTTGATGAAGTCAAAGGGGGAGAATAGTTTGACATGTACTGTGTTGGTGTAACTCATGTCATAGTGTTGCCATCATCAAAAAGGGGGAGATTGTTGTGATTGTTGTGCCCCTGTGATTTTGATGATAGCAAACACTATGAGTCATTAGATGTCTGCATGAAAAAAGTGATTGATTGATATTGATTGATTGTGTATTTTGCATATCTACTATTCAGTCTGAATACATGTTAGGCCAGTGTAATTGTTCAGTGTCAATGCATCTCGGTATAGTATGTTGGCTGCACTTTAGCTCATAAGCATTGGAGGGATCAAGGTCCGTACAGACCTCATCAATGTGCATTTCAAGGTCAATGCATTCACTTTTGTTCAGCACATTATGTCGATGCATCCTCATGGTTCAGTAGGCTAAGTCAGTGCTCTTCGGTATTTAAGTCAGTGCAGGGTTAATTCTCTAAGGCAAAACACAAGGTCAGTGCTAATCTATCTAAGGACGATGCATTTGTGTCTCAGTGCATGTGATGCGTCTCAGTTTGCGTCTCATGCTATGTCTAAGGGAGAACAAACAAGGTTAGTGCAATGTCTTGTCTGAGCACGTTGCATTGCGTCTCATTTGCACTTGTGTCTTGGCTACGTCTCTATCACGTCTTAGAACACCCAGTGTCTCATGCATCTAAGTCTTAGCATCTCTGTTTGCGTCTTATGCTCAGCTGTGACTATGGCTGCATCTCTTGCGTAGATACGTCTCATATTGTGTCTCACATGCTATGTGAGTCCATGGTTGCGTATCACATTGCGTCTCTCTTGCACAATGCATTGCGTCTCATGCATTATATCTTCATGCATTCCATCTCTGCGTCTCATGTGCCTCACGTGTCTCTACGTCTTATTTTGCATCTCATGGTGGCCTAGAGTTGGTGCATGTGTGCGTCTCATCTAGCGTCTCACACACACCTAGAGTCGGTGCACATCTTGCATATAGTCATATTTGTGTATATTTAGTTGATTCAGAATATTCACATCAGTGCTTGTCAGGGTATGTACAAATCCCTATTCATGGTCAGTGCATCTTCTATCCTAACGCTCATAACGTTGGTGCATATGTACACTCTGTTGGGTTCGGTGCAAGTATTCAGAGGGGGGGGGGTGAATGAATATAACCTATAAAAATTTTGCCCAATTAAAATCTAAAGCAATCAGAGATGCGGAATTAAAAACTATTGCAGATATATATAGAGCGAACCTAAGCAAGTCTAAACAGTAGACTGAATCAATTCAATGGAGCTTGTGCCTTAAAGCATTCAGACAGAAAACCCAATTGAGGCGCCCTTTACATTCATGTAGCGAAATTAGATAAAAGAGATCAACCCACAGTCAAACATATAGTGTGCGCAGCAAATAGATGAACACTTATAGAACATCAAACCAAAGCGCACCTAAGCATTCATCTAGCGCCAACCACACAAGAAATCAAACCACTACACAATGGATTTTAGGTGGTTCGGTCCAGCAGACCTACATCCACCCCACACTCAACCCGAGTGTGGATTACTGCTGCGCAACACAGCTTACGTCCGCTGGGCAATACAGCTTAGCCTACAACTGCTGGGCCTCACAGCTTGCCGTCCAGTGGAGTCCACCACTGCAACCGCTGGGGATTACAGCTTACCCGTCCAGTGGAAACCTCCACTGCCCGCTGAGCAACACAGCTTGCTATCCAGAGGAGTCCTCCTCTGCAAACCGCTGACTAACAGCTTGAAAGAAAGTGTAAAAAGGAAAACGAAAGATAAGATAACAGCAGTCAGAAAGCTGTAAACGTAAAGCACAATGTGGCTCTTAAAGAGCTGACAGGCCTAGATTTGATCCACGGTCCAGTGAAGACAGATCTTCAAACAACCTCTCTCAGTCTCTTCTTCTCATGATCTCTTTCTTTCTTTTTCTTTCTCTCTGCACTTCTCTTCTTCTTTCGCTAATCTCTCACTCTATGCTCTTCTCTTTCGCAGGCTCTCTCTGTCTCTTCTCTTTCTTCTTCTTCTTCTGCTTCCTTCTTTCTTCTTCGCTCTGCTGCTTCTCTTTTCTTCTTTTGCTCACACTCTCAGATTTCTTCGTTGGAGAGCTTCCTCTTCTTCTGTGGAGAGTTAACCCTTTTCGAGAGGATGATGGGGTGCTTTTATATCAGAAACAGAGCCTCCGAAGGTTGAGTAGAAAATGCCCTAGTGACCACTGATTGGTCCACTTGGCGGGGTAGCACCCCTTATCTAACACGTGTCAGCATCCTGCCCCTTTTTCCCATCGGATCACGTGCCCCCTCGAATGGTTGGAGGCATCCTCAGACTTGAACAAAAGTTCCTTCCTCGTGGCAGGGTAGCAGTCAGTGGCTTACACGTGTCTGGCTCGTAGGATTCTGTTTCTGGAGACTGACCGCGTTGACGCACTACCATCATTGCGTCTACTCTTTGCTTGTACACATTTGAATTTGCCCCACTGCGTCGACCCTGCTGTGGATAGCGTTGATGCATTGAAGATAGCCAGAGATAAGTCGCCCCCTTCTTGAACTGCTGCGTCGACACTGCCAGTTGGTGGCATTGACGCATTGATGCGTTCTAGTGAGCAACCAGCCTATCCTTTTTAACTGTTGTGTCGACGCTGCTCCACTGCTGCGTTGACGCGTTGGAGTATTTCTGAAAAGGCCTCTGCTTCTTGAGTGGCTGAGTTGACGCAGCCTTTGCGTAGAGTTAACGCTGTGAAGAGTATCCGTGGATGCATCTTCACTGGTGCGTGGACGCATTGAACTCCCAGCGTCGACCCTGTTCTTCATTGTTGTCATCATCTGAAGGCAGTCAGCAGCAGATGAGCAAGTGTGAGCACTGAGTGAGTGTATAGACTTTGTAAGCATTCAGCTCGTGTAATGTATATACTTCATGCAATGTACAGACTTCGTGAGACTTTAATGAAGACAGAAGATGTATAGACTTCATGACTGAGGCACGATACAGACTCGTCCAATGTATATACTTCAAGAACTCTAGCCAACGGACGCTGTACAGACTTCAGATGCTACAGTCCAATGTATGGACTTTGACGAAGTGAAGCAGTGTACAGACTTGAATCAAACCGATGTATAGACTTGAAGTGTGAAGACCATTGTATAGAGTTGGTGAAATGAAGTCCAGTGTATAGACTTGGTGAACTGACTCCAATGTACAGACTTGCACAAGCGAGCTATAGTGCCAATGTGTAGACTTCACGCTGTACAGACTTTCCAAAGAGAACTTAACGCTGTACAGACTTGAGGCTTTGAACGTTGAAGGCACAAGACGATGTACAGACTCAGATTCTAGACCAGTGGCTGTACAGACTTTGAAGGATGCAGACTCTGTATAGACTTCAACTCAAACATGCATAATGTATAGACTTTGTGAAACGTGAATGCGATGTACACACTCACAGCGTTGACGCTACAGACTAGAGAGTGCTCACAGCGTTGACGCTGCATGAGACGTAGGCTATACAGACTTAGCCTAAGACAATGCATGACCTGACGTTGTATATACTTAGCCAATGCAATGCACTATGAATGTATGGACTATATGAATTGACTCTGCATGAGACACTCAGATGGACAGTGTTTAGACTAATGCATGAAGCGAAGCAAGAGCTCTTTAAAACAATTCCAATGCGTCAACGCATTGAGTCCACTGCGTCGACGCACCAGTTGACACATTTTATAGACTAGCTCTGGGACAGACCAGTGAGTTGACGCAATGATCCCATGCGTCAACGCATCATGCAATACTCATGCAAACTCATGCATTCAATGATGTATATCAGACACAGTCCTATGCAATCATATCAGCAGCCATATTCAAAACACAATATCATAATGCACTGACTGTGTTGCAATCATCAAATCAAATCAGCATGCTATCATCAAAACACAATGCACATGCTTGTGCCTAAGAGGCACAACATTCTCCCCATTTTTGATGATGGCAACACAATGTGACAATGTGACAGTGAGTCACACACAAGATTTTCTCCCCCTTTGACATGATCAAAAAGAGAAAAACAATAAAAATACGAGTGCAAAGTGCGTTATGCATGCAAATCCTTCAGAACATTCTCCCCCTGAATGTAAGACACCCCTGAATTATTTCTCCCCCTGAATAATAGCTCCCCCTTTGAGAAGGAATATGAACCGATAAACAAGGAAGAGAAGGTAGGAGGGTCACTTGACAACAGCTGAAGCATAGGTTCAGAAGGGAAGCATGATTATAAACAACTGTTAAAGTATAAGAATCAGCAACATACAATTTTGACAAAAATTCAGGTTTAACAGTGATAAATCTAGAGTAAAACATTTGACCCCTGAACAAGAGTTTATAGATTCCATTTATAGCAATGAATCTAGGGCACATGGTATTAATAGATAAGTCAGAAATAATATCCTTTTGTGATTAAACAAGGAAATTCAAGAGAGGCAACTTGAACATGTATTGATAAAAATAATTTTCACTCATTGACTTTTGATTTTTCGAAAGGTTACATCAGTTTGATTTTCACTTTTGAATTTTTCAGAACCTGAACTAAGTAAATAGATCAGTGGCATTTATGCTGTTGACATTAGGTGTACACCTTGATCAGAGGCAGATACCCCCAGTTATTAGGCATAAACTACTAGACCTATTTCAGATCAGAACCCACAAAGGATAGTCTTCACTTTTGACATTAAGGGTACACCTTGATTAGAGGCCAGTACCCTCAGTTACTTGGTGAGGACTCCCCCTATAGATTTGACCCTATGAACAGAGATATTCTGAAGCACCTCATGACATGTGAATTCTCCTGCTTCTTTGGGGGAGTTCACAGTTTCTCAGTGCAATCAGCCATTGCTCTGTCACTATGTTCAGCTCATAGCATTTATGATCTTATTTACTGCTGTCTTTATCTCTTTTAGAGTGATTGTTTGAAAAACAGTACACACTCTTATTCACCTTTTCTAGAAATTTCCAGATCAACACATTAGGCATTACAAAACCTTTTTCTAATCTTACCATGAGACAAAGATTAAGAGCTATAAGAGTTTTTCTTTTATCTCAGATTCTGAAGGCAGACATTTAACTCTCCAATTTATAAAGGTTAAACCTTTAGTTCCTTTCAATTTGTAAGTGTGATTCTTATAAGTAAACAATTGCAATTATCACCATTCAATGTACTAAACCAGATGCAAAGCTGTTGTTTAGTGAAAATGATGGGGAAAGGATAGCCATTGGCAATATGGTTCAGTGAGCAACTGATGTCAAAGAATATGAATCATTTGAATGAGAACACTGAGAAGTGAATAGGATTCAATGAATTGAATAGAACTCTCAGCTCCCCCTGACATCATGATGCAAGAGATTATGCTATGCACTAGGCTGTTCTACATGCAGACTATGCAATAAATCTGATAATGATGACCAAGCGACAGCATACAAGCTGCCCTTGTCTGAATGAATCATATCCGAATGTAAATTTTGATATCATGTGATGTGATACCATTTAGCACCAACAAATCAACGTGTATGCATATGCAATTTCAGACAATCATCTGTATGCAAATCATGTATGAGGAGAGTTCAGAAAATCAAAACCTGACAATGATGATATGTAATCATTTCAAGTTTATGCACCCAAGTCCTGAACATTTTTTTTTCAGATTTTTCAACATATGATGATATGCATTACACGACATGCAGACTACAACAATGAGCAAATGATAGTCATGCAAATGATATATGCAAACATAGACACATGTATTGACTATGAACATGGTTGTGTAGTGCATCTAGCATCTTATGAACATATGCAGTAAATGGCAAGGGAGAAGAGCATCATATATGCAGAAATGAATTCAAACCAAAGTTCAGAACTAACCTGAGATGTAGAACTATGGAGCTTCCTTTTTGAGTGCCTTGGCTAAATTACCCCTTTTATTTCTCTCACCAAGGCACACCTGCAACATGTCAATCAATATGATCTTGCAGGGACCCAAGCAGTCTTGGGTCCTGTACTGCCCCTATCAGGTGTACTGAATAGTTTCTTAGCAGAATTATCATCATATTCTATCAGAAAACAATCAACCATAGAATGTCCAAATAGCCCACAATAATAACAGGAATCAACATGCTTTGTTTTCTTGTTATGCACACAAGTATTAGCATGAAGTCTTTGTGCATTAACATGAAATTTTCTATTGTTGGCATGAACATATTGTTTTCCATAACCTGCCATCCAGCAGTCAGAAACTTTGTGGTCAGGTTTTTCACATTCAAAACAAGAATCATAGAGAGCAGGGAATTTTACAGACTTAGAGTTCAATCTATTTCCCTGAGCATGCCAGCAGTCCTCGACTGTATGGCCATGCTTTCCACATTCGAAGCATGCTGGGGTTCTTTTACCAGAAGCAGTTTCATTTGCAGGGAAATTTACAGGTTTTAAATTGACTTTCTTTCCCTGGGCATGCCAGCAATGAGCTGCAATGTGGCCCATCTTGCCACAATGAAAACACTCTATTTTCCTTCTTTGAAAAATATGATTTCTAGCAGGAATTTTCTGTGCAGTAGTAGCAGCTAGGTCATCTAATTCAAACATCTTACACTCATGCATCATATGACCTATCTTATTACAATAGAAACACTGCACATTTTTTTCCTTTTTAAATTGAATTTTATGAGAAGATTTTTCACAGCAATTTTCCTTTTTCTTTTGTTCAGCCCTGTGCTTATTGTTCTGAGATTTCTTAGATGAAATACATTTTAAGGTACTAGCACATTCTGAACTTTTCACATTGGAGCCAAGCAGTTTATTCAAACTGTTTTTACCTTTGACAAATTTAGACAGAGTGTTTTTCAGATTTTCAATTTCAGAATTCAATGAAGCAATACTCACTTCATACTTGGATAGCTCAGATTCACATGCAATTAGCTGCTGTTGCAAAGCATCATTCAGGTTCTTCAGAGTTTCATTTTCTTGTTGAACCTTTATTTCAATGTTGTTCTCATTTTCCTTCACAACAGATTTTTCTTTTTCAATTGACAACCATTTCTCAAAGAAGACAGTATTAAGAACCATTAGCCTTTTATTTTGATCCTTCAAGTAGACATTTTCTTCTTTTAGAGATTTGATTTGTTCTTTTTGAAAAATGTCATCAGAATCAAAATCATTAATCATGTCTTCGAGAATGGCACATGCTTTACAAGAATTATCTTCATTGATGAGTTTGTTTCTAAGATCTTCATTCTCAGATTTCAACTTGTTCAACTCATCTTTTTCTTTATTCATGTGAGATTTCAAGTTTTCATTTTCAGCTTTAAGACTTCTAACCTCATGCAACATTTCTTTTCTTATTTTTCTCTTTTCAGATTTCAGTCTATCATATTTATTTAATAAATGCTCATTCAATTCAATCATATTTTCCAGAGAAAAATTATTAGTATCAGAGTTTACCTGTGATGAAGTGTCCTTCTCATAATCTTCGTCTTCTTCTGTTGCCATGAGACAATTCACTTTATCTTGGGTTCTGCTGCTTGCTATCATCTCGACCACTTCAGAGGCACTGCAGCAATGAACTACACATGGAAACTTGTCAGTGTTTATGGCCCTTTGAGTTAGCTCCAGGGCCTTCTGATTATCAGAGAATTTTTGTCTGTCTGAAGTTTTCCATAAGGATTCATCCTTTGGAACTTCATAGGAACTGTGTGCAATGACTATCCACAGATCTGGATTAGTTTGCATCACATATTCTCTGAACTGATTAAACCAATTGTAGAAACCCGAACCTTCAAACTTCGGAGGATCAACAGTGAGTTCCATGCTTTAGATAGAATAAGAGTTCTAGGAAGAACACTAATCAAGCACAATGAATCAACTCAAGTAACACCAAAAACAAATGAGCAAAGCAAAGCACAAGTCAATGAAGCAACACACGATTTCAAAAGACCCACTCTGAAATGCACTAAACACTAGCAGGATCCTCTGCAGCTTGTTAGATCTGATAGATCAGAGACCTGCTCTGATACCAATTGTTGGGTTCGGTGCAAGTATTCAGAGGGGGGGTGAATGAATATAACCTATAAAAATTTTGCCCAATTAAAATATAAAGCAATCAGAGATGCGGAATTAAAAACTATTACAAATATATATAGAGCGAACCTAAGCAAGTCTAAATAGTAGACTGAATCAATTCAACGGAGCTTGTGCCTTAAAGCATTCAGACAGAAAACCCAATTGAGGCGCCCTTTACATTCATCTAGCGAAATCAGATAAAAGAGATCAACCCACAGTCAAACATATAGTGTGCGCAGCAAATAGATGAACACTTATAGAACATCAAACCAAAGCGCACCTAAGCATTCATCTAGCGCCAACCACACAAGAAATCAAACCACTACACAATGGATTTTAGGTGGTTCGGTCCAGCAGACCTACATCCACCCCACACTCAACCTGAGTGTGGATTACTGCTGCGCAACACAGCTTGCGTCCGCTAGGCAATACAGCTTAGCCTACAACCACTGGGCCTCACAGCTTGCCGTCCAGTGGAGTCCACCACTGCAACCGCTGGGGATTACAGCTTACCCGTCCAGTGGAAACCTCCACTGCCCGCTGAGCAACACAGCTTGCTGTCCAGAGGAGTCCTCCTCTGCAAACCGCTGACTAACAGCTTGAAAGAAAGTGTAAAAAGGAGAACGAAAGACAAGATAACAGCAGTCGGAAAGCTGTAAACGTAAAGCACAATGTGGCTCTTAAAGAGCTGACTGGCCTGGATTTGATCCACGGTCTAGTGAAGACAGATCTTCAAACAACTTCTCTCAGTCTCTTCTTCTCACGATCTCTTTCTTTCTTTTTCTTTCTCTCTGCACTTCTCTTCTTCTTTTGCTAATCTCTCACTCTCTGCTCTTCTCTTTCGCAGGCTCTCTCTGTCTCTTCTCTTTCTTCTTCTTCTTCTGCTTCCTTCTTTCTTCTTCGCTCTGCTGCTTCTCTTTTCTTCTTTTGCTCACACTCTCAGATTTCTTCGCTGGAGAGCTTCCTCTTCTTCTGTGGAGAGTTAACCCTTTTCGAGAGGATGATGGGGTGCTTTTATATCAGAAACAGAGCCTCCGAAGGTTGAGTAGAAAATGCCCTAGTGACCACTGATTGGTCCACTTGGCGGGGTAGCACCCCTTATCTAACACGTGTCAGCATCCTGCCCCTTTTTCCCATCGGATCACGTGCCCCCTCGAATGGTTGGAGGCATCCTCAGACTTGAACAAAATGTCACGCCCTGAGCGCGGAAGATACTCGGATATGCGCGACGAGTTTATATCAATCATGTCAATCAGAGTAGTAGTGTATTCGACACCAAAATAGAGATGCGCAAAATAGAAAGATAACCCAATCCATTTATTTCATAATGGATAGACTATTACAAATCCAATACTCTATTCAATTAAAAAGGAAAAGTACATAGTTGACTCAAGAAAATAGAAAAAAAGACTAGATGACACTTGGAGAAGTTCTATCTCTTTCACTTTTGACCATTCCCATCCGATTGACTTCCCTCGTCGTCGGAATTACCTGAAAAGTAGGGAACACACGGAGTGAGCGAACGCTCAGTAGGAAATTATATCTCAAGCGCTTAGCAAGGGGTTTAAATAATTACATCTTTCATGTATGTACTATAGCTATGCATGCTTGTATAAAACGACACGGTAGAAAGAGAGTATATCAATAAGATAGCAAGATGAACTAGTCATGAGCTTTCAAGAAAAGATAACAGATATTCAAGCAAGTACTTTTTAGCAAGTCATGTCAAGAACTTTGGCTATCATGTAGCAAGCAAGCAAGTAATTACCCTTTTTTTTTCGGGTCACGCAAGTCATGTCAAGTCAAGTACGAGTCAAGTACAAGATTTGTGTGGAATGTCCAATCAAGCTAGTCATGCACTCGTTATAATGCCAGATACCTTATCATTCAACTCCCATGGGCACAAGTACTTTCGGGTGCTCCTCCCAGGACCAGATCGGGCCCTATATGCGCAGGCATTTATCATGTATTTTTGACATCCACTCTTGTATATATATGTAGCCAATATGGAATTTTAACATTTTAAGCTTGTAGATACGTAGGATGAGAGAATGGAGTCCAAAAATATAACATTGGACATAGAGAGGTGATAATAATGGTATAAACACGATTTATCGATGAAACTAGGTGGAATTAGGTTCCCTTAACTCGGGCACCATGACAAACAAGTATGGACATTCTTTTTATAGAATTGAGGTCCACATGAACAGTATATCATAGGCAAGATACCCTCATTCTTATTATAGAATTGAGGTCCACAAGAACATCAACAAATGACATGATATCATCATCCCATTAAGAATTCTCATGATATACTCTTTGCATATCATAAGGGCCGGTATACCATGTTTCTTTAGAGTGACATAGCATTCAATAGTGTAATGGGTTTTTAGGGTACAACCAGCTCAGTCGGCCTTGAGGGAATCCAAGGCTCGAGGAGTCTTACGGAGGTCTTTATGACTAACTTGCTAGTCCAAAGGAACGGAATGTCCAATGGAGAGCTTATATGTCAATGAGAATTGAGGGTGATTGATAAAACATCATGAAACGTGGGACTATACTCACGGATTGGAATATAGTGCCAATATAATATATATATGTATATATAATAAAAACCCTCGGTTATAGAAACAGAGAAGAAAATAGTTTTTATAGAAAATAACGACTTTAACTAAGTCATTAATCACATAATTAACACCTTCAGTAAGGGCATTTATCTATTTTCCATTTTTGCAAAATTTCAATATTTCAGTATTTTACCAAAAACGCGCCCTGGTGAGGGGCGTTTCTTTACAAGTTGACGACGTATACAGTGGTCGTTCATTCTTTACTTCTATTTTTGCAGTATATATATATTCAGAAATTTATCAAAAACACGCCCTGGACAGGGGCGTTACTGTTCAATTCACGCCCTGAACAGGGGCGTTAGTCAAGTGAGAGACGACCTCTACAGGGTCGTGAATTCAAGAATTTTCAGATTTCAAGTATTATAATTTCCAGAAACAAGAGACATGGTCATGACAAGAAAAATATCGGGATTCAAGTAAATATGATCGTGCACTGATTTAGAATCATGTTTAAGTGAATATTGGACAATTAACATGGGTAATTAACAATTGAGAAAATTGACGTCCGTGTACAGGACGTCGAATCTGGAATTGACGACCTGGTCATGGTCGTTTCTTTCAAAGTAGCGCCCTTGTCTGGGTCGCGTATTAACGTAGCGCCCTTGGAAAGGGCATTTCTTTCCAATAATAGAAACATTTAAAACTCGCGAAAACTATATGCATGAACTAATATATATGGTTTAACATAGTTATTATGGTGATTTGGGCTACAGTGCTTGAGAAAACCTACCTTGGGCAATAATCTGGATGGAGAAACGTGAAGAGATTTGATAAGAAGAACAGAGACTCCTAAGCTAGATGGAACTGCTACTGAACGATGGCTTTGATGAAAAGAACGTAGATGAAGAACACTTCGTTTCTTCAGGTAGAGAGCTTTTCCTACAAAGGAATATATATATACGAAACATCAATATTTTCTTCATAATACTTGACTGAAGGTAGAGGAAAGAAGAACTTACCCTTTTGTTCTTCACAACGTTAATCTTCTTAACCTGTAAGAAGAGATGAAGAATCATTATTTCTTCATGCAACCGAAAGTAATGATAAAAAGAGATAAGAAGAACTGCTGTTCTTTACGTACCGTAGCAGCAGCAGATCGACCAAATAGCTTTAGGGTTTGATAGTCAAGGGTTTTTATAGGATTTCTAGAATCCTAATGGAGTTAGAGTTGCATTGGAAGTAACACTTCCATATTAGAGTTATTACTACATTCGAACTCTTTCTCATAGTTATCAACTTACCCTAGATAAGTTCCTGGGTCGAACGGGAGACGAATTGAATTAACGACCTAGGTCAGGGCGTCGAATATAAATTGACGCCTTGTCAGGCGTCGTTACTTGTTGAAACGCGTCCACTCAAAGGGCGTTACGCTTTCTTGCCCTTTTTATTTGTTTTGGTCGTTTGAAATTTGACGCCTTATTATTTGGGCGTCCTTTCTTTAATTCGCACCTGGTTGAAGGTCGCTTATTTGTAAGGTCGCGCCTTTTCCTGAGGCGTTATTTTCATTAGAGTTTAATTCTTTTCCATTTCAGATTTTTATCTTTTCTTTACTTAGTCTTTTATTCTATTTTGACTTATTTTATTCTTTTAAATTTATTAGGGTTGCTACATCCTCCCCCACTTAAAAAGAATTTGGTCCCCAAATTCATAGCATATATTTACATATGGAGAGTGTAGAGTTCATACCTTCTAAAATCGCTTCCTCATAGATTCCTCGGTCTCCCATGTAGCTTCATGTTCTGAATTCTTATTCCATTGTACTTTTAGCATGGGAATAGTCTTATTCCTTAGGGTTCGTACTTATCGATTTAGTATTCTTATGGGCTTCTGCTCGTATGTGAGATCTTTCCGGATTACTAGATTTCCATGCTCAATAATATGTGATGGATCATGCACATACTTCTTCAACATAGATATGTGGAACACATCGTGTACTTCGGACAGTTGAGGTGGCAATGCGATGCGATAAGCAACCTCGCCAACTCTTTCTAGTATCTCAAAAGGTCCGATAAATCTTGGTGTAAGCTTGCCCTTAACACCAAATCTTCGTATTCCACGTCCAGGCGATATCTTGAGAAATACATGATCTCCAACTTGGAATTCAAGATCTCTTCTTCTCGTGTCGGCATAAGCTTTTTATCTAGACTGAGCAACTTGTAGTCTTTCTCTGATCAATTGTATCTTCTCGGTAGTATCCCTTACCATGTCTGGACCTAACAGTTGTTTCTCTCCAACTTCGTCCCAGCATAAGGGTGATCGACAACTCCTTCCGTATAAGGCTTCAAAAGGTGCCAGTTGTATACTTACCTGGTAGCTATTATTGTATGCAAATTCAACCAGAGGCAAGTGATCATGCCAGTTCCCACCAAAATCAGTAATGCATGCTCTTAGCATATCCTCGACTACTTGATTGGTTCTCTCGATCTGACCATCCGTTTGAGGATGAAAAGTTGTACTAAAGCTAAGTCTCGTCCCCAACGACTGTTGTAGTCCTTTCCAAAAATGAGAAGTAAAACGGGGATCTCTGTCAGACACGATTGAAACAGGAATATCATGCAATCTGACTATTTCCTTGATGTATAGTGCAGCTAAGACATCAACTGACCATCGACTCTTGATTGGCAAGAAATGCGCTGATTTAGTCAATCGGTCAATGATAACCCATATTCCATCATGTCCTCTTTTTGATTTAGATAAACCCATGATGAAATCCATACCAATATCCTCCCACTTCCATTTAGGGATATCTAGAGGATGTAGTTTTCCAGCAGGCTTTTGGTGTTCCGCCTTGACTTGTTGGCACGTGAGACAGCGTGATACGTAGTCCGCTATTTCTCTTTTCATGTTGGGCCACCAAAAATTTCTTTTTACATCTTGGTACATTTTGGTAGATCCTGGATGAGTCGTATACCTTGACCTATGAGCTTCATCTAAGATCTTCTTCTTTACCTCGGGACAATCCGGTATGCAAGTTCTATTTCTGAATATTAATCTTCTTTCACAAGTTATTTGGAAATCCGATTGTCCTTCCAGTTTGCCTTTGATCTCTACTAACATTGGGTCATTATCTTGAAGTGCTTGTATTTCAGTTAATAGGTCTGACTGTATGCTTATATGAGATAATGTGACACATCTAGGGTCCGTGTCCATGCTTATATTGAGTTCAGAGAATTGTTCCAGCAACTTCCATTCTTGAATCATACAATTGGCTAACAGTGCTCTCGGCTTTCGACTAAGGGCATCTGCTACATGATTACCCTTTCCGGGATGATATTGTATATTGAAGTCGAAGTCCTTGAGATATTCCAGCCATCGTCTTTGCCTCATATTTAGTTCCTTCTGTGAGAAAAGATATTTGAGACTCTTGTGATCGGAGTATACAGTAAACTGTACTCCATAAAGATAATGTCTCCATATTTTGAGTGCAAATACTACCGCGGCCAATTCTAAGTCATGGACGGGGTAGTTCTCTTCATGCTTCTTTAATTGACGAGAAGAGTAGGCTATAACCTTCCCTTGTTGCATTAGAACACACCCGAGGCCAATGCCAGAAGCATCAGTGTATACCTCGAACTTTTCTCCTTCAATTGGCAATGCTAAGATGGGAGCTGTAGTAAGATGATCCTTGAGAGTTTGGAAGCTTCTTTCACATTCCTCATCCCATTCATAACGGATCTCCTTGCGAGTTAACCTCGTAAGCTGCATGGCGATTTTAGAGAAATCCTTGATGAATCGCCTGTAATAGCCGGCAAGACCTAAGAAACTTCAGATCTCGCTAGCATTGGTCGGTCTTTCCCAGTTCCTTACAGCTTCAACCTTTGATGGGTCTACAGACAAGCCATCCTTTGATATAACATGTCCGAGAAAAGTCACTTCTTCAAGCCAGAATTCACACTTGCTAAGTTTTGCATATAATTGGTTTGTCCTCAATATTTGTAATGCAATCCTCAAATGTTCCTCATGCTCTTCCTTGGTCTTGGAATAAATCAATATATCATCAATAAAGACCACCACGAATTGATCTAAATAAGGCCTGAATATACTATTCATTAACTGCATAAAGGCAACAGGGGCATTCGTTAGTCCGAAAGGCATAACAACAAATTCATAATGGCCATACCTACTTCTGAATGCGGTTTTATGAATATCCTCGTCCTTGATTCTTAGTTGGTGATATCCTGACCTAAGATCAATTTTGGAAAAGTACTTGGATCCTGAAATTTGATCAAACAATTCATCGATTCTCGGTAGTGGATACTTGTTCTTGATAGTGAGATGATTCAACTGTCGATAGTCGATGCATAACCTCATGGATCTGTCTTTCTTCTTTACAAATAATACAGGCGCTCCCCACGGGGAAGTACTTGGTCTAATGAATCATTTCTTAATGAGTTCCATCAATTGCTCTTTTAACTCCTTGAGTTCAGCAGGTGACATCCTATAAGGTGCCTTTGAAATCGGACCAGCACCAGGGACTAAGTCAATGGTGAAGGCCACTTCTCTTTGCGGGGGTAATCCCGGCAAATCTTCCGGAAACACGTCTGGAAATTCTTGTACCACTGGAATGTCTTCTAGCTTAGCTTCCTTAGCTTCTTTAACTGTGACAAAGGCAAGGAAAGATGCACATCCTTTCCTGATGAGCTTGCTAGCTCGGAGAGCTGAAATAATAGGGGATTTGCTCCGACTCTTAGGGCTAGTCAAGATTAGTTCTGGAAATTCCTTGAATGTAACCTTGCAATTGCGGCAATCAACTGTTGCCTGATACTTGGATAACCAATCTGCTCCTAGTATAACATCATACTCTTTCAGATCTAAACATATGAGATCAATAAGGAGATTTCTACCCTGAACCAATACTTCGCAGTTTTGGTAATGATGTGTAATATCAGTCTCATCACCTAGAGGAGTAGACAAAACTAACTTTATCCATTCCGGTTCTAGGGGTAATGGGTCAGCAAACTTCTTAGAAACAATAGAATGCGATGCACCAGTATCAATTAAGACATGCATTCTTGGAACAAACTTTCAATGTACCTTCCACTAAGCCGCCTTCTTCTTCTTGCTCGGTCTCCTTGATTGCATGAAGACGAGCATTCTTGGTTACTGGGCATTTCCCGACATCGGCTTGATCGTTAAGTAATGGGCAATCGGGAATCCGATGCTCACGACTCCCACAACGGAGACATGCTCCTAGTTTCCTCCAGCATTCTTCTGCTCTATGACCCGCTTTATCACAATGTTTGCACACTGTATTTGAAGAGGTAGTGGTGATAGAGAAGGGCTTGGTCTTCTTGAACTTTTGGTCTTGTGAGGATGCTCCTCCATTGCTAGGCCTTTTCCTGAAGTTGGGTTTAAAGGAACCCGATCCTGTAACTTGTTCCTTCTTATCCTTACCACGAATCCTATCAGACAGTTCCGTGGCATCTTCTAATAGTTGAGCTCGGCGTACTATCTCCGAGTAGACCTGAATGTCCATCGGCGCCAGTTGAGTAATAACTTGGGGCCTGAGCCCATTAAGAAACCTCCTAACTTTCATTTTCTCGGTGCTAACTAGATGCTTAGCATACCGAGACAATCTAGAGAATTGGGCCTCATACTCGGCCACTGACAAAGATCGTTGCTTTAATGCAGCAAATTCTGCAGCCTTCTTTTCCTGAACTCGGTCCGAGAAATATTTTGCGTTGAAGTGTTCCACGAATTCCTCCCACGAAACTTGATCTTGATTTATAGTAGCCTCTATTGATTCCCACCAGCATCTAGCATCCCTTTCTAACTGAAAAGTAGCTAATAAGACCTTATCTTGATCCGTGCATTGCATAACACAGAATATTCGTTCTGTTTCCCTAATCCAGTGTTCAGCGTCATCTGGATCAGTAGAACCCGTGAACTTGGGCGGGTTCATGTTCTTGAAAGTCTGGTGGAGACTTCCTGCTCGTTGTCCACCCCCTTGTGTTACTTGTTGCAGCACTTGAGTCATGCCTTGCAGTGTACGCTGCATGTTGCGCCATTGAGCACGTTCGGCAGCCATTATCCTACAATTACAATAACTAGATTAATACGTGATTTGTATCTTAAAGACTAGCATTCTATGTTAACTTTAACCCTTGGTTCTACCCAATCTCACTAGTTAAAGGGTTAAAACCTATCCTTGGACTTGGGTTTCCTAGGAATTGAATACCCTAGGCTCTGATACCACAAAAACTGTCACGTCCCGAGCGCGGAAGATACTCAGATATGCGCGACGAGTTTATATCAATCATGTCAATCAGAGTAGTAGTGTATTCGACACCAAAACAGAGATGCGCAAAATAGAAAGATAACCCAATCCATTTATTTCATAATGGATAGACTATTACAAATCCAATACTCTATTCAATTAAAAAGGAAACGTACATAGTTGACTCAAGAAAATAGAAAAAAAGACTAGATGACACTTGGAGAAGTTCTATCTCTTTCACTTTTGACCATTCCCATTCGATTGACTTCCCTCGTCGTCGGAATTACCTGAAAAGTAGGGAACACACGGAGTGAGCGAACGCTCAGTAGGAAATTATATCTCAAGCGCTTAGCAAGGGGTTTAAATAATTACATCTTTCATGTATGTACTATAGCTATGCATGCTTGTATAAAACGACAAGGTAGAAAGAGAGTATATCAATAAGATAGCAAGATGAACTAGTCATGAGCTTTCAAGAAAAGATAACAGATATTCAAGCAAGTACTTTTTAGCAAGTCATGTCAAGAACTTTGGCTATCATGTAGCAAGCAAGCAAGTAATTACCCTTTTTTTTTCGGGTCACGTAAGTCATGTCAAGTCAAGTACGAGTCAAGTACAAGATTTGTGTGGAATGTCCAATCAAGCTAGTCATGCACTCGGTATAATGCCAGATACCTTATCATTCAACTCCCATGGGCACAAGTACTTTCGGGTGCTCCTCCCAGGACCAGATCGGGCCCTATATGCGCAGACATTTATCATGTATTTTTGACATCCACTCTTGTATATATATGTAGCCAATATGGAATTTCAACATTTTAAGCTTGTAGATACGTAGGATGAGAGAATGGAGTCCAAAAATATAACATTGGACATAGAGAGGTGATAATAATGGTATAAACACGATTTATCGATGAAACTAGGTGGAATTAGGTTCCCTTAACTCGGGCACCATGACAAACAAGTATGGACATTCTTTTTATAGAATTGAGGTCCACATGAACAGTATATCATAGGCAAGATACCCTCATTCTTATTATAGAATTGAGGTCCACAAGAATATCAACAAATGGCATGATATCATCATCCCATTAAAAATTCTCATGATATACTCTTTGCATATCATAAGGGCCGGTATACCATGTTTCTTTAGAGTGACATGGCATTCAATAGTGTAATGGGTTTTTAGGGTACAACCAGCTCAGTCGGCCTTGAGGGAATCCAAGGCTCGAGGAGTCTTACGGAGGTCTCTATGACTAACTTGCTAGCCCAAAGGAACGGAATGTCCAATGGAGAGCTTATATGTCAATGAGAATTGAGGGTGATCGATAAAACATCATGAAACGTGGGACTATACTCACGGATTGGAATATAGTGCCAATATAATATATATATGTATATATAATAAAAACCCTCGGTTATAGAAACAGGGAAGAAAATAGTTTTTATAGAAAATAACGACTTTAACTAAGTCATTAATCACATAATTAACGCCTTCAGTAAGGGCGTTTATCTATTTTCTATTTTTGCAAAATTTCAATATTTCAGTATTTTACCAAAAACGCGCCCTGGTGAGGGGCGTTTCTTTACAAGTTGACGACGTATACAGTGGTCGTTCATTCTTTACTTCTATTTTTGCAGTATATATATATTCAGAAATTTATCAAAAACACGCCCTGGACAGGGGCGTTACTGTTCAATTCACGCCCTGAACAGGGGCGTTAGTCAAGTGAGAGACGACCTCTACAGGGTCGTGAATTCAAGAATTTTCAGATTTCAAGTATTATAATTTCCAGAAACAAGAGACATGGTCATGACAGGAAAAATATCGGGATTCAAGTAAATATGATCGTGCACTGATTTAGAATCATGTTTAAGTGAATATTGGACAATTAACATGGGTAATTAACAATTGAGAAAATTGACGTCCGTGTACAGGGCGTCGAATCTGGAATTGACGACCTGGTCATGGTCGTTTCTTTCAAAGTAGCGCCCTTGTCTGGGTCGCGTATTAACGTAGCGCCCTTGGAAAGGGCGTTTCTTTCCAATAATAGAAACATTTAAAACTCGCGAAAACTATATGCATGAACTAATATATATGGTTTAACATAGTTATTATGGTGATTTGGGCTACAGTGCTTGAGAAAACCTACCTTGGGCAATAATCTGGATGGAGAAACGTGAAGAGATTTGATAAGAAGAACAGAGACTCCTGAACTAGATGGAACTGCTATTGAACGATGGCTTTGATGAAAAGAACGTAGATGAAGAACACTTCGTTTCTTCAGGTAGAGAGCTTTTCCTACAGAGGAATATATATATACGAAACATCAGTATTTTCTTCATAATACTTGACTGAAGGTAGAGGAAAGAAGAACTTACCCTTTTGTTCTTCACAACGTTAATCTTCTTAACCTGTAAGAAGAGATGAAGAATCATTAATTCTTCATGCAACCGAAAGTAATGATAAAAAGAGATAAGAAGAACTGCTGTTCTTTACGTACCGTAGCAGCAGCAGATCGACCAAATAGCTTTAGGGTTTGATAGTCAAGGGTTTTTATAGGATTTCTAGAATCCTAATGGAGTTAGTGTTGCATTGGAAGTAACACTTCCATATTAGAGTTATTACTACATTCGAACTCTTTCTCATAGTTATCAACTTACCCTGGATAAGTTCCTGGGTCGAACGGGAGACGAATTGAATTAACGACCTTGGTCAGGGCGTCGAATTTAAATTGACGCCTTGTCAGGCGTCGTTACTTGTTGAATCGTATCCACTCAAAGGGCGTTACGCTTTCTTGCCCTTTTTATTTATTTTGGTCGTTTGAAATTTGACGGCTTATTATTTGGGCGTCCTTTCTTTAATTCGCGCCTGGTTGAAGGTCGCTTATTTGTAAGGTCGCGCCTTTTCCTGAGGCGTTATTTTCATTAGAGTTTAATTTTTTTCCATTTTGGATTTTTATCTTTTCTTTACTTAGTCTTTTATTCTATTTTGACTTATTTTATTCTTTTAAATTTATTAGGGTTGCTACACAAAAGTTCCTTCCTCGTGGCAGGGTAGCAGTCAGTGGCTTACACGTGTCTGGCTCGTAGGATTCTGTTTCTGGAGACTGACCGCGTTGACGCACTGCCATCACTGCGTCTACTCTTTGCTTGTACACATTTGAATTTGCCCCACTGCGTCGACCCTGCTGTGGATAGCGTTGACGCATTGAAGACAGCCAGAGATAAGTCGCCCCCTTCTTGAACTACTGCGTCGATGCTGCCAGTTGGTGGCGTTGACGCATTGATGCGTTCCAGTGAGCAACCAGCCTATCCTTTTTAACTGTTGCGTCGACGCTGCTCCACTGCTGCGTTGACGCGTTGGAGTATTTCTGAAAAGGCCTCTGCTTCTTGAGTGGCTGAGTTAACGCAGCCTTTGCGTAGAGTTAACGCTGTGAAGAGTATCCGTGGATGCATCTTCACTGGTGCGTGGACGCATTGAACTCCCAGCGTCGACCCTGTTCTTCATTGTTGTCATCATCTGAAGGCAGTCAGCAGCAGATGAGCAAGTGTGAGCACTGAGTGAGTGTATAGACTTTGTAAGCATTCAACTCGTGTAATGTATATACTTCATGCAATGTACAGACTTCGTGAGACTTTAATGAAGACAGAAGATGTATAGACTTCATGACTGAGGCACGATACAGACTCTAGCCAACGAACGCTGTACAGACTTCAGATGCTACAGTCCAATGTATGGACTTTGATGAAGTGAAGCAGTGTACAGACTTGAATCAAACCGATGTATAGACTTGAAGTGTGAAGACCATTGTATAGAGTTGGTGAAATGAAGTCCAGTGTATAGACTTGGTGAACTGACTCCAATGTACAGACTTGCACAAGCGAGCTATAGTGCCAATGTGTAGACTTCACGCTGTACAGACTTTCCAAAGAGAACTTAACGCTGTACAGACTTGAGGCTTTGAACGTTGAAGGCACAAGACGATGTACAGACTCAGATTCTAGACCAGTGGCTGTACAGACTTTGAAGGATGCAGACTCTGTATAGACTTCAACTCAAACATGCATAATGTATAGACTTTGTGAAACGTGAATGCGATGTACACACTCACAGCGTTGACGCTACAGACTAGAGAGTGCTCACAGCGTTGACGCTGCATGAGACGTAGGCTATACAGACTTAGCCTAAGATAATGCATGACCTGACGTTGTATATACTTAGCCAATGCAATGCACTATGAATGTATGGACTATATGAATTGACTCTGCATGAGACACTCAGATGGACAGTGTTTAGACTAATGCATGAAGCGAAGCAAGAGCTCTTTTAAAACAATTCCAATGCATCAACGCATTGAGTCCACTGCGTCGACGCACCAGTTGACACATTTTATAGACTAGCTCTGGGATAGACCAGTGAGTTGACGTAATGATCCCATGCGTCAACGCATCATGCAATACTCATGCAAACTCATGCATTCAATGATGTATATCAGACACAGTCCTATGCAATCATATCAGCAGCCATATTCAAAACACAATATCATAATGCACTGACTGTGTTGCAATCATCAAATCAAATCAGCATGCTATCATCAAAACACAATGCACATGCTTGTGCCTAAGAGGCACAACATTCTCCCCATTTTTGATGATGGCAACACAATGTGACAATGTGACAGTGAGTCACACACAAGATTTTCTCCCCCTTTGACATGATCAAAAAGAGAAAAACAATACAAATACGAGTGCAAAGTGCGTTATGCATGCAAATCCTTCAGAACATTCTCCCCCTGAATGTAAGACACCCCTGAATTATTTCTCCCCCTGAATAATAGCTCCCCCTTTGAGAAGGAATATGAACCGATAAACAAGGAAGAGAAGGTAGGAGGGTCACTTGACAACAGCTGAAGCATAGGTTCAGAAGGGAAGCATGATTATAAACAACTGTTAAAGTATAAGAATCAGCAACATACAATTTTGACAAAAATTCAGGTTTAACAGTGATAAATCTAGAGTAAAACATTTGACCCCTGAACAAGAGTTTATAGATTCCATTTATAGCAATGAATCTAGGGCACATGGTATTAATAGATAAGTCAGAAATAATACCCTTTTGTGATTAAACAAGGAAATTCAAGAGAGGCAACTTGAACATGTATTGATAAAAATAATTTTCACTCATTGACTTTTGATTTTTCGAAAGGTTATATCAGTTTGATTTTCACTTTTGAATTTTTCAGAACCTGAACTAAGTAAATAGATCAGTGGCATTTATGCTGTTGACATTAGGTGTACACCTTGATCAGAGGCAGATACCCCCAGTTATTAGGCATAAACTACTAGACCTATTTCAGATCAGAACCCACAAAGGATAGTCTTCACTTTTGACATTAAGGGTACACCTTGATTAGAGGCCAGTACCCTCAGTTACTTGGTGAGGACTCCCCCTATAGATTTGACCCTATGAACAGAGATATTCTGAAGCACCTCATGACATGTGAATTCTCCTGCTTCTTTGGGGGAGTTCACAGTTTCTCAGTGCAATCAGCCATTGCTCTGTCACTATGTTCAGCTCATAGCATTTATGATCTTATTTACTGCTGCCTTTATCTCTTTTAGAGTGATTGTTTGAAAAACAGTACACACTCTTATTCACCTTTTCTAGAAATTTCCAGATCAACACATTAGGCATTACAAAAACTTTTTCTAATCTTACCATGAGACAAAGATTAAGAGCTATAAGAGTTTTTCTTTTATCTCAGATTCTGAAGGCAGACATTTAACTCTCCAATTTATAAAGGTTAAACCTTTAGTTCCTTTCAATTTGTAAGTGTGATTCTTATAAGTAAACAATTGCAATTATCACCATTCAATGTACTAAACCAGATGCAAAGCTGTTGTTTAGTGAAAATGATGGGGAAAGGATAGCCATTGGCAATATGGTTCAGTGAGCAACTGATGTCAAAGAATATGAATCATTTGAATGAGAACACTGAGAAGTGAATAGGATTCAATGAATTGAATAGAACTCTCAGCTCCCCCTGACATCATGATGCAAGAGATTATGCTATGCACTAGGCTGTTCTACATGCAGACTATGCAATAAATCTGATAATGATGACCAAGCGACAGCATACAAGCTGCCCTTGTCTGAATGAATCATATCCGAATGTAAATTTTGATATCATGTGATGTGATACCATTTAGCACCAACAAATCAACGTGTATGCATATGCAATTTCAGACAATCATCTGTATGCAAATCATGTATGAGGAGAGTTCAGAAAATCAAAACTTGACAATGATGATATGCAATCATTTCAAGTTTATGCACCCAAGTCCTGAACATTTTTTTTTTCAGATTTTTCAACATATGATGATATGCATTACACGACATGCAGACTACAACAATGAGCAAATGATAGTCATGCAAATGATATATGCAAACATAGACACATGTATTGACTATGAACATGGTTGTGTAGTGCATCTAGCATCTTATGAACATATGCAGTAAATGGCAAGGGAGAAGAGCATCATATATGCAGAAATGAATTCAAACCAAAGTTCAGAACTAACCTGAGATGTAGAACTATGGAGCTTCCTTTTTGAGTGCCTTGGCTAAATTACCCCTTTTATTTCTCTCACCAAGGCACACCTGCAACATGTCAATCAATATGATCTTGCAGGGACCCAAGCAGTCTTGGGTCCTGTACTGCCCCTATCAGGTGTACTGAATAGTTTCTTAGCAGAATTATCATCATATTCTATCAGAAAACAATCAACCACAGAATGTCCAAATAGCCCACAATAATAACAGGAATCAACATGCTTTATTTTCTTGTTATGCATACAAGTATTAGCATGAAGTCTTTGTGCATTAACATGAAATTTTCTATTGTTGGCATGAACATATTGTTTTCCATAACCTGCCATCCAGCAGTCAGAAACTTTGTGGTCAGGTTTTTCACATTCAAAACAAGAATCATAGAGAGCAGGGAATTTTACAGACTTAGAGTTCAATCTATTTCCCTGAGCATGCCAGCAGTCCTCGACTATATGGCCATGCTTTCCACATTCGAAGCATGCTGGGGTTCTTTTACCAGAAGTAGTTTCATTTGCAGGGAAATTTACAGGTTTTAAATTGACTTTCTTTCCCTGGGCATGCCAGCAATGAGCTGCAATGTGGCCCATCTTGCCACAATGAAAACACTCTATTTTCCTTCTTTGAAAAATATGATTTCTAGCAGGAATTTTCTGTGCAGTAGTACCAGCTAGGTCATCTAATTCAAACATCTTACACTCATGCATCATATGACCTATCTTATTACAATAGAAACACTGCACATTTTTTTCCTTTTTAAATTGAATTTTATGAGAAGATTTTTCACAGCAATTTTCCTTTTTCTTTTGTTCAGCCCTGTGCTTATTGTTCTGAGATTTCTTAGATGAAATACATTTTAAGGTACTAGCACATTCTGAACTTTTCACATTGGAGCCAAGCAGTTTATTCAAACTGTTTTTACCTTTGACAAATTTAGACAGAGTGTTTTTCAGATTTTCAATTTCAGAATTCAATGAAGCAATACTCACTTCATACTTGGATAGCTCAGATTCACATGCAATTAGCTGCTGTTGCAAAGCATCATTCAGGTTCTTCAGAGTTTCATTTTCTTGTTGAACCTTTATTTCAATGTTGTTCTCATTTTCCTTCACAACAGATTTTTCTTTTTCAATTGACAACCATTTCTCAAAGAAGACAGTATTAAGAACCATTAGCCTTTTATTTTGATCCTTCAAGTAGACATTTTCTTCTTTTAGAGATTTGATTTGTTCTTTTTGAAAAATGTCATCAGAATCAAAATCATTAATCATGTCTTCGAGAATGGCACATGCTTTACAAGAATTATCTTCACTGATGAGTTTGTTTCTAAGATCTTCATTCTCAGATTTCAACTTGTTCAACTCATCTTTTTCTTTATTCATGTGAGATTTCAAGTTTTCATTTTCAGCTTTAAGACTTCTAACCTCATGCAACATTTCTTTTCTTATTTTTCTCTTTTCAGATTTCAGTCTATCATATTTATTTAATAAATGCTCATTCAATTCAATCATATTTTCCAGAGAAAAATTATTAGTATCAGAGTTTACCTGTGATGAAGTGTCCTTCTCATAATCTTCGTCTTCTTCTGTTGCCATGAGACAATTCACTTTATCTTGGGTTCTGCTGCTTGCTATCATCTCGACCACTTCGGAGGCACTGCAACAATGAACTACACATGGAAACTTGTCAGTGTTTATGGCCCTTTGAGTTAGCTCCAGGGCCTTCTGATTATCAGAGAATTTTTGTCTGTCTAAAGTTTTCCATAAGGATTCATCCTTTGGAACTTCATAGGAACTGTGTGCAATGACTATCCACAGATCTGGATTAGTTTGCATCACATATTCTCTGAACTGATTAAACCAATTGTAGAAACCCGAACCTTCAAACTTCAGAGGATCAACAGTGAGTTCCATGCTTTAGACAGAATAAGAGTTCTAGGAAGAACACTAATCAAGCACAATGAATCAACTCAAGTAACACCAAAAACAAATGAGCAAAGCAAAGCACAAGTCAATGAAGCAACACACGATTTCAAAAGACCCACTCTGAAATGCACTAAACACTAGCAGGATCCTCTGCAGCTTGTTAGATCTGATAGATCAGAGACCTGCTCTGATACCAATTGTTGGGTTCGGTGCAAGTATTCAGAGGGGGGGTGAATGAATATAACCTATAAAAATTTTGCCCAATTAAAATATAAAGCAATCAGAGATGCGGAATTAAAAACTATTACAAATATATATAGAGCGAACCTAAGCAAGTCTAAACAGTAGACTGAATCAATTCAACGGAGCTTGCGCCTTAAAGCATTCAGACAGAAAACCCAATTGAGGCGCCCTTTACATTCATCTAGCGAAATCAGATAAAAGAGATCAACCCACAGTCAAACATATAGTGTGCGCAGCAAATAGATGAACACTTATAGAACATCAAACCAAAGCGCACCTAAGTATTCATCTAGCGCCAACCACACAAGAAATCAAACCACTACACAATGGATTTTAGGTGGTTCGGTCCAGCAGACCTACATCCACCCCACACTCAACCCGAGTGTGGATTACTGCTGCGCAACACAGCTTGCGTCCGCTAGGCAATACAGCTTAGCCTACAACCACTGGGCCTCACAGCTTGCCGTCCAGTGGAGTCCACCACTGCAACCGCTGGGGATTACAGCTTACCCGTCCAGTGGAAACCTCCACTGCCCGCTGAGCAACACAGCTTGCTGTCCAGAGGAGTCCTCCTCTGCAAACCGCTGACTAACAGCTTGAAAGAAAGTGTAAAAAGGAGAACGAAAGACAAGATAACAGCAGTCGGAAAGCTGTAAACGTAAAGCACAATGTGGCTCTTAAAGAGCTGACTGGCCTGGATTTGATCCACGGTCCAGTGAAGACAGATCTTCAAACAACCTCTCTCAGTCTCTTCTTCTCACGATCTCTTTCTTTCTTTTTCTTTCTCTCTGCACTTCTCTTCTTCTTTTGCTAATCTCTCACTCTCTGCTCTTCTCTTTCGCAGGCTCTCTCTGTCTCTTCTCTTTCTTCTTCTTCTTCTGCTTCCTTCTTTCTTCTTCGCTCTGCTGCTTCTCTTTTCTTCTTTTGCTCACACTCTCAGATTTCTTCGCTGGAGAGCTTCCTCTTCTTCTGTGGAGAGTTAACCCTTTTCGAGAGGATGATGGGGTGCTTTTATATCAGAAACAGAGCCTCCGAAGGTTGAGTAGAAAATGCCCTAGTGACCACTGATTGGTCCACTTGGCGGGGTAGCACCCCTTATCTAACACGTGTTAGCATCCTTCCCCTTTTTCCCATCGGATCACGTGCCCCCTCGAATGGTTGGAGGCATCCTCAGACTTGAACAAAATGTCACGCCCTGAGCGCGGAAGATACTCGGATATGCGCGACGAGTTTATATCAATCATGTCAATCAGAGTAGTAGTGTATTCGACACCAAAATAGAGATGCGCAAAATAGAAAGATAACCCAATCCATTTATTTCATAATGGATAGACTATTACAAATCCAATACTCTATTCAATTAAAAAGGAAAAGTACATAGTTGACTCAAGAAAATAGAAAAAAAGACTAGATGACACTTGGAGAAGTTCTATCTCTTTCACTTTTGACCATTCCCATCCGATTGACTTCCCTCGTCGTCGGAATTACCTGAAAAGTAGGGAACACACGGAGTGAGCGAACGCTCAGTAGGAAATTATATCTCAAGCGCTTAGCAAGGGGTTTAAATAATTACATCTTTCATGTATGTACTATAGCTATGCATGCTCGTATAAAACGACACGGTAGAAAGAGAGTATATCAATAAGATAGCAAGATGAACTAGTCATGAGCTTTCAAGAAAAGATAACAGATATTCAAGCAAGTACTTTTTAGCAAGTCATGTCAAGAACTTTGGCTATCATGTAGCAAGCAAGCAAGTAATTACCCTTTTTTTTCGGGTCACGCAAGTCATGTCAAGTCAAGTACGAGTCAAGTACAAGATTTGTGTGGAATGTCCAATCAAGCTAGTCATGCACTCGGTATAATGCCAGATACCTTATCATTCAACTCCCATGGGCACAAGTACTTTCGGGTGCTCCTCCCAGGACCAGATCGGGCCCTATATGCGCAGGCATTTATCATGTATTTTTGACATCCACTCTTGTATATATATGTAGCCAATATGGAATTTAACATTTTAAGCTTGTAGATACGTAGGATGAGAGAATGGAGTCCAAAAATATAACATTGGACATAGAGAGATGATAATAATGGTATAAACACGATTTATCGATGAAACTAGGTGGAATTAGGTTCCCTTAACTCGGGCACCATGACAAACAAGTATGGACATTCTTTTTATAGAATTGAGGTCCACATGAACAGTATATCATAGGCAAGATACCCTCATTCTTATTATAGAATTGAGGTCCACAAGAACATCAACAAATGGCATGATATCATCATCCCATTAAGAATTCTCATGATATACTCTTTGCATATCATAAGGGCCGGTATACCATGTTTCTTTAGAGTGACATGGCATTCAATAGTGTAATGGGTTTTTAGGGTACAACCAGCTCAGTCGGCCTTGAGGGAATCCAAGGCTCGAGGAGTCTTACGGAGGTCTCTATGACTAACTTGCTAGTCCAAAGGAACGGAATGTCCAATGGAGAGCTTGTATGTCAATGAGAATTGAGGGTGATCGATAAAACATCATGAAACGTGGGACTATACTCACGGATTGGAATATAGTGCCAATATAATATATATATGTATATATAATAAAAACCCTCGGTTATAGAAACAGAGAAGAAAATAGTTTTTATAGAAAATAACGACTTTAACTAAGTCATTAATCACATAATTAACGCCTTCAGTAAGGGCATTTATCTATTTTCCATTTTTGCAAAATTTCAATATTTCAGTATTTTACCAAAAACGCGCCCTGGTGAGGGGCGTTTCTTTACAAGTTGACGACGTATACAGTGGTCGTTCATTCTTTACTTCTATTTTTGCAGTATATATATATTCAGAAATTTATCAAAAACACGCCCTGGACAGGGGCGTTACTGTTCAATTCACGCCCTGAACAGGGGCGTTAGTCAAGTGAGAGACGACCTCTACAGGGTCGTGAATTCAAGAATTTTCAGATTTCAAGTATTATAATTTCCAGAAACAAGAGACATGGTCATGACAAGAAAAATATCGGGATTCAAGTAAATATGATCGTGCACTGATTTAGAATCATGTTTAAGTGAATATTGGACAATTAACATGGGTAATTAACAATTGAGAAAATTGACGTCCGTGTACAGGGCGTCGAATCTGGAATTGACGACCTGGTCATGGTCGTTTCTTTCAAAGTAGCGCCCTTGTCTGGGTCGCGTATTAACGTAGCGCCCTTGGAAAGGGCGTTTCTTTCCAATAATAGAAACATTTAAAACTCGCGAAAACTATATGCATGAACTAATATATATGGTTTAACATAGTTATTATGGTGATTTGGGCTACAGTGCTTGAGAAAACCTACCTTGGGCAATAATCTGGATGGAGAAACGTGAAGGGATTTGATAAGAAGAACAGAGACTCCTAAACTAGATGGAACTGCTACTGAACGATGGCTTTGATGAAAAGAACGTAGATGAAGAACACTTCGTTTCTTCAGGTAGAGAGCTTTTCCTACAAAGGAATATATATATACGAAACATCAGTATTTTCTTCATAATACTTGACTGAAGGTAGAGGAAAGAAGAACTTACCCTTTTGTTCTTCACAACGTTAATCTTCTTAACCTGTAAGAAGAGATGAAGAATCATTATTTCTTCATGCAACCGAAAGTAATGATAAAAAGAGATAAGAAGAACTGCTGTTCTTTACGTACCGTAGCAGCAGCAGATCGACCAAATAGCTTTAGGGTTTGATAGTCAAGGGTTTTTATAGGATTTCTAGAATCCTAATGGAGTTAGAGTTGCATTGGAAGTAACACTTCCATATTAGAGTTATTACTACATTCGAACTCTTTCTCATAGTTATCAACTTACCCTAGATAAGTTCCTGGGTCGAACGGGAGACGAATTGAATTAACGACCTAGGTCAGGGCGTCGAATATAAATTGACGCCTTGTCAGGCGTCGTTACTTGTTGAAACGCGTCCACTCAAAGGGCGTTACGCTTTCTTGCCCTTTTTATTTGTTTTGGTCGTTTGAAATTTGACGCCTTATTATTTGGGCGTCCTTTCTTTAATTCGCACCTGGTTGAAGGTCGCTTATTTGTAAGGTCGCGCCTTTTCCTGAGGCGTTATTTTCATTAGAGTTTAATTCTTTTCCATTTCAGATTTTTATCTTTTCTTTACTTAGTCTTTTATTCTATTTTGACTTATTTTATTCTTTTAAATTTATTAGGGTTGCTACATCCTCCCCCACTTAAAAAGAATTTGGTCCCCAAATTCATAGCATATATTTACATATGGAGAGTGTAGAGTTCATACCTTCTAAAATCGCTTCCTCATAGATTCCTCGGTCTCCCATGTAGCTTCATGTTCTGAATTCTTATTCCATTGTACTTTTAGCATGGGAATAGTCTTATTCCTTAGGGTTCGTACTTATCGATTTAGTATTCTTATGGGCTTCTGCTCGTATGTGAGATCTTTCCGGATTACTAGATTTCCATGCTCAATAATATGTGATGGATCATGCACATACTTCTTCAACATAGATATGTGGAACACATCGTGTACTTCGGACAGTTGAGGTGGCAATGCGATGCGATAAGCAACCTCGCCAACTCTTTCTAGTATCTCAAAAGGTCCGATAAATCTTGGTGTAAGCTTGCCCTTAACACCAAATCTTCGTATTCCACGTCCAGGCGATATCTTGAGAAATACATGATCTCCAACTTGGAATTCAAGATCTCTTCTTCTCGTGTCGGCATAAGCTTTTTATCTAGACTGAGCAACTTGTAGTCTTTCTCTGATCAATTGTATCTTCTCGGTAGTATCCCTTACCATGTCTGGACCTAACAGTTGTTTCTCTCCAACTTCGTCCCAGCATAAGGGTGATCGACAACTCCTTCCGTATAAGGCTTCAAAAGGTGCCAGTTGTATACTTACCTGGTAGCTATTATTGTATGCAAATTCAACCAGAGGCAAGTGATCATGCCAGTTCCCACCAAAATCAGTAATGCATGCTCTTAGCATATCCTCGACTACTTGATTGGTTCTCTCGATCTGACCATCCGTTTGAGGATGAAAAGTTGTACTAAAGCTAAGTCTCGTCCCCAACGACTGTTGTAGTCCTTTCCAAAAATGAGAAGTAAAACGGGGATCTCTGTCAGACACGATTGAAACAGGAATATCATGTAATCTGACTATTTCCTTGATGTATAGTGCAGCTAAGACATCAACTGACCATCGACTCTTGATTGGCAAGAAATGCGCTGATTTAGTCAATCGGTCAATGATAACCCATATTCCATCATGTCCTCTTTTTGATTTAGATAAACCCATGATGAAATCCATACCAATATCCTCCCACTTCCATTTAGGGATATCTAGAGGATGTAGTTTTCCAGCAGGCTTTTGGTGTTCCGCCTTGACTTGTTGGCACGTGAGACAGCGTGATACGTAGTCCGCTATTTCTCTTTTCATGTTGGGCCACCAAAAATTTCTTTTTACATCTTGGTACATTTTGGTAGATCCTGGATGAGTCGTATACCTTGACCTATGAGCTTCATCTAAGATCTTCTTCTTTACCTAGGGACAATCCGGTATGCAAGTTCTATTTCTGAATATTAATCTTCCTTCACAAGTTATTTGGAAATCCGATTGTCCTTCCAGTTTGCCTTTGATCTCTACTAACATTGGGTCATTATCTTGAAGTGCTTGTATTTCAGTTAATAGGTCTGACTGTATGCTTATATGAGATAATGTGACACATCTAGGGTCCGTGTCCATGCTTATATTGAGTTCAGAGAATTGTTCCAGCAACTTCCATTCTTGAATCATACAATTGGCTAACAGTGCTCTCGGCTTTCGACTAAGGGCATCTGCTACATGATTACCCTTTCCGGGATGATATTGTATATTGAAGTCGAAGTCCTTGAGATATTCCAGCCATCGTCTTTGCCTCATATTTAGTTCCTTCTGTGAGAAAAGATATTTGAGACTCTTGTGATCGGAGTATACAGTAAACTGTACTCCATAAAGATAATGTCTCCATATTTTGAGTGCAAATACTACCGCGGCCAATTCTAAGTCATGGACGGGGTAGTTCTCTTCATGCTTCTTTAATTGACGAGAAGAGTAGGCTATAACCTTCCCTTGTTGCATTAGAACACACCCGAGGCCAATGCCAGAAGCATCAGTGTATACCTCGAACTTTTCTCCTTCAATTGGCAATGCTAAGATGGGAGCTGTAGTAAGATGATCCTTGAGAGTTTGGAAGCTTCTTTCACATTCCTCATCCCATTCATAACGGATCTCCTTGCGAGTTAACCTCGTAAGCTGCACGGCGATTTTAGAGAAATCCTTGATGAATCGCCTGTAATAGCCGGCAAGACCTAAGAAACTTCAGATCTCGCTAGCATTGGTCGGTCTTTCCCAGTTCCTTACAGCTTCAACCTTTGATGGGTCTACAGACAAGCCATCCTTTGATATAACATGTCCGAGAAAAGTCACTTCTTCAAGCCAGAATTCACACTTGCTAAGTTTTGCATATAATTGGTTTGTCCTCAATATTTGTAATGCAATCCTCAAATGTTCCTCATGCTCTTCCTTGGTCTTGGAATAAATCAATATATCATCAATAAAGACCACCACGAATTGATCTAAATAAGGCCTGAATATACTATTCATTAACTGCATAAAGGCAGCAGGGGCATTCGTTAGTCCGAAAGGCATAACAACAAATTCATAATGGCCATACCTACTTCTGAATGCGGTTTTATGAATATCCTCGTCCTTGATTCTTAGTTGGTGATATCCTGACCTAAGATCAATTTTGGAAAAGTACTTGGATCCTGAAATTTGATCAAACAATTCATCGATTCTCGGTAGTGGATACTTGTTCTTGATAGTGAGATGATTCAACTGTCGATAGTCGATGCATAACCTCATGGATCTGTCTTTCTTCTTTACAAATAATACAGGCGCTCCCCACGGGGAAGTACTTGGTCTAATGAATCATTTCTTAATGAGTTCCATCAATTGCTCTTTTAACTCCTTGAGTTCAGCAGGTGACATCCTATAAGGTGCCTTTGAAATCGGACCAGCACCAGGGACTAAGTCAATGGTGAAGGCCACTTCTCTTTGCGGGGGTAATCCCGGCAAATCTTCCGGAAACACGTCCGGAAATTCTTGTACCACTGGAATGTCTTCTAGCTTAGCTTCCTTAGCTTCTTTAACTGTGACAAAGGCAAGGAAAGATGCACATCCTTTCCTGATGAGCTTGCTAGCTCGGAGAGCTGAAATAATAGGGGATTTGCTCCGACTCTTAGGGCTAGTCAAGATTAGTTCTGGAAATTCCTTGAATGTAACCTTGCAATTGCGGCAATCAACTGTTGCCTGATACTTGGATAACCAATCTGCTCCTAGTATAACATCATACTCTTTCAGATCTAAACATATGAGATCAATAAGGAGATTTCTACCCTGAACCAATACTTCGCAGTTTTGGTAATGATGTGTAATATCAGTCTCATCACCCAGAGGAGTAGACAAAACTAACTTTATCCATTCCGGTTCTAGGGGTAATGGGTCAGCAAACTTCTTAGAAATAATAGAATGCGATGCACCAGTATCAATTAAGACATATGCATTCTTGGAACAAACTTTCAATGTACCTTCCACTAAGCCGCCTTCTTCTTCTTGCTCGGTCTCCTTGATTGCATGAAGACGAGCATTCTTGGTTACTGGGCGTTTCCCGACATCGGCTTGATCGTTAAGTAATGGGCAATCGGGAATCCGATGCTCACGACTCCCACAACGGAGACATGCTCCTAGTTTCCTCCAGCATTCTTCTGCTCTATGACCCGCTTTATCACAATGTTTGCACACTGTATTTGAAGAGGTAGTGGTGATAGAGAAGGGCTTGGTCTTCTTGAACTTTTGGTCTTGTGAGGATGCTCCTCCATTGCTAGGCCTTTTCTTGAAGTTGGGTTTAAAGGAACCCGATCCTGTAACTTGTTCCTTCTTATCCTTACCACGAATCCTATCAGACAGTTCCGTGGCATCTTCTAATAGTTGAGCTCGGCGTACTATCTCCGAGTAGACCTGAATGTCCATCGGCGCCAGTTGAGTAATAACTTGGGGCCTGAGCCCATTAAGAAACCTCCTAACTTTCATTTTCTCGGTGCTAACTAGATGCTTAGCATACCGAGACAATCTAGAGAATTGGGCCTCATACTCGGCCACTGACAAAGATCGTTGCTTTGATGCAGCAAATTCTGCAGCCTTCTTTTCCTGAACTCGGTCCGAGAAATATTTTGCGTTGAAGTGTTCCACGAATTCCTCCCACGAAACTTGATCTTGATTTATAGTAGCCTCTATTGATTCCCACCAGCATCTAGCATCCCTTTCTAACTGAAAAGTAGCTAATAAGACCTTATCTTGATCCGTGCATTGCATAACACGGAATATTCGTTCTATTTCCCTAATCCAGTGTTCAGCGTCATCTGGATCAGTAGAACCCGTGAACTTGGGCGGGTTCATGTTCTTGAAAGTCTGGTGGAGACTTCCTGCTCGCTGTCCACCCCCTTGTGTTACTTGTTGCAGCACTTGAGTCATGCCTTGCAGTGTACGCTACATGTTGCGCCATTGAGCACGTTCGGCAGCCATTATCCTACAATTATAATAACTAGATTAATACGTGATTTGTATCTTAAAGACTAGCATTCTATGTTAACTTTAACCCTTGGTTCTACCCAATCTCACTAGTTAAAGGGTTAAAACCTATCCTTGGACTTTGGTTTCCTAGGAATTGAATACCCTAGGCTCTGATACCACAAAAACTGTCACGCCCCGAGCGCGGAAGATACTCAGATATGCGCGACGAGTTTATATCAATCATGTCAATCAGAGTAGTAGTGTATTCGACACCAAAACAGAGATGCGTAAAATAGAAAGATAACCCAATCTATTTATTTCATAATGGATAGACTATTACAAATCCAATACTCTATTCAATTAAAAAGGAAACGTACATAGTTGACTCAAGAAAATAGAAAAAAAGACTAGATGACACTTGGAGAAGTTCTATCTCTTTCACTTTTGACCATTCCCATCCGATTGACTTCCCTCGTCGTCGGAATTACCTGAAAAGTAGGGAACACATGGAGTGAGCGAACGCTCAGTATGAAATTATATCTCAAGCGCTTAGCAAGGGGTTTAAATAATTACATCTTTCATGTATGTACTATAGCTATGCATGCTTGTATAAAACGACAAGGTAGAAAGAGAGTATATCAATAAGATAGCAAGATGAACTAGTCATGAGCTTTCAAGAAAAGATAACAGATATTCAAGCAAGTACTTTTTAGCAAGTCATGTCAAGAACTTTGGCTATCATGTAGCAAGCAAGCAAGTAATTACCCTTTTTTTTTCGGGTCACGCAAGTCATGTCAAGTCAAGTACGAGTCAAGTACAAGATTTGTGTGGAATGTCCAATCAAGCTAGTCATGCACTCGGTATAATGCCAGATACCTTATCATTCAACTCCCATGGGCACAAGTACTTTCGGGTGCTCCTCCCAGGACCAGATCGGGCCCTATATGCGCAGACATTTATCATGTATTTTTGACATCCACTCTTGTATATATATGTAGCCAATATGGAATTTCAACATTTTAAGCTTGTAGATACGTAGGATGAGAGAATGGAGTCCAAAAATATAACATTGGACATAGAGAGGTGATAATAATGGTATAAACACGATTTATCGATGAAACTAGGTGGAATTAGGTTCCCTTAACTCGGGCACCATGACAAACAAGTATGGACATTCTTTTTATAGAATTGAGGTCCACATGAACAGTATATCATAGGCAAGATACCCTCATTCTTATTATAGAATTGAGGTCCACAAGAACATCAACAAATGGCATGATATCATCATCCCATTAAAAATTCTCATGATATACTCTTTGCATATCATAAGGGCCGGTATACCATGTTTCTTTAGAGTGACATGGCATTCAATAGTGTAATGGGTTTTTAGGGTACAACCAGCTCAGTCGGCCTTGAGGGAATCCAAGGCTCGAGGAGTCTTACGGAGGTCTCTATGACTAACTTGCTAGCCCAAAGGAACGGAATGTCCAATGGAGAGCTTATATGTCAATGAGAATTGAGGGTGATCGATAAAACATCATGAAACGTGGGACTATACTCACGGATTGGAATATAGTGCCAATATAATATATATATGTATATATAATAAAAACCCTCGGTTATAGAAACAGGGAAGAAAATAGTTTTTATAGAAAATAACGACTTTAACTAAGTCATTAATCACATAATTAACGCCTTCAGTAAGGGCGTTTATCTATTTTCCATTTTTGCAAAATTTCAATATTTCAGTATTTTACCAAAAACGCACCCTGGTGAGGGGCGTTTCTTTACAAGTTGACGACGTATACAGTGGTCGTTCATTCTTTACTTCTATTTTTGCAGTATATATATATTCAGAAATTTATCAAAAACACGCCCTGGACAGGGGCGTTACTGTTCAATTCACGCCCTGAACAGGGGCGTTAGTCAAGTGAGAGACGACCTCTACAGGGTCGTGAATTCAAGAATTTTCAGATTTCAAGTATTATAATTTCTAGAAACAAGAGACATGGTCATGACAGGAAAAATATCGGGATTCAAGTAAATATGATCGTGCACTGATTTAGAATCATGTTTAAGTGAATATTGGACAATTAACATGGGTAATTAACAATTGAGAAAATTGACGTCCGTGTACAGGGCGTCGAATCTGGAATTGACGACCTGGTCATGGTCGTTTCTTTCAAAGTAGCGCCCTTGTCTGGGTCGCGTATTAACGTAGCGCCCTTGGAAAGGGCGTTTCTTTCCAATAATAGAAACATTTAAAACTCGCGAAAACTATATGCATGAACTAATATATATGGTTTAACATAGTTATTATGGTGATTTGGGCTACAGTGCTTGAGAAAACCTACCTTGGGCAATAATCTGGATGGAGAAACGTGAAGAGATTTGATAAGAAGAACAGAGACTCCTGAACTAGATGGAACTGCTATTGAACGATGGCTTTGATGAAAAGAACGTAGATGAAGAACACTTCGTTTCTTCAGGTAGAGAGCTTTTCCTACAGAGGAATATATATATACGAAACATCAGTATTTTCTTCATAATACTTGACTGAAGGTAGAGGAAAGAAGAACTTACCCTTTTGTTCTTCACAACGTTAATCTTCTTAACCTGTAAGAAGAGATGAAGAATCATTAATTCTTCATGCAACCGAAAGTAATGATAAAAAGAGATAAGAAGAACTGCTGTTCTTTACGTACCGTAGCAGCAGCAGATCGACCAAATAGCTTTAGGGTTTGATAGTCAAGGGTTTTTATAGGATTTCTAGAATCCTAATGGAGTTAGTGTTGCATTGGAAGTAACACTTCCATATTAGAGTTATTACTACATTCGAACTCTTTCTCATAGTTATCAACTTACCCTGGATAAGTTCCTGGGTCGAACGGGAGACGAATTGAATTAACGACCTTGGTCAGGGCGTCGAATTTAAATTGACGCCTTGTCAGGCGTCGTTACTTGTTGAAACGCATCCACTCAAAGGGCGTTACGCTTTCTTGCCCTTTTTATTTATTTTGGTCGTTTGAAATTTGACGCCTTATTATTTGGGCGTCCTTTCTTTAATTCGCGCCTGGTTGAAGGTCGCTTATTTGTAAGGTCGCGCCTTTTCCTGAGTCGTTATTTTCATTAGAGTTTATTTTTTTTTCCATTTCGGATTTTTTTCTTTTCTTTACTTAGTCTTTTATTCTATTTTGACTTATTTTATTCTTTTAAATTTATTAGGGTTGCTACACAAAAGTTCCTTCCTCGTGGCAGGGTAGCAGTCAGTGGCTTACACGTGTCTGGCTCGTAGGATTCTGTTTCTGGAGACTGACCGCGTTGACGCACTGCCATCACTGCGTCTACTCTTTGCTTGTACACATTTGAATTTGCCCCACTGCGTCGACCCTGCTGTGGATAGCGTTGACGCATTGAAGACAGCCAGAGATAAGTCGCCCCCTTCTTGAACTACTGCGTCGACGCTGCCAGTTGGTGGCGTTGACGCATTGATGCGTTCCAGTGAGCAACCAGCCTATCCTTTTTAACTGTTGCGTCGACGCTGCTCCACTGCTGCGTTGATGCGTTGGAGTATTTCTGAAAAGGCCTCTGCTTCTTGAGTGGCTGAGTTGACACAGCCTTTGCGTAGAGTTAACGCTGTGAAGAGTATCCGTGGATGCATCTTCACTGGTGCGTGGACGCATTGAACTCCCAGCGTCGACCCTGTTCTTCATTGTTGTCATCATCTGAAGGCAGTCAGCAGCAGATGAGCAAGTGTGAGCACTGAGTGAGTGTATAGACTTTGTAAGCATTCAGCTCGTGTAATGTATATACTTCATGCAATGTACAGACTTCGTGAGACTTTAATGAAGACAGAAGATGTATAGACTTCATGACTGAGGCACGATACAGACTCGTCCAATGTATATACTTCAAGAACTCTAGCCAACGGACGCTGTACAGACTTCAGATGCTACAGTCCAATGTATGGACTTTGACGAAGTGAAGCAGTGTACAGACTTGAATCAAACCGATGTATAGACTTGAAGTGTGAAGACCATTGTATAGAGTTGGTGAAATGAAGTCTAGTGTATAGACTTGGTGAACTGACTCCAATGTACAGACTTGCACAAGCGAGCTATAGTGCCAATGTGTAGACTTCACGTTGTACAGACTTTCCAAAGAGAACTTAACGCTGTACAGACTTGAGGCTTTGAACGTTGAAGGCACAAGACGATGTACAGACTCAGATTCTAGACCAGTGGCTGTACAGACTTTGAAGGATGCAGACTCTGTATAGACTTCAACTCAAACATGCATAATGTATAGACTTTGTGAAACGTGAATGCGATGTACACACTCACAGCGTTGACGCTACATACTAGAGAGTGCTCACAGCGTTGACGCTGCATGAGACGTAGGCTGTACAGACTTAGCCTAAGACAATGCATGAACTGACGTTGTATATACTTAGCCAATGCAATGCACTATGAATGTATGGACTATATGAATTGACTCTGCATGAGACACTCAGATGGACAGTGTTTAGACTAATGCATGAAGCGAAGCAAGAGCTCTTTCAAAACAATTCCAATGCGTCAACGCATTGAGTCCACTGCGTCGACGCACCAATTGACACATTTTTTAGACTAGCTCTGGGACAGACCAGTGAGTTGACGCAATGATCCCATGCGTCAACGCATCATGCAATACTCATGCAAACTCATGCATTCAATGCTGTATATCAGACACAGTCCTATGCAATCATATCAGCAGCCATATTCAAAACACAATATCATAATGCACTGACTGTGTTGCAATCATCAAAACAAATCAGCATGCTATCATCAAAACACAATGCACATGCTTGTGCCTAAGAGGCACAACACACTCGGTGTAAGTCCTTGCCTCGGTGCATGTTTTGCTTCGGTGCTCGTTACTTTTCCAACAATATCTTAGGTGTCTAAGGCATAATAGGGTTGGTGCAAACCTTGCCTCGGTGCATATTGTGTTCAGGCTCACATAAAGGTATGTACAAATCCATGTTCACTCTGCATAGTAGATCAGTGCACGTCTCTATGCTAAGGTTAGTGCAGTTTTGTGCCTACAAAGTCCATGCTATTTCTAGTAGCCTTGGTCGGTGCAATGTTGGTCGATGTCTATATAAGCATACAATAGTCTGAGCATATTGACTTGACTTTGACCTTACTTATTGACTCAGTATTTTTCTCTTTACATGGAATTAAACACGGTATGACTCTTGTTCGCGATTGATTAATTGAAGCACGTGCTCCAGGAATTATCTGATGGGCTCGTGATCCCAGGAACTATTGATTGGGCACGTGGACTGCAAACTCTCACAGCCTGACACGTGGACTCTAAAGGAGCGCTACTTTTCCAATTCATTGGGTGGGAAACGTGGGTTCCACGCGCCCATCTCTCAGAAGCCTCCATATATATATAGATGCAGATCGTGAGAGAGAGCAGAGATAATCAGAAAATAGAGAAGAGCTTCAGAGAAGAATCAGAGAGCGAGATACGAGAGCAACATAAGAGGAGATTCTGAGGAAAAAGTGATAGAGCGAGAGTAGCAGAGCAGAGCATAAGTAAAATTGAGAAAGCTCGTGAGATCAAGAGAAGGAGAAAGAGATAGAGAGGGAGTGAAGAAAGAGCTCGAGGAGAAGAAGATAGAAGACTTTCCTGAAGATTAGTTCCACTAGACCTTGGATCAAATCCAGGCCAGTCAGCTCCCTAAGAGCCACATTTATGCTACCATCGTCTACAGCTTTCTATCTTTGTGATTTCTCATTTCTTGTTTTTTCTTTTACACTCTTTCTTTCAAGCTGTTAGTCCGCAGAGCAAGCTGTAACGCTCAGTAGTTACAGAGGAGGATTCCTCTGGTCGACTAAGCTGTATTGCCTAGCGGGTCAAGCTGTTAGGCAGCTGATGGCTAAGCTGTATTGCCCAGTGGAAGCAAGCTGTGATGCTCAGCGGTTTGTAGGCAAGCTGTGAGGCCCAGCTGTTCAAGCTGTGAGTCAGCAAGAATCCACACTCGGGTTGAGTGTGGGGTGGACGTAGGTCTGGAGGACCGAACCACCTAAAAATCCTTTGTGTGCTATGATTTTATTGTCTACTTTGATTCTGGTAGATGCATGCTTAGGATCGTTCATATAAGTCTGATCTTTCTGTCTAGTGAGAATTTTGCCTAGACGCCTTTCATTGATTGCTGGCCTTGACAGAGTTATTTTGAATATGTGAACTGAGTCATCTCTCTAGCTTTCATAGACTTGATCAGGAGCAAGGTCTATCTGATCTTCTATTTGTTTCTAAAGAGCAATTTATTCACTTAATCAATCTGAGTTTAAGTTTCACAACTATTCTCCAGTTATAGTTTTAATTGGCAATTTTTATAGGGGATATTCATTCACCCCCTCTGAATCCGAACCTTGCACCCTAACACACACCTCCTTCCACTTTGATCCCCCTGCAAGCTAAGTCTCTACATTATGACAGTCTCAAACTTGAAGAGGATATGTCAACCATATTCATATTTGATTTAACTCCCTTTCAAGAAGATCAATTGATTAATGCCCTTAATGCTCAAGAGCTGCCTGTCTTTGACCAAGTTTCTTTGGAGGAAGAAGTCATTAAAAGGGTAGTCAGGTGGGTAGATACATGACAAGGAGACCGATGGATAGATATTGGGCAAATGATCCATCCCAATCTTGAACGATTGCTGGCCATTGATTGTTACATACCCCTTATAGAAGAGAACTAGCTCACACATATGGCTAATTTTAAAATCAACAATGTTCGAGACCAACACATTTTTAGGCCACATGCATACATATATAATCTTGTCTTCTTGTGGCACAAATGCTGGAAATTGAAAGTAGATAAGATAACGTGGTGGCTCATTCTTAACTCAACTCGTTGGTTATGGAACTTGCACCTCTTATACATGCGTCTGGCTAAAGACGAAAAACTTAGCGCTTGTTGGGAGGCAACCTAACCATTTCCCTTCAATAATCTAGTAAGTCATTTTCATTTGTGTTTGTAGGAGCTGGAAGAAGTCGTTCGCAAAGCTGCCTACCAAAATAGCCCCGTCTGCACACCCCAGGTTGTACCTTTCCTTCCCAAGCATTCATGTATGCATTGTCTTATTCATATATTCTTCATGCCATCAGAGACGATGTCATTTAATTTGGGGGGTAAGGGTAATCATTGTCAAAATCTCATGCAACCTGCTACCTTGTACAAATCTCATGCTAATTGCTGTCTCATGTTGTTATCAAAAAAAAAAAGAGCCCCAACTGAGCTTTCATGATTCATGCTTTCATAAAAGAGACTTTGAAAAAAAACTATGTAGATGGATGATGGAATAATTTTTTTTGTCTAGTCATGGAAATTAGTTTACAATCTCGTAAGGTCTCTTAGCATAAAAAAAATTAACTTGCACACTAATGGAACAGGAAAGACAAGCCTTCTGTCATTTGGTATGGTGTCTGATACTCTGCCCTCCCTAGTGAAGAGTTAGAAAAAAAAACCATGGAAAAAGCCCCTGATCTTAGTAACCGGGCCTGCTTCTCCTAAGCCAAGAGTCGAGGTTCACGTCAAACGGTGAAGGGTTGTGCATCATCATGTGTTGAAAAAAAAAGAAAAAAAATATGAAAATGCCCTTGATCTTAGTAACCGGGCCTGCTTCTCCTAAGGCAAGAGTTGAGGTTCGCGTCAAACAGTGAAGGGTTGTGCAGCACCATGTGTTAATCAAAAAAAAATGAAGGCTGCTATGATCAAAGCTCTGATCTGAGAGGTAGAGTTGAAAGACACCTAGCTAAGATGGCAATCTAGAGGACCCAATTGTCCAAATTGTGAATGTAGATTTCACGAGCATAAATGCTATGAGACTTTGGGAGTGTTCTATGAGAGCATCATGTTCTAATCGTATGGCTAGTACATTTTAATAATTCCAAATTCCTAATCCGTAGTTAATTCTATGAAGGGGGATCTTGATTGGAGGCATGAAATCTTTCAAACTCTTGTTGGTCCCTAATCTTAAGTTGTTTGCATTGCTAAGAGACTAGCAATGTTCAAGTTGGGGGGTGTGATAAGTGTCCATTTTCTTTGATAATTCATTGCATACATACCATTTTATGTACATATAACTGGGCAATTATGCATATTTCATAGTTAACCTCGACTCCGCGTTTAAATTAGAGCTTTCACGTAAATTGATTAATTTGGTGATATTATTTAATAAATGAAAGTTGAGGGCCATGAGCATTAATTCTCCATTGCATAACCATGAGCATTTGAGATTTATGTGCACATTATGGTAATTTTTATGGACTAAATTGTAATTACGTGTGTGCAGGACACTGAAGGTAATTACAAGAAACTCCGGGGGCAAAAAATGCCGTCACCACTTTGACCAAGTCCAAAACATATATTTTGGTTGGAGGGAAAATAAAATTCAAAGTTTATATTTTGGTTGGAGGGAAAAGAAAATTTAAAGTTTGAACTAAATGGGAGAAATGATGAGTCTTGGGAAAGGGGTGTCCAAAGTCCAAGAAAGGGGGTGCCCAAAATCCAAGGAGGGGGTGCCCACCTCCTTTTCCTTTCTCCTATACATCATCTTCTAAGTAAATCCAAGCCATCCATCTCCTTTTAATACAATCTCCAACCTCCATTGACAAAATTTTCCCTATAAATAGCCCATGTCAAGGAGGATAATGGGAGTGCTTCCTTTGGCATTTTTTCTCTCCCTCTCCCTCTCACATTTTCTTAGGCCATCGATTTCTCCCCCTCCCGTCCTTCTTCTCCTCTTGCTGTCTTCATGAAAGTTCTTTGTTTTGAAGCGTTCTACAACTTCATCTTCTGCAGCATCTTCTAATGCCTTCTGGATTTGAAGTTATTTCTCATTTTAAAACTTACTATCTTGTGATTTTACTGTTCATCCGAGGTGCTAGCTTCTGTTATTCCTATATTTTGAAGCCCTGTTGCTCTTCTTTTCTCTCTACGTTCTTTATAAAAGTTCTTCCTATCTTGTAGATCTATATTTTCTTCTTCTATCACTTCCTCTAATGCCATCCCGTTTTTATGTTATTTTTTATTCTTCTTAGTTCAATTTTTTATCATTTTACTATTCATCCGTGCAGCACACTTTTGTTCATCCCTAGTTTTCACCATCTTCTGATCTTCTACTCTCTCTGCACTCTTCACAAAACTTTTTCTTCTCTTCCTGATCTTAAACTTTGGTTTCTACCACTTCTTCTAAATCTCTATGGTTTCAAAGTTATTTCACTTATAATCTTACTCCGTTTCTATTATTTCTGTTTTACTATTTTTCAGCTCCCTTCCTTTTCTATCTATCTCTCCCTCCTCCATTTTCATCTAAACATTCCCAAGGCGGATTTTCTCCTTCGGTGCTCTAAAGGTGTCATCTATCTCCATGGCGGGACGACTTCTTCCAAGGCTCGGCACGGCGATTTGGCGGCGCCATTCTTCATCTTTGCTCCTGTCTTCCTTTCTTCCCTTAGCATTATTCAAGTTGTATTTTTAGTTTTCATAAATGTTGTACTCTTCATTAGCAATAAAAATTAAGTTTGTATAATTGTTCTTTATTTTCTCTTTCCATCTCCTTCCAAACTCTATTCTCAACCCTATCACATTCTTTAGTTTGATTTATTTCTAGTCTTAAGTTCATGTAATTTATTTTCCATTAGTTTTAACTCCCTCAAAAACTTGATTTTCAAAACATAAGAAATTTTTTAACTTGTTTAAAAGAAATATTTCTTCCCCGTCGGATCGACCCGTTCTTACCACTCTACTAAGATTTTATATCTTTTTAGTGAGTGAGTTTGGTAAATAATTTTAAAATTGTGTGTGGCACGGCATTATTAACGACGAGTGTTTGTGCGCATCAGTATAATGAATCAACTATATACAACCTTCGTTCGAGGTTCAGAAGGAGCTAGCGCTTCCAATGTTTTCCTGAAAAAATTGGCACCCCAGAAAATTCAAATAGAAAAGAAAAACCCGACAACTAAGAATTCATATGTTTTTGAATTAACTACTAAGAAGAATCCTAAGCAAGCTACTGTTAAGACAAATCATAAACAAACTAAAAAGGGCAGAAAGAATAGTAGTTTGCAAAAAAAGCTGATTCATCCTCATGTTGAGAATGTGCATGCTGAGAATAAAATGAACACACACATGCATACACATAAAAAGGAGAATCAGAACTTTGGAAAAATGCATGTTAAAAATTCATCTGATAGAAACCATGTATACAAGGAAATCTAACTGTTCTTGTCATTACTTTGGTAAGCATGGTCACTTCATGGATGATTGTTCTGTGCTGAAAAGGGATGATCTGAATCTTAATAGAAAGCATGCTAGGGACTTTAATGTTAAGAAATTTCTTGCCACTAAGAAAAGGAGTATCACATGCTTTAATTATGGTAAGGTAGGACATGTTGCTGCACAGCGTTGGTTTGAAAATGGTAAGAAAAACTCACAGTCATATCATGCTAAAATCCCTAAAAACCATCGTGGTTTTAATAAGAACAAATATGTCTCAATAAACTAGCATATCACATGTTTCAATTGCCACAAGCCAGGTCACAAGGCCACTGAATGCTGGTTAGGTTCTCATAGAAGAAATTATTCTTCTTGCTCTCACTGTGGAAAGCATGGCCATACAGTCAAGAACTGTTGGCATGCTTAAGGAAAGAACTTTAAATCTGAATGTGTTAAATTCCCTGTAAATCAAAGTGTTTTTTGGAATAGATCTATTTTTAAAGAAAAATTCAATACTTATTTTAATTGTGGAAAGCCAGGCCACGGAGTTGCTGATTGTTGGCTGGCTGGTTTCAGTAAACAAAATACTCATTCTGTTAATAGAAATTTCCATGAAAACGCACATAGATTCCATGATTACATTAATGTGCAAAGAAAGAATTTTAATTCTGTTGTTTTATGTCATTATTATGGACAATACGGGCATTATATTGATAACTGCTCGTTGATGATAAGTGATGATCTGAAGGCTCAGAAAATGTGGAAAGCACCATTCAGAGGTGCCACTGTTATTTTAGGACCCAAGATGTTTTGGGTACCTATAGGTGCAAAACAAGGAACTACTTTGCAGGTGTGCCTTGGGATTGAAGAATAAAGAGGGGTACAATAAACCAAGGCACCCAAGTTGGTAAAACCCTATTCTTGTACTTTTCAGGTAATATTTGTATTCTTCACACTTGTTCAGTTGAAAACCTTAGGAATCTGTTTTAAACTGCATATCATGATTAGTCAAATTCTTCATGCAGTTGCTTTGACATTTGCATTGAGATACATGAGTCTATATGTTCATATATTGAGCTATGTGTGCACATATTCATTGAAGACATGTTGAATTCATTTCTCATTTGCATGCATTAATGTTTTGACATTTGATTACGCACATAGAGATGGTTAGAAACTCATAAGCATAGTCTCTATATTTATGAATATATGTGAATTGCATATGTCAATTATCTGTATACACATGTGTTCAACATACAGTCATTAAAATCTGATGCATATAGGACTGCTTTGGCACTGCATTGTCATGAATGACCACTATGGTATATCAAATGGTAAGCTACTAAAGGGCAGATGAAATCTGTCTGGAGGTTCTTACTATATGTGAGGTGGTCCTTTAGACCAAGTCCTCTGCCTGGTACCGTGGGTCATGTTGCATATATACTTTGCATATGTTGCATTTAAAATTTAGTTCTGAGTACAGTGGTTCATTTAGTCAGGGGGAGTCAATGTATAGGCATGCATGTGTTAATTGCATATCATTCATATTGAAAATATCAAAAAGAGTAATTGTCATGCACACTCATAGGGGGAGCTCTTGTCTTAATCTGAATCGTTTGTTCACATCCTTGGATTGAGTTGTTCCTTCTTCAATCTGAATCTCTCTTGATTGAACCTTAATGTTTCTTGATGCAATGATTGAGTCTGTATGCGAGCTTCATCTGATCTTCAGTGTCGACACCATGAGTCGACATTATTTTTCAAGCATTCTATTTAAATGTTGTCACCGAGAGTCGATATCTTCATTGGTGTGATTCTGCTTCTATATTTGTTTAAGGGGAGCATAAGAAGAATTCTTGGACTACATGACCATATTTGTCATACTGATCTTCTTTGCTCTTCAAGCATTTTATCTCAAACATGGTACCAGTCGGTCTCACTTGTCTTCATCTATTTTTAAATCAGTCAAACTTAAATCCCATTTGCTGAGGGGGAGCTACTGTCTGCACTTTCTGATTATCATAATCTTCCTTTTAAAGTTGAAATTTCCTAATCAATGATAATCATTTGCTTGATATTATTTTTTAAAAATCCTTATGGGTGATATAATTCTTCCATGACTAGTCCCTGATTCAGATCTTCTGAAAAACTCCTTGTAGACACGCCAAAATTGACATTATTTTGAGTATTTCATATTACCGTGCAATGCCCCATTTGACCCTCAAATTAGCTTGTTTGAGTGATTTTTCTCACTTTTCTTGAATTTCTCCTATTTTTCCTCATTTCCTCCTTTTTTCTATTTTTCTGGATTTTTTGGGCATTTATCTCCATTTTTATGAATTCACGCCTTGATCAAGGGCGCTTTGTGATTCACGACCTGATTGAGGACGTCTCTTAAAGAAGTGACGACCTCTGGAAAGGGCGTCAATTCCTGGAATTATCTAATTTTTGAAAAAGAATAAATGTTTGAAAATGTTGAATCACGCCCTACCATGGGGCGTTTTTCAATCCACGCCTCTCCCTGAGGCGTCTTTCATAATTTTCAAATAAAAGAAATGTTTATTTCTAAAATTAATCTAGGAAGAAACGCCCTGACCCAGGGCGTGTTTTGAATTAACGCCCTATGACAGGTCATCAATTATTGAATTGACGCCCTGACCAAGGGCGTGTTTCATCTTCTGGCTTCGCAGCCCTTTCCCTAGAGAGTCCTTGCTTCGTTAGACTCCTGCCTTGATTGGGGCTCTTGCCCATTCTTATCCTTCCCCCTTATTGGACTCTTGCCCAGGTTTATCTCCTCCAATTCTATTTAATAGGGCCGACTGCTCTGTTGTTCAGGTTCGATCCCTCTCCCTATCGCCCTCCGTTCTTTTTTTTCTGTTCTTTCTTCTTCTGTTTTTCTTTCTTCTGTTTTGTTTTTATTTTCCTTTCTTCTCACAGGTGCTGCTGCTGGCTGAAGGAGGATCTCCACGCACATCTTCATCCCTTGGAAGACTTCTCCCCATTGAATATCAAAGCCAAGCTCAACAGATTTTTCTTCTCTCCCCTCTATTCTCCATTGTTTTGTGTTTATTATATGCATGCATGTTCATATTCGATTATTTTTAATATCTCTCAACTACGTTGGGAATCTCCCCATAGTGCATCTATCGCACTTTTTCCCCTTACTTGCATGCATTCCTCATTCATTTTTCCCACACCCTTTTGCATAGGGGTTTAAGGGCCAACACCCACAAGGTGTGTTTTTTTAATCATGTTATTCATGGTCATCTATTTACTATGGATTTGATACTACACACCATGTTCTAATCTAATTCTTTTGTGATGTTTGTCTTTTTTGCAAGGGTAATAAATTGGAGAACTCTCTTCATCGGCCGGCCGATTTGAAGAGAAAGGAAGCACTCACATCCCCGCATCTTTTGAGGTACTTTTCGCGATCATTCCTCCCATGTTCTTATTGATTATATTTTTGAGACCTAGCGTCTCTGGCGATCACACACTCCCCTTGTGCACCTCGTGCATATATTTTCCTCCATATTGATGATTATTGCATGTCTTTCCTTTTATATTTTTTCTTAAGTGGATTATTCTAAATTAGGGATCCACAAATTGGCGATCACGGTGGGACCCCTATTGTTTTTTTTTTTTGATTACCCCTTTCCCCTTTGGCACCCTCGCGTGCCCTTTCCCTTTGGTACCCACGGTACCCTTTCCTTTGTGCCCCTCGGGCACCCTCCATTGTGCTTTGCAATTCCCCACTAGTGTTTGGCTAGTTTGATTAGATTCTTTTTTTTAGAGATTCCACTTATCCTTTTAAAAATAAAAAAAATTGATGAGCATGTTATTGTTTATATTGATTGCCTTGGGGTTGTGAGTGTTCCTGTTAATATTTCTGGCTGTGGGGTCTTTCCGGGAATTAACGCCTCTGTCAGAGGCGCTTTTTAATTTCACGCCCTCACCCAGGGCGTTTTATGCATGTCTAAACGCCTTCTGACAGGACGTCTTCTATTACATTTGTGAATTAACGCCCTTCTCCAGGGCGCCTTTTTATATTGTAACGCCTCACACTAAGGCGTTTTATTTATTCGGCCGTGCGTACCCCTGAGAGTTGACGCCCTCGACCAGAGGCGTCCATTTGAATTTGTAGCGCCCCTTACCAGGGCGTGTTTTTACCTTGCCTGTGTGGGCCCTCACAGTGATTCACGACAGTGACCCTGTCGTTTCTTTATGGGTAGCGCCCCTCTCCAGGGCGTCTTTTACTTGGTAACGCCTCACACCAAGGCGTTTCTTTATATCGGTCGTGAGCACCCATGATTTTTAACACCCTGCCCCAGGGCGTGTTTCAGATTTGACGCCCTCTGTGAGAGGCGTCCTTTCCTCAGGTAGGGCCTCATACGAAGGCGCGTCTTTTCTAGTAACGACCTTCCCCAGGTCGTCTCTTTCCTGTGATTTCACAGAGCCTCCACTTCTCCGTGCTTCTTTGATTTATATTGATTATTTGGCTCTATTGGTGATTTGCATATTCCCTTGCACATATTGCATTTCTTTCATTTTCTTGCATTGGTTTGGGAGACCTCCTCTCTCCTCACTAGGATCCACACACCCTCTTGGAATCGGGACGACCCTCCATTGAGCATTCCGTCTCTTTGGACCGGAAATCCCTTTTCCAAGCCTCCATAAGTCCCCGCACCCGTGGATTCCCTCACGGACGCCGGGCAGGTTGTACCCTTTGAAGTCCCGAATTAGTTGGCCTATACGTGGTGAGAGAGTGTTCCTAGTTGGCATTGGAGTTAAATCACATTTGAAACTAGGTTCCTCCCCTTGTGTGAATCATTCCAAACTTTGCTAAAATTCATTAATTCACCAAGGTTCAAACATAAAAATCAAGGCAACCATTCCAACTTGTGTGTTTCTTTGTAAATTGTTTGCACATTAAATTGCTTGCATAATGGCTTACTTTGATAAACAAAATAACATGTTTAATTCAATTCATGAGGATGCACAACCGTGCACATCTTATTCTCCTCAATTTCAACATGTTCGTCAAAATTCTCACCATACTTTCAAGGGGCCACGTCCTCATTCTTATGGTCATACCCGGCCCACGGGTAATGTCCATTCTCATGGTCCCCCTACTCAATTGCGAGCCACTATTCCTACGGGACCGTCTCGTCCTAATGATGAGAAAGTCTCCCAAATCATTCATGCATTAGATCATCTCACCCCTCAACAAATCCAAGCCCTTAAGGCCACCGTTGAGGGTGCATCTCCTTCATCTCATCCTCCTTCTAATCCTACACGGGTGGCCCATCACCCACTTCCCTCTTCCACTCATGTTCTTAATCGGGTAGCCCATTACCCATCTCCTTCTATTCACACTCCTCCTCGGGTGATCCGACACCCGCCTCCTTCTATTCCTCCTCCATCACGGCCCCGAGGCCCATTTACTCCTTGCAATCCGGCCCGTCCGGGTTCTTTTACGGGTCATCCCGTCAACTCCCCTCCACTGCCTTTTTATGCGGCCCCTCCTCCTTCAAGGCCCTGCCAGCCCTCGGTTGTTCAAGTCACACCCTCCAACAATCTCTGCTTGATAAGATTACTTTGATGGAGGAACAAATAAAGAGGGTCACGGCTCCTCCTACTCCAGTCAATCCTCTCCATGCTGCTTTGGACGAGATTACAAAGATGGAGAGAGAATGGAAAGACAGGAGGGATGATTACGGCGTCGGGGGCTCAAGTGAGCAAGAGCCGGCATTCGAAGAGTCCGAGGCAGTATACGATGATGATGAAGCTCCGCAGGCACCACTTCTGAGTTTCCTTAACTTTCCGCTTTCCCCATTTTCATTCGATGAACCCCCTGCTCAGGAGGAAACCACTCCTAATTCAACCCCTGTTTATGAGACTAGTTGGTGTTACGACGATGGGTCGATATTCCAATCGCCCGCGCCGGCGCCTATTGAGTCTCTTCCCATTCCCACTCCCACTCCCACTCCCAACACCGCTCGCCCCGTCCGGCATTGCCTCCGCACCAAACCGTCACCCATTAAACCTCCACTAATTACACCTCCATCTACTATGCCATCAACCTCCACACCATTAGCCTCCATCGAACCCACCATTGAACCTTCCCCAATTAACCTCCCATTACCGCCACCTCGGCCTTCTATTATCCCTTTAAAACCCACTTTGCCCATTCCACCATTTAACCCTTTACCCTTACCCATGGCTAATCCTGAGCAGGATCCACCCCTTTTTGCACCCGAGCCAATCCCAACTGCTTCCGAGCAAAGGGAGAAACTCGGCGTGTTTGAACCCCCGCTTATGCTCACCCATTTGCCAACGCTTTCCATCATGCCTCCACCATTCATGGAGCCTTCCGCCTCCGCTTCACCTCCCCTTACTACTCGGAATGGGGGGCCTTCTACAAGCACAGGTGCCGAGGACGATCAAGAGCCGGGCAGCAAGGATTTGGTCGCGCCATTCAAGATTCAAGAATTCATTTACCGGATGCCAATCCGGGTTATTGTGCCAAGCACGGTCGAAGAAGCCAAGTCGCCGCCATGCCAAGCATTGATGTTGTGTAAGGGCCGGGTAGGGCACCCTTTGTTCCAATTTCCAAATTTTGAATCTTTGGGCAACATAATGCTTCCGAGCCCAACTTTCCAACTCCCTCACACCATTACTTTGCACTCTCCAAGAGAGTTGACATTCACCATTGAAGCTTCGGCAGGGGCTATTTCTCATACACTTTCACTGTCGTGGAGGGGCAGTCATCTTAATGCTAAGGGGCAATCCCTTATTTGTTCCACTTTCTATTCATCCATCTCTATCACTTTTTCTTCATGGGCCATTCCCAGGGTTAGGAGGAGGATCTCATCCTCTCGCCCTTCACATTCTTCATATTCTTTGCATTTCATGCATTTATCGCATCCATCCCATTGCATGCATTTGCACCTCCTGCTTCTCGGGTTTCCAAACCCGTATCTTCCCCCCCTTCCGGCACCTCCGGATATTCCGCACTTCCCATCTTATTCATCTTCATCTTTTTATCCACTATCCATGGGGCATCGCGTCCCTTTTCCTGCTATCTCCCTGGAACCTCCAGGAATTTTATCCCTCCTCTTTGGGCATCTCGCCCTTTCTGATTCTATTCCTCCGGAACCTCCGGACTTTCCCCTCGGGCATCGCGCCCCTTTCCATTCTCCGGAACCTCCGGACCTTTCTCTCGGGCATCGCGCCCCTTTCCACCTTCCTCCTCCGGAACCTCTGGATTTTCCCCTTGGGCATCGCGCCCCTTCTCATTTGCAACCTCCGAAACCTTCGGATTTTCCTCCTGATCCTCCTTCATTCCTCTCTCTTGGGTATCGCGCCCCTTTCTATATTCTTCCTCCGGAACCTCCAGATTCTCCACCTGATTGTCTCCATCTTTTCCCCGGGCATCGTGCCCCTTTCCATTTGCTTCCTCCGGAACCTCCGGACTTTTCCTTCGGGCACGACGCCCCTTTCCACCTTCTCCTTCCTGATTTCATTCCTCCGGAACCTCCGGATCCTTCATACCTTTCCTTCAGGCACGATGCCCCTTTCCATTTTCTTCCTCCGGAACCTCCGGATCCTTCATACCTTTCCTTCGGGCACGACGCCCCTTTCCATTTTCTTCCTCCGGAACCTCCGGACCCTCCATCTTTCTTCCAATTCATCTTTCTGATCTTCCAGAATATCACATCATTCATTTTCTTCTTCCTTACCCATCATCTTTTTCCCTATTTTTTTTCAGGGCATCGCGTCCCTTCTTTTGTCATCCCTCCGGAGCCTCCGGGTGATTTTTCCTCTCATGATTCTCCTCTGCCTCTGGACCCTCCGGATCCGCCTCTTTCTATCTACCAATTTCTTCTTCTAATTCCTCCTGATTCTGGGTCCGACCCAACTTCTTCCACATCCACTGCCTTGGGCATCTGCCCATTCTCCCATTGCTTTCGAGGTTTTAGTCCTCACTCCTCCTTCTAATTCTCCTCTCCTTCTGTAGACTGTTCCATGTGATCAAGGTCTCCGCGCCTTAGTGAGGGAGTTCTAGCCCTCGCCTCTTTTCCTTTTTTTCCTTATTCGTCTGAGTCTGGTCTTGGCACCACTCCTTCTTGTTAAGCCACTTTCAATCCTTTGCTTCCAATCCTTTACCTGCCTAAGAGGACTATCCCACAATGATCAACCTCTCGCGGCAGCTGCTTTGACAAAGGTTGCAAGGTAACATATTGGCGTAAGTATGCATTTATATGATATCATTACCTCATTACTTCACGCATGATTTTCAAAATGAAGTGCTTCCTAACGAGATTAAGAGTGGTGTTTTAAACCTTTATCTTAGGCTTTTGTTAAATTAAATCATTGTTAAAAAGAGTCTTTAGGCTTGCTTATGCAGCACCTTGGTTAATAAGAACCCCGTGCTGGGAATTCAACATTCTCTCCCTGCTTGTTAAGATCAACCCTCAGCTGGGCACCTCACACACTTCACGGCGTCCTTAGCCGGCTCCTTTGGTTAAACACTGTTGCTACCTTGGCCATGCCATGAGTATATCTGAAAGTCTTTTCTCTTCTTTACTCGGCCACGTGCAGGGGCAAGAGGTTGACGGATGAGATGACCAACCTTGGTAATCCCCAATACGAGAGGAGTCTCAAATAGGGGCAGTCTTGACCCAAACTAAATATGAATTTCATGATATACATCTCACCAAAAGGGCTATTATGAAAATCAAGTCAGAATTTCGATAAAAGCAAGATTGTGAACTATGGCATGACAAGAGTGGCAAAGTCCCCGCAGGGAAAACCCTGGTCGTATGCATGTCAAGGGTCTAAAAATTAAAGGCACAAAGCCCCGGCACAACAGACTACCTCTTTGAAGGGAACACCTTGGAAAGAATTCAAGTCCCGATATCTCCCATCCTGTACAAAGCTTGTCACAATTGTTCTTCTCTTTTCTCTCTAAGACCGAATGTTTCTCGGGTATGGCCTTGGTAGGGGCACCGTTGATCAAAGACGGTCGGTTATAGGATGCCACTTTCAATGCACGTCCAGCTTTGGGCAGTTTTAGCGAAAAGGGAAGGAACAAGGACCCCTAGCCAGTGGTTCAAAACACCCTTGGATGCTGCATTAGCTATGTCTAAACCAAAATTAAAAAAAATTGAATATTGCAAAAATCAAACAAAAAATCAGATATTTCTACCAAAAATTCACAAAAAAATTGAATATCTTTTACAAAACTTTCACAAAAATTTGCATATTGATCAAAATTCATAAAAATTTGAATATCTTTTTCAAAATTCATAAAAATTTGCATATTTCAAAACTCCATAAAAATTGCATTGTATTTTCTTATGGTGTTTTACAGGAACAACTTTGCAGAGACCAAAAGCACGGGATGAGTCCTATCTCTACTCATTGCTATCAATCTATTGATTCTCCCAATATTCTCATGACATGCCACCCAGGGGCATCATCTCCCTATATCATTCTGGTTATCATATCTCATGATTATTCATCTCCAAATCTTTCAATCAACTCCTACTCGTTTCATCTGATTACTCCGCCGATGGACATTATCAGATCCTGATTATTTAACTCCAAAACTTGATTAGCCAGATTGTCATCGTCATGACAAACAACAAATAATGATGCTTTGCTGTGCCATGATTTGACTTATGCTGTTCATGATATATGCTATGATTGGTTGCTTTGATTCATGCTATGCATGCTATGATTAAATGCCTTATTCATTGCTTGTTATATCTTGGCTAATGAATTTTGAGTGCAGGAAGAGGCTCTTGGTCCCGCCGGCAGGGCATCATCACTCAAAGTCCCACGGTGCTTGCAGCTCATTTCTCAGTTCCCATGCTTATTGATATCACCATCTCCCTGTATGCATTCTACTATATGTTACATATGTTACTAGATTATATCAAGGACCTTGTGGCTTTGGTAAATCTGGAATTTCAGTTCCCCTTCATCAAAAATAATGATGATTCCAGAGAAGTCTTAGTCACACGGATAGGCCGTTGAGCCGTCCAAGACTGGGGACGATGGTTCCCTTTTTACGAGTTGGAGCGTGGATAAATGGGCTTCGGCTTAGTATCAGCTCGCAGAATTGGTTTCTTGACCCAGTCTGGGCAGTTTAACAATATTATCCTTGATTATATTATATTTTTATTTGTTATTTTCTCTTTAAGCCCAGCATGCATTCATGTAGGACTTTGAATTAACATTGGAAAATCATTCTGATAAGCTGATGTTGAGAGTTGAATTGATCTTAATCTTTCTCGATATGAGATTTTCAATGTCGAATTGGATCCTCAGTTCGTTTTATCGCTGTTTTGGGTCTTTTCTCGAAAGCTCCTTGTTTGGATTTTTATCATCTTATTTTTAATCATTTCCCTTTGATCCACCTTGGCTGCAGCACGTCCACATTGGCTGGTAACCGCTCCCCAATGGTGAAATCTACAGGTTTGTGACCTGGGGTACTTCCACCGCGCTGGAAGTTGATCATTTTATTTTATCTCCTTCGTGCACCGCGTGCACATCTCATCTTTTATCCAAACATTGTTGATTTCGTTGGATTTTTCGAGATTTACTTCATCTCAAGCTTTTGATTTCATTTCTTATCAAGTGATGTTGATTGCGTGTCTCATCACACCTTGGCATCTACTTTTCAGTTTGCTACGCTCCCTTGCAAAGCAGATGCCAAGGCGGGGCAGCTGTAGACACGCCAAAATTGACATTATTTTGAGTATTTTATATTGCCGTGCAATGCCCCATTTGACCCTCAAATTAGCTTGTTTGAGTGGTTTTTCCCACTTTTCTTGAATTTCTCCTATTTTTCCTCATTTCCTCCTTTTTTCTATTTTTCTGGATTTTTTGGGCATTTATCTCCATTTTTATGAATTCACGCCTTGATCAAGGGCGCTTTGTGATTCACGACCTGATTGAGGACGTCTCTTAAAGAAGTGACGACCTCTGGAAAGGGCGTCAATTCCTGGAATTATCTAATTTTTGAAAAAGAATAAATGTTTGAAAATGTTGAATCACGCCCTACCATGGGGCGTTTTTCAATCCACGCCTCTCCCTGAGGCGTCTTTCATAATTTTCAAATAAAAGAAATGTTTATTTCTAAAATTAATCCAGGAAGAAACGCCCTGACCCAGGGCGTGTTTTGAATTAACGCCCTATGACAGGTCGTCAATTATTGAATTGACGCCCTGACCAAGGGCGTGTTTCATCTTCTGGCTTCGCAGCCCTTTCCCCAGAGAGTCCTTGCTTCGTTAGACTCCTGCCTTGATTGGGGCTCTTGCTCATTCTTATCCTTCCCCCTTATTGGACTCTTGCCCAGGTTTATCTCCTCCAATTCTATTTAATAGGGCCGACTGCTCTGTTGTTCAGGTTTGATCCCTCTCCCTATCGCCCTCCGTTCTTTTTTTTCTGTTCTTTCTTCTTCTGTTTTTCTTTCTTCTGTTTTGTTTTTGTTTTCCTTTCTTCTCACAGGTGCTGCTGCTGGCTGAAGGAGGATCTCCACGCACATCTTCATCCCTTGGAAGACTTCTCCCCATTGAATATCAAAGCCAAGCTCAACAGATTTTTCTTCTCTCCCCTCTATTCTCCATTGTTTTGTGTTTATTATATGCATGCATGTTCATATTCGATTATTTTTAATATCTCTCAACTACGTTGGGAATCTCCCCATAGTGCATCTATCGCACTTTTTCCCCTTACTTGCATGCATTCCTCATTCATTTTTCCCACACCCTTTTGCATAGGGGTTTAAGGGCCAACACCCACAAGGTGTGTTTTTTTAATCATGGTATTCATGGTCATCTATTTACTATGGATTTGATACTACACACCATGTTCTAATCCAATTCTTTTGTGATGTTTGTCTTTTTTGCAAGGGTAATAAATTGGAGAACTCTCTTCATCGGCCGGCCGATTTGAAGAGAAAGGAAGCACTCACATCCCCGCATCTTTTGAGGTACTTTTCGCGATCATTCCTCCCATGTTCTTATTGATTATATTTTTGAGACCTAGCGTCTCTGGCGATCACACACTCCCCTTGTGCACCTCGTGCATATATTTTCCTCCATATTGATGATTATTGCATGTCTTTTCTTTGATATTTTTCTTAAGTGGATTATTCTAAATTAGAGATCTACACTCCTCACTCTTTGCATGTTACTTGATGATCATTATTCTGAATCATTCAGGAATCTTCCATTGTATGGAACTATGAATATCTGAAATAACTTAGCTGGTTTAAGCCTTATGTAATTCTTGAGTTTGATTTTGAACATCTTGAAAATATCTGAATCAATCCTTTAATAAACTTTAACCAGTTGATTCATGTTATATCATGTAAAACCTTCTGAAATCTGAAAGTTTTATAACCATGGCTCTCTTTGGCAGAGGTACATAAGGTGAGTGTTATTTTTAAACGTTTGTTTGATCTGAGTAATGTCTGAATGTAAAGTAATGTCAGAGCAATGACTTTAATCACCTAGAAACTATGTCCAAAAGACTGTGTCATGAAGTGCCTTAGTTATCTCTGGTGAAAATTTAATGAAAAATCTGTGAAAGGTCAAGGCAGAGCAATGATTAGGTTGCACTGAGAAACTGGGATCCACGTCAAAGAAATGGAGTCATCCTATGTCATGAAGTGCTCTAGTTAACTCTGTTCAATATGAATCATGACAGTTAGTCATACTAAGCACTTAGGGATACTGGCGTCAAAACAACGTGTATCCTCTAGTTATAAGGTGTGAACTAAACTCGATTGATCTTCAGAGTTATTGTAATAAACATTGATGTTGCATAGACAGAAAAATAATCTAAAATTTGAAAATTGCTGAAACTTTGGACAAAATCATATCCTTTCATGTCTGTTTAATCTCAACAGTACATTTTGTAACTCCTAAAAAAGTCATTGAATTTGAATGAGTAAGAGATAGGGAGGCTAAACTAGATGTTAACATGAAGGCATGGTTCATCTTTATTGAAATTGATTTCAGATATAAGTACAGAATGTATGAATAAAACTTGAATACATCATGTTTAAACCAGGGTGTTCAATAAAGATTATGTCATAGGCCTTTATAGTGGAAGAGTTTGAAATACCTTAACCTTGGAATTATGACTTTGATGACTCATTGCATATTTTTTTAAAAACTGATCTCCATCTGCTTACCTAAGCTTTTGTTGAACTCATGTTATGTCTGATGAATCTGATTCCATTCTAATCTTTCTGTTCTTTCAAAGAGGGAGATTATCTCATCAGCATCTTTCTATTCCAGTGATTTGAAGGGAAGAACAAATTCCTGTCTAGACTGCATTCATTATTTCTTAAAGGGGGAGAATTATCCAAGGGGGTGAATGTGTTTTGTTAATATTTGCCACATCCTTCCGCATCAGGTCTTGCTTAAGACTGCCTTTATTACTTTCCAACGGGGAAGAATGCGTTACATTTCTGCTATCGTCATTTTGGTTCATTCTGCTCCATTGGTATCATTCTATCTGTGCATTCTGTCTATCCTCTTTTTGATGAAGTCAAAGGGGGAGAATGATTTGAGTCATCTGTAGATTTGGCTGACTAAGGTTTGGCTGGCTGTTTCATAGGCTGAGAATATTTTGGTTGTCATATGGATAGAATGAATAGTCCATATCTATTTTAGCATAGGTTTTGGGTCTCATTCAAACCTGCATTTTGGTTAAATACTGTCATAGCATCATTGTCTGGTTTACATGATTCATATGACTCATAGTGTTGCCATCATCAAAAAGGGGGAGATTGTTGGAATCTTATGTTTTGATGATGACAAACACTGTGACTCATATGTATGATGTCATAAGTATTTGTATTGATGTCATATATGAGTTACATGGAATGAACTACTGCACATGAGCATCATAGTTCATATGTGGTTGTTTTGTATGTATCCGTGCACATTCGTGTATGTCTGTGCATGTATGAGGATGCCTCTGTATAAGCATTGCATAAAGTCTGGTACAACTATTAATATAAGTCAATGCATCACAGGTTAACCAAAAGTCAACGCGTCTGCATAAAGTTTGTGCACATGACACTTTACTGAATAGCCTGTGAACATGGCATTTGGTCAAACAGGTGGTGTTCATGATCTTCATACAACATTAGGCTTACATAGAATCAACGCCAGTTGCATCATGCATAACTAGGGTCGGTGCTAGTTGTGTTCTTCACACAGCCAAGGTCGGTGCTAGTTTTAGCATGATGCATAACTACGGTCGGTGCTTGTTGTAGCATCATGCATAACTAGGGTCAGTGCTAGTTGTGTTCTTCACACAGCCAAGGTCGGTGCTAGTTGTAGCATCATGCATAACTAGGGTCGGTGCTAGTTGTAGCATCATGCATAACTAGGGTCAGTGCTAGTTGTGTTCTTCACACAGCCAAGGTCGATGCTAGTAGTAAGCATATTGCATACAAAGTCGGTGCAGCATCTACATTGAGCATAAAAGATCGGTGCATTCTCAGTTTTTACTTTACCTAAGGTCTGCGCACATTTTGCCTTACACATATATAGGTCAGTGCATATTCCTGCTCCTTCATATAAGAAGGTTGGTGCATGCTTTGCTGAATCGGTGCAATTGTATGTCTCATGCATAAATGTCGGTGCACTTTCTACATCACTCATATGAGAGTCTGCGCATGTTTTTCTATGCATAGTCTGTGAACGTTTTTGCACTAAACATAAGGTCAATATACAGACTGTAGCTGGTCGGTGCACATTTTCCATCTTGCATATGAAGGTCTGTGCATGTTACTACTTGATGTATATGGATGTTGGTGCATACACTGTAGCCGGTCGGTGCATGTTTGCATACAAGCATATGAAGGTCGGTGCACCTTTTTGCCTTATGCATATAGGACAGTGCATATATGTTTATTAAGGTTTGTGCATATTTTAACTTGAGCAACTAAGGTCGATGCACATTCTCTGGCATGTCATACAAGTATGTGCATGTACTGTAGCACACTCAACTTAAGGTCAGTGCACATCTTGTCTGACTGAACATAAGGTCTGTGCATGTTTGCACGATACACTATAAAGTATGTGCATCCCTTATGATTCATGATCACAAGGCGTTTGATAAAACATTCTTCTTCCAACTAACAGGATCAAAGCAGCACGTGAGCTCGAACTGAAGCAGACACGTGTTCCCAGAAAGGCTGGAAGCTGGCACGTGGACCCACGGAGCTTATAACTAGGCACATGTTCTCAGGATGGCAGATGTAGGTGCACGTGAGCCAAGAAGGAAAGTAGCCTGGAGCATCTGCCACGTGGAAAGCAACCTAACCAAGATGCTGCCACGTGGTCATCTCAACTCAGATCTGAACGGACTTTTTGGCAATAAACGTGGTTTCCACGCGCCCATCATCTGTCATCAATTTACCTCCGGCGCCCCTGTTCCCTATATATAAGCACCTGCAAGGAAGAATAAAAAGAAGAACAACGAGTAGAAGAAGAAAAGAAAGGAGAGCGGCTGAAAGCCAGCAGCAACCAGAAAAAGAGAAAAAGAAAAAGAGATAAGAGAGCAGACTAAGAAGAATCAGAGAGAGTTTTGAGAGCAGAGATCGTGAGAGAGTGCAGCAGCAAGATCGAAGGAGAAAGAAGATCTGTAGCTTCTAGATCAGATCCAAGCTACATTGCTCCAGAGTGAGCTATATTCACTAAGCTTTAATTCCAGCTTTCTATTGCTGGTTTTTATCATTTGTGTTTTTCCATTTTTACATTCCGTTTCAGAAGCTGTGAATCAGCGGTGGCATAAGCTGTAAGGCCCAGCGGTTTGAAGTTGTAAATCAGCGGTGGCTAAGCTGTAATGCCCAGCGGAGCAAGCTGTAAGTCAGGGATTGTAGGCAAGCTATAATGCCCAACAGTTTAAGCTGTGTATCAGCGAAATCAACACTCTGATTGGAGTGTGGGGTGGATGTAGGTCTGGAGGACCGAACCACCTAAATATCCTCTGTGTGCCATGGTTTGATTGTCTACTTTGATTTTGCTAGATGCATGCTTAGGATTGTGTTCTAATTGCACATCTGTTGATGGCCCTTGATCAGTTTGCTACCTATCTGTGTGCGTGCTAACTGCACATTAAATACCTAGCTGTTCCTTAGTCCATCGATCTGTTAGTAAGTGAGTCTTTCAGTTAACTAAGGCAATCGGTCTTTATTCCGCATAGCTTACCAATTAGAGTTCAAATTGGGTAGAATTTTTAATGGGGATTCATTCACCCCCCCTCTGAATCCGTGTGTGCACCATTTAATCTACTCTTCACACACTAACATTGATAAGGGCCACTATATGTATACACATGTATTTAAGACGCCCAACATCACTTAAAGACCAACAGACCAACCTATAGATAACGTGTATAAGAGCTTTTCCATTTCTCCACATAGAAGGAATGGGCGCCCCTGTCTTGGGCACCAATTGGCTTTGACTGGGTGAACCCAGTTAATGGGCGCCCCTCCATAAGGGCGCCAGTTCCCTTTTGACTGGGTCAACCTAGTTAAAGGGTGCCCCTCTACAAGGGCACCAATTGACTTTGACTGGTCAACCAGTGTAATGGGCACCCCTTTATAGGGCGCCAATTCCCTTGGTAAGAGCCCCCTTGCACGGGCACAGATTAATGGGCGCCTATCTCTTGGGCGCGAATTCCCAACAGGGCAGAACCCTGTTCTTCCACCTATTCTTCTAGAAGTGTTTGAGACACAAACAGCCTTATTTCGTTAGCAACGGACCCGCAAGGCAATAAACCATTTGCTTTTCGTTGGCAATGGACTTTCCCTATAATTATACTCTCTATTGAGCAGGTAGAGCCTATTACCGTCATCCTGCTGCCTGCAGAAGAGAATATCTCCCCTCTTTTCTTCGGAAGACGTGAAAGGGCATCTTCTTCCTGCATTCTACGTCCTACTGCTGAAGCTTTGCGGCAGAGAACGTGTGGCTTCTCTTATTATTATTCTCCTAAAGCTGTGTGGCAGAGAACATGTGGCTTTGTTTATTATCATTCTACTACCTCGTTAAACACTCCGAAAAGGTAGGTTTTCTCAAGATCTGGCCTAACCAGTAGTTAAAATAGGGTAACAAGCATGATTAGCAGTAGTTTAGTTTCATCTTTCACATGACATATAGCCTGATACACCGGTTTTCATGAAACTGCTGCATGTGTAAATGGTGCCCATCAGGCTGCCATCATTTAATGGGCGCCCAGATCTAGGGTGCCATTTCTTGCATGAAGCGCCCATATGGGCAGGTGCCTATTAAAAGGTGACAGCATGCACAAGCACCAATTCTTTTCCATATTTAATAATCACTCATGCTTAGAAAATTGATATCTAAGAAATGAAACCCTAATATTCTTGCATGAGCATGATTCTGAGATCCTTATATTTTTCTCTGTCTAAACATGTCCTTACTTCTTGATTTTGTGAACTTTAGAAATTGTGAATAGTGTTTTATGTCTCAAAACATACCTGCCGGATGGATAGCATCACCTATGAAATGGGCGCCCTTGTCTGGGGCACCAATTACATGAATAATGACCCTATGTAGAGTCGCCAATTAAATGGTGACACTGCAAGGGGGCACCAATTCTTTAGGGCAAAAGAAAAGAAAAAAAATATGAAAACTTGAAAGGGTGCCCTTGGGAACAGGCGTCAATTACCTAAATAATGGCAACCACCTGGGCGCCATTTATTGAAATAAGGGCACCTGTCTGGCCGCCATTTTCCTCAGTGCTGATTTCCAGAGTTTCAATTTTGAGGCGATGTTATCTCAGTCGAGAGCCGCTAATTCCATCCAGATTCCTGACTGGTCTCGTGGTTTGTGCCGATCTAACCATAGTTCATTTCCTGCATAATAATCGGACCTTGAATGCCATTCATGAAATCTACCTTATGTTCCTACGATGGTTAAACCCTTGGAATTCTATATTGGCCATAAACGAGAGTGGATGTTGAAAGAAATACATGACATAATGCTGGCGTCAATGGGGCCCGATCTAGTCCTGGAAGGAGCACCCGAAAGTACTTGTGCCCATGGGAGCTATAATGATCACGGTGTTTAAGCATTGCACCGAAGTACTTGCTTTCTAGAATTGAGGCATTCCACTCACTCTCTCGTGACACTACTTGCATGCTTGACTTGACTATCGTGGCCTAGAATGGGCAAAGACTTGACTTGCGTGACTCGAAATGGGCAAAGTACTTGCTTGAATGAAATAGCCAATTTCTTGTGACACGTACTTGATAATTACTTGCTTGAACTTGTTCCTTGCTTTCCTGGAAAATTGTGTAAACACCTGATGGTACTTGAAATCATGCAATACTCTTTTATGAAGTTCTTGATATCTTGTTTGTCAACACTTGATAATTCTTGAAACCATGCGACATTCTTCTATACAGTTCATGATTTTCCTGCTTGTCTAGCATGCATAGCTATACCTACATTACACGCAATATGTAATTTACTTAAAGACTGCTCAAACTTGAGATATAATTCCTACTGAGCGATTCGCTCATCCAGTTCATTCTAACATTTTTTAGGTAACTTGGATAGCGACAACCATATGAATGGGAATGAGACCGAGTGAAGAGTGCTAGAGTCACCGATTGTCTACTGTCAGCTAGTCGTGTCTTTTGTCTCTTGAGTCTTTATATTCCAGTTATGTCAGTTAGTTCTTGTTAAGGCTGTAATCTTATGATTTAATTTGGGACATTATCATTGGGAAAAACTTGTTAAGGCTTGTAGCCTAGTAGTTTGGTTTGAATAATGAATGTCATGGACTAGAATTATCGTCATTTTGGTTAATTAGATAATTGTCATCTTGGAATATTGATATTGTCTTAGAAATTTAAAATCTTAGTTGTTATTTGTCTAGTGTTTTGCATACTCTGTCTTTTGTTGAAAATCTTATTACTCTGATTGACATGACCTATATAAACTCACCATGCTACCTGGTTATCTTCTGTGCTCGGGGTGTGACATGTTATGTGTTCAAGGATGTCATTGAGGGCTTGATAAAGAAAGGTGAACTTGAGATGGGGGAGTATAAAGTTGATCCTGTACAGCCTCATGAAGCACCAATGAATCGAGCAGCTACCAATATGGTATCTCTATACCAGGCATTACCATAAGAAGTTGCAGAGGCTAGCACCTAACACACCTATGAGGCGTGTTTTCTAGCGCCCTTGAAAGAGCAACAGGGATTGTAGCAAGTCCCTACAACAAACAAGAAGAAGCTTTCACCATGCCCAGTAACGGGGGTGCATATCTATGGTGTCACGCCATGGCCTACTCCTCCAGCTCCGGCACCAGTATGGATAAACCAGCCTGCAGTAATCAGGATACCCACCCACAACTGGAGGTGACATACTCCATTGCCAGTGAATAAAGAAAATAGCCCAGAAATCTGTTAGACAGGAGGACGGTGAGCTAGAAGGGGAGGGGATGAATAGATCACCGTTTTTAAAAAATTCTTTGACTGAGTCGAGGTAGGACCCTTAACCAATATAACGTAATTCACGAGCGCGGAACATAAATGACTCAAAGAGTCATCAGCACATATGCACAACCACCTAGCGAGCGGTCAGACCAAGATTTCAATCATCAACATTCACATTTACTTAATGAACCCAGACAAAATCATAAGGAATAGAGATGTGCACAACCATACCACGGAGAACAGGAGATTTAGATGGTTCAGTCTGCAACCTGCAGACTTACGTCCATCCCTCACTCAAGGCCGAGTGAGGCTTCCTTTCACAAGAAAGAACCGCAGACTCAGTCTGCCTACAAGACGCTGATCCACAGCTTGGGGATCGAAATCCCTACAGACGCTGATCACACAGCTTGAGCCCAGGTCTCACACCCCAAGACCTGACCAGGAGATGACTCTCCCTTCCTCTTAGACAAGAGGGAACCCAGCAGTGACTCACCCTCACTGCAATTCAAAGACACTGTCTCTCTTCCTTCACAGCCGGAGGGAACAACCCAGATAGCCTCCTCACTATCTGATCACAGCAACCCCTGGAGACCACCTCCCTTCCTCTGATCTGATTCAGAGGGAATCACAATGCAACCCAGAGGATCCACCTCTCTTCCTCTACACCTAGAGGGAACGATAAAGCAGAGTATCGGAATTTAAGAACAGACAACTGAAAACATAAAGAGATATCGAAGACAATCGAACGAAGAAACAATGTAGCTTCTTAAAGAAGCATAGACAAAGCATAGCAGAAAACCATCCTCTCCTTCACCACTCTCTCTCTCTTCCAGGTACGATCAATGAGTGGATCAGGCAGGCTTCTCCTCTCCTTCCTCTCGCTCTGGCCTCACCCTCTTCCTTGTGGTTTCCGACAGCTTTTCAAGAGCAGAACCCTTCATATATATATCCAACCTCACGAGAGAGTGAGGGTTTGGAAGACACGCGCGAAGACATGCTTCCGGATGAACCGAGCCACGTGTTAGACGATTGTTCCCTCGGATCACATGCTCACATGATTGGAGTAACGTTCCGATTTGTCTTTAAGTCCCTGTAAGGTTTCAGAGAACATTCAGACAATCTCAGAAATATTCAAGTCATAAATTGTTCACACAGATTGCACGGGACTTATGAAAGGACAGAAGAGCGCGTCAACGCACTAAAGCCAAGACGTTAACGCAATGGATATAAAGAGAACAGGTGCTTTGACAAAACACACTAATGCGTCAACGCATCAGTTGACAGCGTTGACGCTTCTGCTGGGTGGTTGATCAAATGAACCTTTGGTCAAAAACTCAAGGCGTCGACGCTTCCATTGTGTAGCATCGCCTCAGCTCCTTGGACGAGACGCACAATGTCTTGGTAACAACCCAATGCGTCAATGCTCCAGGTGACAGCGTCGACTCAGCTTCACATGCGAGACGCTCAAGCCCTTTTTTTTTTATCAAAAACCTTTCCTAGGTGCATTGGGATGCACTGCTAGGAGGTGGATTTATTCATATAAAAGAATCAAGGTAATTACATTGTGCGGATGCTAGGCATTCCTAGCTTATCCAAACGGGCAAAACCTCTAACAGCACTAGGAAGTTGCTGCTGTGAGGAAAAATAAAGATTACATTTGTTGGTGCAAGCTAAATTGGCCAAAGAATCTGCCACCTTATTGGCTTCACGAAAGATGTGAGTGATAGTGTTAGTTGCCATGAGAAGGGTCCAGATTTCCCTCACATACTTCAAAATTTCCCAAGGACAGGGAATCTTTTGGTTGATAACTTGGACCAGGATTTGGGAGTCACATTCAATGGTGCTTGGGTGTGTAGTAAGGGTTCTTAGATATTTTAGACCATCCTGGAGTGCTCGAGCCTCTGCCATCATGCTGCTAGCTTGGTCATAAAAATGGGAGAAAGCCAAGATGATTGATCCATGTGAGTCCCTGATGACACCACCACCACCTGAAATCTAAGCTAGCTTGGAGGCACCATCGGTGTTCAGTTTAATATGAGGCCAGGGTGGGAATTGCCATTTGATGAGCTTCAGTTTTGGACTGTTGTTCCTGATGGCCTGAATTCCACATTCTGCTAGAACAGTTCTCCTTTCATGTTTGTCTTCCCGAAGCTTAGATAGTGCTAAAGATTGTCTCACCTGGGAGAGAATTTTTGGGATCATTTGCTGGATCTTAGGAGGCTTCCCATCATGGAGGACAGAGTTCCTAGCAGTCCAGATCTCCCACAGGCTAAAACCAGTTAGAGCAATAATGAAGAGACCAAATAGAGATGTACCAGCAGCACTTTGAATGTTTTTGGAGATTAGTTCTCTGATTGTCCGACCACCAATCTCCAGGCCTTTGTTTTGAAAGAAGGACCATATGTTCACAGCCCAGTCACTGTTAAGGAAGAGATGATTTGTATCCTCTGCTTTATGGTTCTGGCAGCAATTGCATTTGGAGCATATAGATATACCACTAGCTTTAACATTCTGATCAGTGGGCAGACAGTTGAAGAATACTTTCCATATATGCAGTGAGATTTTGGTTGGAATCCAAGGGGACCAAATGCGTTTCCAGTTGGTATGCACCTCCATAATCTGAGAGTGTTGAGGTTGCATCAGTTTTTTATAAATGGAGGAGACAGAATAGCTCCCATTCCCTGAAAGTGACCAGATGAAGTGATCAGAGTGATGAGTTAAAAGGGATGGAGATAAAGTTCTCCTAATCTCAGCTGGAAGGTGAAGTTCCAATGCAGCAGTGTCCTCCGGCCTTGGGGTCATAATGATGTCTTGAACAGTAGCTTTAGTGTTGATGGTGCCATCAGTGCATATATAAGAAGCAAGAGTTCTGTTTCCCAACCATGTATCTAGCCAGAAATTGGTTTGAGCCCCATCACCCAGTATGACCCTCTGGTGCTCCAAGATGAGTGTTTTTGCTTTATTCCAGCTGTTCCTGTTGATTCCCTTCATGTTTTTGAAATTGACCTCAGAGAGATGTGTATTCTGAATGTATTTATCCCTGAAAAAGACTGCCCAAAGAGATTGAGAATGGAGTCCATTCCATAGCATTTTGACCCTAAGAGCAAGATCCACTTGTTTTAGGGACATAATCCCAAGACCTCCCTGCTCCATAGGATTGCAAATAGAATTCCAAGATTTCCAGTGTTTTCGGTTGCCATAGTTAGAGGAGCCCAGAAAAAATTGGCAAAATATCTGTCCATCATTTGATGTATGCCTGCATGCAGAGGAGTGGAAGCCTGTATATAAATTAGAATGGATGATAGGACATGTTTGATCAATATTAACCGAGCACTCTGTGAGAGTAATCTAGCTTGCCATCCTTCTATATGCTTCTGAATGTTGGTAATGATGCCAGCAAAGAAAACCTTCTTGGATCTGCCCAAAACCAGTGGGTATCCCAAGTACTTTTGAGGAAATGATTGTCTTGAGAACCTTGTTATATTTTCTAGTCTTCGGATGAGACTGGGACTGCAGTTTGAGTGCAATAGAAAACCACTCTTGCTAGAATTTATCAGTTGCCCTGATGCTTCCTCATAAGTTTGTAAGGTGTGCATGAGTTGACGGAGGGAAGTGACACTGGCATTGGCAAAAATTAGTGTATCATCGTCACCCCCGGTGTCTCTCCCTCCTCCGGCAGTGGTGGCGGTTGCTCCGGCGGCGGCGAGCCCTCATCGGCGGCCGACGGCCTGGCCGCCTGATGCTTCGTCCGGGTCATCAACGGAGCTTGGGAGAGATTGAGGGAGAGAGGGAGGGTGAGAAGAGAGAGCGAGGGAATGGGTGAATGAGGGCTTTTGCCCCTTCGTCCCTTCCACCGGCGGTTACGGTGGAGGGAGACGAGGGGGTTTCTTTTTTTCGAGGTTGCAGAGAAGAACGGTCTATCGTTAGACCGTGCATATGATGAACGGTCCATCTATAACCGTATGTAGCTCTTGACTGTTAATTTTAAGTCTGTTGGAATTCTAGGCCAGAGTGGTTCCGATGGAGCCGTCCCTGTTATAAACGGTGCTGTACCAGCCGTTCGTCATTGGCAACCGACCCTGTAACATTTGTTCGAAGATCAGGTAAGAACGGCTAACATAGAGCCGTTTGGAATATTGCACGGTTGAGATACAACCGTTTTTCTAGATGGTATATTTACATCATGAATATTGATATTTTCTTTGGAAATACATCTCTTAACCATCTTATGCAGCATCACTTAAGCCTGTCTTGCCATTTCGCCTGCACAGGTAAGTCAGGTATGGCCTTCGATCCCTAAATCCCTTATTGCATTAATTATATGGTATTATATTATACTATTTCGAGAGCCGGCAGGTTACCTACGTGTCCCAGAATCTGATGTTCCCCTTCAACAAAAATGATGATGATCCAGGCTCAGGTACCTAACCTTCGGATAGGCCGTTAAGTTGGGATGTCACGGGGAGGACGGTTCTATCCGCACGCTGTGGTTGCGGACGGTATCTTGACTCTGATGTTCCCAGCTTAGCAATAACTACTCTCGAATATCTTATATTTTAATCTTTCTTGGCGTTTGTTTTGATGATTTCTTTTATTTTAGCCCAGCATGCATCATAACGCATCCTTTTGAGCTTTCATGCCCCATAGTCTGCTTAAGAAATGTCCCAACGAGCGATGATCGGCTGTGTGTTCAAATGTTCGGGTAAGATGAACTAATTCCACTCTGAATTTGAAGGTTTTCTTTGGTCGATTCGTTTGGTCCGGTTGATTAAAAGGTCTCTGTCTGGAACTTTAATGTTTTTTCTTTTGTGGCCCCCTCATTGGATCGAGGGATTGTGTCCCCCATGAGGTTGGTCTTGTCGGTTGATTTCCTTTAGTTTAGTCCCTCCAGATTGGCGTCGCCTTTCGATCAATTACTCCTGACGCTCGGTTCAAGGTTTTCCGAAAGATTCTCATCGCTTGTTGGTAGAAACGGGTGTCGTTTTACCTTAATGCCCGCTTTTCCGGTCCACTCCGCTGCATTTTCGCTCCACCTCCATGTTCCATGTCATCTCCGCTTCACCTCCGCTCGCTCCCCTGCAAAGAGGGCGTTAAGGAGGGGCATCTGTTGACACCCGTTTTATACCGATAATTCGAGCCGTTTCTCTTACTCCCATTAGTTGATGCCTCGAGTTGTTCATCGTTCATTGGGCCATTTTTTTTGTGGCATGTCTTGGGCTCATTTTATGGGTCGTCTCCCTCCTTGGTGTAATCTGTGGTGATTCAGGGCTTAATGGGCCTTGGCTTTGGTCAATTGAACATACTTTACGAGAATCAAGTGCCTAAGGGCATGAACGGCTTAACCTCAGCCGTTCAGCCGGTGGGCGGTTGCATATTGACCGTTCATACATTTTGGCTAATTTCTGAGGATTTTTTGAATAATCACCGACAGGATTTTGTGCGGTGTGATTAGGACCGTTCAAGCTCATGGACGGGCCTATTCCAACCGCCTATATCTCAGAGTCCTACGCGCGCCCATTTTCTCAGATAATTATCCAAATGATTCGAATTATCACCGACAGGGTGAAACGATCGATTTAGTGCCGCCCTAAACTAAAACGGTCTCAATACAACCGTTCATATGTCCAGGGTCCAACGGCGGACGTTTCGATCTGTTCGAGAGATAATTGGGTTAATTATCTGGTTTAATTCCATTTCCACCGACAGGTTGAACGGTCTGAACATAACCGTTCAACATGTGAGCGGTCTATCGTTAGACCGTTCATCCCTTCGATGGAGGTTTTTTAACAGATTTCCATCCTTTTTTTGCATGGTTTTATCCCTGATTTGTTTTAACAATTTCTCTGTGGATAATCAGCCATTTTTGATGCCGTTTCGTCTGGATGGAAGATAAAGATATTATCTACGAATTATCTTTTGCCAATTCGACCCAAAAATGTCTAAAAACCCCAATTTCGAGGCTGGCCTTCCAGGCTCTATAAATAGACCCTATGGCCGGACGTCGAAAGGGGGGGGGGAAGATTTTGGTCGACGACGAAGCCCTGCCGCATTTTTGAGCGACCTAGCACCAAGGAGGGAGGCTCTCTACGTCCGCACGAGCCTCCGGTTCAGGGAGTAGCCCAGTTTTCGTAGTTCTTTCGTTCCGTAGCTTTCGCCGCTTTCCTTCATTGCATGCATCGTTTCTTCCCCACGTACCCTTTCCTTCTCATTATCATGCACACAACCACCCAGTTTTTTGTCGCCCTAGGGGTTTAAAACCCCCCAGGTATTTCCCCTCTTCATTTGTTTATGCTTAATTCTTCTCGTTTGAACGCATACTACGTTATTTAGTTCTAATCTGGGCGTTTCTTCTGTGTCTTCACCTTGTTTTGCAGGTCAGCACTTCATCAGCACGAGGCCCATCCCCTCTGGCCGGCCGGAGAGGGTGGAGGTCGAACCCTTTTCAACTTGCTGCGTGAAGGTATTGAGCGGTTACTCTCTGGCCGTTCAACGGTACGTGCGGTGCATCAACGGCCGTTCGTCCTCGGAGCGCGGTTCCCATAGTGCCGTCCATCCCACTGCAGCAGTTTCTCCCGCGTCCCTCGCAGCGTCCCAGGGCGGTCTATCGTAAGACCGCTCAACGTCAGGCGGTCCTAAGGGAACCGTTCATCCTTCAGCGCTGCACTAAGGCGAGTGTCACCCCATCTCCCAAGGTACGGCGTGTCTATCACGTACGGCATCTTGGTGGCGATCACGGTACTCTTCGTTGTTCCCTGTCTTCTTTTCTTTCTCTCACTCTCGTGGTTTGCCCGTCTCACGTTGTTCCACGCACTTGCTGCACTTTGACCCTTAGTGGATGGAGAGAGAAGGAAAATATATGTCTACATCCCTTTTGTGGCGATCACTGTGGTGGCGGTTGCTCCGGCGGCGGCGAGCCCTCACCGGCGGCCGACGGCCTGGCCGCCTGATGCTTCGTCCGGGTCATCAACAGAGCTTGGGAGAGATTGAGGGAGAGAGGTAGGGTGAGAAGAGAGAGCGAGGGAATGGGTGAATGAGGGCTTTTGCCCCTTCGTCCCTTCCACCGATGGTTACGGTGGAGGGAGACGAGGGGGTTTCTTTTTTTTTAGGTTGCAGAGAAGAACGGTCTATCGTTAGACCGTGCATATGATGAACGGTCCATCTATAACCGTATGTAGCTCTTGACCGTTAATTTTAAGTCTGTTGGAATTCTAGGCCAGAGCGGTTCCGATGGAGCCGTCCCTGTTATAAATGGTGCTGTACCAGCCGTTCGTCATTGGCAACCGGCCCTGTAACATTTGTTCGAAGATCAGGTAAGAACGGCTAACATAGAGCCGTTTGGAATATTGCACGGTTGAGATACGACCGTTTGTCTGGATGGTATATTTACATCATGAATATTGATATTTTCTTTGGAAATACATCTCTTAACCATCTTATGCAGCATCACTTCAGCCTGTCTCGCCATTTCGCCTGCACAGGTAAGTCAGGTATGGCCTTCGATCCCTAAATCCCTTATTGCATTAATTATATGGTATTATATTATAGGGTTTTTTGCATATTAGTCCCTACAAACATGACGAATTATATTTTAGTCCCTCAAATCTCACTATTGTTTTAATAGTCCTTATAATCTTAATCGTTACACGTTTAAGTCCCTGCCGTTCATTCATTTAACTAAACTATAGTTACCTTATACCCAGGGAAAGGAAAATACTAACTTACCCCTAGTTAATTGTGAGTGTGTGAGAGAGAGACAGAGAGGGGGAGCAACTGATTCACCTACCCCTCCTTGTCTCCCTCCGGCCTCCCTCCCCCTCCCCGGCCCTCCGGCCTCCTCCCCCCCCTCCGGCCTCCCCTGTGACCTCCCCCCTCCTCCTCCCCTCCCCCTCCCCGTCCGGCCTCCCTCCCCCTCCCCTGCGACCTCCCCCCTCCCCGGCCCTTCGGCCTCCTTCTCCCCCTTCGGCCTCCCCTGCGACCTCCCCCCTCCCCAGCCCTCTGGCCTCCCCCCCCCTCTTCTGCGACCTCCCCCCTCCCCGTCTGGCCTCCCTCCCTACCCCACCCAGCTTGTTCTCTGCCTCATCCACGGCGCGACGCTGTTGACCAGCCAGGGCATCTCGATGGAGGAGGTGGCGTAGAGGTAGTGGGTGACGTGGTAGGACCAGTCCGGGAGGCCGACCTGGTGGCTGTCGGAGGGCTGCTTCGCCGGGTTAGAGTGGAAGGCATGGTAGGATGTCTGGACGAACTCCCCGTAGCGTACGATCTCCCGGCGGAGGTCCTCATCCAGCGGGTCAAGTAGGCCCGACCAGTCCCTGGCATCGTGGAGCTCCCGCCACCGGCCGCCGATGCCGTTGCTCGGGGATGGCCGGGGTGTGCCGTTGAGCAGCCGCTGGAGCTGGTTCAGGCTTCTGTGGGACATATCCTCCACCTTCCTGGCGGTTCATACCAGCGCTTGGCAGATGGTGAAGGAGAATCAGAGCACCGAGATCTTCGACTCGGAGCTAACGGGGACCAAGTCCGGCGAGGCCGAGCTGTACCGGTACCTCAAGATCGCCTGCGAGTGCCTGGACGATAGGCCCCTCCGGTGACCCACCATGATCCAGGTGATGGCCATGTTCAAGGAGTTGCAGATGGACAGTGACAGTGACCTACTTGATGGGCTCTCTCTTACTACCTCGGTCATCAACGAATCCTCCAGAGAGAAGATCTCGTGAACTCCATTGATTGATTCATTCAAACTTCTGCAGATTAAGAATTTTACTGTGCAGAGGGCTCTGGTGACACAACTATGAGGATGCCCTTCACAGAGGTTTTGGTTTGCTGTTGTAAATAATAGCACACGGATACACACCATTGTTATTACTTGTTAGAACATAACAAAAAGTGAATTGTAGAGAAGTTTGGGAGGGCTTCAAGAGGTCGACACTTCACCCTTAGATTGTTGACACTTCAGTTGAAGTCTGCTGGAACATAGCTTCTGTTATGCATCAAGAGGTCGACACTTCATGGTAGTGAGGTCGACACTTCACTAAAAGCCCTCTCTCCTCAACTGATGGGCCTGAAGCTTAACTGCGTGGGAGAGACAAGGCCGCTTGGTGCGGTTACTGTTAGAGTGTGGAGTCAGAACTCTTCATCATGCACCTCTGCACGGGATCACTCTCTGACTCAGGGGAGCATCCACTGCTCCAGGGGAGCAATCGCTGCTTCAGGGGAGCATGGCGAGCACATGCTATCTCCAGGGGAGCATCCACTTCTCCAGGGGAGCAATCGCTGCTTCAGGGGAGCATTCTCAGCGTCAGGTGAGCAGGGCGAGCACATGCTGTCTCCAGGGGAGCATCCTTCTGTCTCCAGGGAAGCATCCTTCTGCCCCAGGGGAGCATCCTTCAGTGCCAGGGGAGCAATCGCTGCTCCAGGGGAGCATATTCTGTCCGGGTTCTAGCAGGGAAGCATATGCTGTCTCTGGAGGGCATTCATTGCCTCAGGAGAGCATCACTGGCATCAAGAGAGAATGCATTGCGGGCTCAAGGCAAGTTGACCTGCATGAAGAAGTGTCGACCTGGTTCTGGCAATGCATTAACCTGACTGATGCTAGGGGAGCATCTGCAGCCGCTGAAGGGCATACTCGGTCCCAGGAGAGCATCCGGTGGGACAGGCGAGCATGCGCGTCTAATGTATCCCGGAAGAGGGTTTCTGTTTATCAGGGGTATTATTGTCCTTAATGTCATGATTAATGATGCCCTAATCTCCTAGTATAAAAGGGTGGGCTCTCTCATTATATTGTAACTCAAGTATGTGATTATCTTAGTGGAATCCTGCTGCGGCCATGGAACCACGTAAAAAATCCCTGTGTGTTCTTGTGTGATTTCTCTTCTCTCCTTTCTTCTTCCTCCTCTACTGGTTGTCCTCCTCGTCTGGGTACTCCATATCCCCAACAGTTACCATTAGCGTCAACCAGGCACGCACAGTGCCCAGTCGGACCCTTCTTCATCCTCAACCTCGAGAGATCCACCCCGCTGGAGCTCATGTTGCGAACGAATTGGCGGCCCTGATGTCAGCCATTCAGAGTTTGTGCACCTGTAAGGACATATTTTTTCAGGACATCGTCAGGATGTATGATTGTTTGAAAGAAAAGGTTACACGGTCACACACAATTCACTGAAAGGATATCACCTTTCTACGGAGATTTCCAGGTCATGTGAACAACAAGGTCCAGGATTGGGTAATGCTGAACTGGTAAAGGATAAATTGCTAACAGACTGTGGTCCAGACCAAGAATGTGTAACTGGAGGTATTGTTGCCTTGGGAAAGTTTTATGCCCTTCATATAGGTCATCTAGAACTTGCTGTACAAGCATCAAAGGCAGGGACTCCTTTCCTTCTTTCATTTGCAAGCATGACAGAAGTATTTGGTTGGGAGAATGAATGCCCACCAGAGACAGCATGTGCTTCCCTGACGACAGTGATGCTCTCCTGAGACAATGAATGCCCACCAGAGACAGCATGTGCTTCCCTGCTAGAACCCAGACAGCATATGCTCCCTTGGAGCAGCGAATGCTTCCCTGGCACTGAAAGATGCTCCCCTGGAGCAGCGAATGCTCCCCTGGAGATGCGATATGCTCGCCATGCTCCCCTGAGCTGAGGATGCTCCCCTGGAGCAGTAGATGCTCCCCTGGGGTAGCGATTGCTCCCCTGAAGATGGCATAAGCTCGACATGCTTCCCTGATGCTGTGAATGCTCCCCTGGAGCAGTGGATGCGCTCCTGAGGCAGAGTGTGATCCCGTGCAGAGGAGCACGAACAAAAGAGTTCTGACTCCACACTCTAACATCGGCACCGTCGTGCCTTGCTGGTACCCCTCCGCCCCGCCCTAGCTTGGCCGCCTCCATGGCCGACCGCCTCCATCCTCGTGTCTCGCCGATGACGAGGTGCTCCCTGCGGAGGTGCCGCCCTGCTCTCCCACTCGACACGTTGTTCTCCACTCGGGCACGCCACTGTTGGCGGGAGACTCCACTGCGGCTTCCCAAGGCATTGACTGCCCCCGTTCGTTGACTGATGACGCGGCCGCGTCCTCTCTGGATGCCCATGCGCTTGCCACATACCCCCCCCCCTCGATGGGACGCACCCAAGAAACGGTGCTCTGTTTCTTGGTGCGTCCGGTTCCTCTATGGTTGGCGTTCGCCCGTCGGCTTCAGGTTCTGCTCCCAGTGGCCTTCCGGGAGTGGGTATCTTCGACTCGGGTTCGCCAGGCCCTTGCTGTGGGCGACGTGAAATATGCATCAGAACTTCTGGGGAGGAAGCACCGTCTTGTGCTGACAGTGAACGAGGGGTGTGTGGTTGACAGTGAAATATGCATCAGAACTTCTTGATATTTCTTCTCCCAATTTGACATTCTTGTGAAGTCTGCATGCACTGGGCAAGGCACATCTGATGCGAACGTCATATTTCGTATAAAATTTTGGGCTTCACCCAGATTACCTCCACGTCCCAGAAGATCAACCATGATAAATAATGTACATCTGGTGACACATCCCCCTCTCATCCCCCTCCACCTTCGGTCCCCCTCCCCCCCTCCAGTCCCCCTCCTTCCTCTCCCTCCGGTCCCCTCTCCCTCCGCCTCGGACCCCCCTCCAATCGCGGATCGCCATGAACCTCGGCCGGAGGGGAGGTCGACTCCACAGGAGGGGAGGTCGACTCCGCAGGAGGGCGGTGCAACGTGTGTGTGTTTACAGTGTGAGGGGGAGAGAGGAGTGAAGGGTGTGGAGAAGGAGGCGACAGTGGCGAGGGGTGAGTGTGTGCGTGTGCGTGTGAGGGTTAGAGAGAAAGAGAGTGAGACGGAGGGGGAGGGGAGGGCGGCCGGAGGGGGAGAAGGGAATGGGAGGGCTCCCCTCCGATCCCCTCTCCTTGGACCTACTCCGATCCCCTCTCCCTTGACCTCCCTCTGTGTGTGTGTGTGTGTGTGTGAGAGAGAGAGAGAGAGAGAGAGAGAGTCAACGTTCAACAAGGGTATTTTAGACTTTTTACACACATTTGATGGAATATTCTACATAATATTATTTTCTGTGGACGGCAACAAACTACAGGGATTCATTTGTAAAATGTTAAAAATTATAGGGACTTTTAAGATAATAATCAGATTTGAGGGACTAATCGGCAATTCACTAAGTTTGTAGGGACTAATATGCAAAAAACCCTATATTATACTATTTCGAGAGCCGGCAGGTTACCTACGTGTCCCAGGATCTGATGTTCCCCTTCAACAAAAATGATGATGATCCAAGCTCATGTACCTAACCTTCAGATATGCCGTAAAGTTGGGATGTCACGGGGAGGACGGTTCTATTCGCACGCTGTGGTTGCGGACGGTATCTTGACTCTGATGTTCCCAGCTTAGCAATAACTACTCTCGAATATCTTATATTTTAATCTTTCTTGGCGTTTGTTTTGATGATTTCTTTTATTTTAGCCCAGCATGCATCATAACGCATCCTTTTGAGCTTTCATGCCCCATAGTCTGCTTAAGAAATGTCCCAACGAGCGATGATCGGCTGTGTGTTCAAATGTTTGAGTAAGATGAACTAATTCCACTCTGAATTTGAAGGTTTTCTTTGGTCGATTCGTTTGGTCCGGTTGATTAAAAGGTCTCTATCTAGAACTTTAATGTTTTTTCTTTTGTGGCCCCCTCATTGGATCGCGGGATTGTGTCCCCCATGAGGTTGGTCTTGTTGGTTGATTTCCTTTAGTTTAGTCCCTCCAGATTGGCGTCGCCTTTCGATCAATTACTCCTGACGCTCGGTTCAAGATTTTCCGAAAGATTCTCATCGCTTGTTGGTAGAAACGGGTGTCGTTTTACCTTAACGCCCGCTTTTCCGGTCCACTCCGCTGCATTTCCGCTCCACCTCCATGTTCCATGTCATCTCCGCTTCACCTCCGCTCGCTCCCCTGCAAAGAGGGCGTTAAGGAGGGGCATCTGTTGACACCCATTTTATACCGATAATTCGAGCCGTTTCTCTTACTCCCATTAGTTGATGCCTCGAGTTGTTCATCGTTCATTGGGCCATTTTTTTTGTGGCATGTCTTGGGCTCATTTTATGGGTCGTCTCCCTCCTTGGTGTAATCTGTGGTGATTCAGGGCTTAATGGGCCTTGGCTTTGGTCAATTGAACGTATTTTACGAGAATCAAGTGCCTAAGGGCATGAACGGCTTAACCTCAGCCGTTCAGCCGGTGGGCGGTTGCATATTGACCGTTCATACATTTTGGCTAATTTCTGAGGATTTTTTGAATAATCACCGACAGGATTTTGTGCGGTGTGATTAGGACCGTTCAAGCTCATGGACGGGCCTATTCCAACCGCCTATATCTCAGAGTCCTACGCGCGCCCATTTTCTCAGATAATTATCCAAATGATTCGAATTATCACCGACAGGGTGAAACGGTCGATTTAGTGCCGCCCTAAACTAAAACGGTCTCAATACAACCGTTCATATGTCCAGGGTCCAACGGCGGACGTTTCGGTCTGTTCGAGAGATAATTGGGTTAATTATCTGGTTTAATTCCATTTCCACCGACAGGTTGAACGGTCTGAACATAACCGTTCAACATGTGAGCGGTCTATCGTTAGGCCGTTCATCCCTTCGATGGAGGTTTTTTAACAGATTTCCATCCTTTTTTTTGCATGGTTTTATCCCTGATTTATTTTAACGATTTCTCCGTGGATAATCAGCCATTTTTTATGCCGTTTCGTCTGGATGGAAGATAAAGATATTATCTACGAATTATCTTTTGCCAATTCGACCCAAAAATGTCTAAAAACCCCAATTTCGAGGCTGGCCTTCCAGGCCCTATAAATAGACCCTATGGCCAGACGTCGAAAGGGGGGGGGGAGATTTTGGTCGACGGCGAAGCCCTGCCGCATTTTTGAGCGACCTAGCACTAAGGAGGGAGGCTCTCTACGTCCGCACGAGCCTCCGGTTCAGGGAGAAGCCCAGTTTTGGTAGATCTTTCGTTCCGTAGCTTTCGCCGCTTTCCTTCATTGCATGCATCGTTTCTTCCCCACGTACCCTCTCCTTCTCATTATCATGCATACAACCACCCAGTTTTTTGTCACCCTAGGGGTTTAAAACCCCCCAGGTATTTCCCCTCTTCATTTGTTTATGCTTAATTCTTCTCGTTTGAACGCATACTACGTTATTTAGTTCTAATCTGGGCGTTTCTTCTGTGTCTTCACCTTGTTTTGCAGGTCAGCACTTCAGCAGCACGAGGCCCATCCCCTCTGGCCGGCCGGAGAGGGTGGAGGTCGAACCCTTTTGAACTTGCTGCGTGAAGGTATTGAGCGGTTACTCTCTGGCTGTTCAACGGTACGTGCGGTGCATCAACGGCCGTTCGTCCTCGTAGCGCGGTTCCCATAGTGCCGTCCATCCCACTGCAGCAGTTTCTCCCGCGTCCCTCATAGCGTCCCAGGGCGGTCTATCGTAAGACCGCTCAACGTCAGGCGGTCCTAAGGGAACCGTTCATCCTTCAGCACTGCACTAAGGCGAGTGTCTCCCCATCTTCCAAGGTACGACGTGTCTATCACGTACGGCATCTTGGTGGCGATCACGGTACTCTTCGTTGTTCCCTGTCTTCTTTTCTTTCTCTCACTCTCGTGGTTTGCCCGTCTCACGTTGTTCCACGCACTTGCTGCACTTTGACCCTTAGTAGATGGAGAGAGACGCTCAAGCCCTTGGCACCAAGCCACTGCGTCTACGCTTCCATCGTGCAGCGTCGACGCAGTGGATAAAACAGCAAGCGAACGACGCACTAATGCGTCTACGCACCCAGCCAAGTGCGTCAACGCACTAAGTGTACAGAACCCATATAATCAAGACAAGTATGAGCTCATGGGTGTGCATGATAGAGGAGCATCAAAACAGAAAAAGCATGATGAAAAAGTATTTGATCCATAGATGTGCATGCAAGACAACAACATTAGATCCTGAGAATATTTAGACAATTCAAGATCTTTATCATTCATTTAGGAGCAACAAGATGATTATCATATAAATAATTTGATTCATAGTGTTAGTCATCATCAAAACTACAGAGATGCAACAATCTCCCCCTTTTTGATGATGGCAACACCATGAGTCAAATTTAGTGAAAGGAGAATTACCAACTTAAAAAATTCTCAATAAAGGTAGCAACCCCTTTCAACCTTCTCCCCTTGTCAGACTTTTCAACCTTTTTTTTTTAACTTTTACTCCCCTTTTTTTTTAACTTTTACTCCCCCTTTCAACCTTCTCCCCCTTTGACATCATCAAAACAAGGAGAAAGAGAGATGTTGACACTGGACTGATGAGAAAAGATGGAGAGGATTCCAACAGTAGACACTCATTGTCAAATCTTAGATGCTTAAGTGGGGCTGTAAGGTCCAGTGAAGAATCTTAGAGTTCTTGTAAGAGAAGGAGATTCAGAATAAACTTGAAGTTTATCAACTTACTATGATTATGAGAGAAGAGCAAGTGGCAACAAGTATGACTGAGGTAGCTGTTAAGGCTTGTCAAAGAGACAACAAGAGTTTGAACCACTAAAACAGCTTGTAGACATTGAGGACAAACAGTCCAGGCAGAGAAGGCACAGTTATAGAGTGTATTTGGCCAGTTACACTTTTGACATTAAGTATGCACCTTGGTTAGAGGCCAGCATCCTCAGTTACTCAGTGTAAGAGCCTCATCACTTCTCAATTAGAGAACAGAGATAGTGACCATTGGTTGTTTCATGAGGAGACACATTGATCAGAGGCCAGAATCCCCAGTTACTGACCATTTTGTCATCATTTCTCTGCCAAGCATAATTTTGAATAGTATTTCTTTCTTTTAATTTTGTTTTTGAGAACTGATACCTCATGACATAGGAAATTCTCATTTCATTGATGGGATTCCTAGTTTCTCAGTATGCAGTTTTAAGCACAGATAAGTTTAACTAGCTCAACAAGGGGTTGTTTGAAGACAAAGCCCAGGGCAAATATTGGAGGTCTTATCAAGATGTCCAAAGAGAAGCTCATAGACAGAAACCATTTCTTACAAGTCTAGCTTGTTCATGAGTCATGCAACAAGGTAAGAGGATATACTGGTGAAGGTTAATCTTAGCCTCTTAAGACTTACTAGAAGAGGATTCTAGCTGGACTTTAATTGCACAAACTTAAGAATGTAGGAAATGAATGAGGTTCTATTAAGAGGAATTTTCAAGATCAATTCAACATTTAATCCAGCAATAACACCCATCTTTCAAGTGTTTTTAACTAGTCAAGCTCCCCCTCTCTAGTAGCTCTATCTCCCATTCTACCCAGAAAACAGCAGAGAAGCAGAATTGACTATACTCAAGACACACACCCGATCCCCCTCACATAGGGACCCCCACCAGAAAAATAAGACAAAACTACCACTAACTTTATGGAGATACATGAACCAGAATCCATTGCCTCAAATCAGTCAGAGTTTGTAAATACCAAGTTCTCTTCTCAAGGAAGTGAATTTTTCAGTATCTAGAGGTTTTGTAAAAATATCAGCAATTTGATCTGCAGTCCCAACATGAATTAATTCAAATGTTTTATTTGCAATTTCATTTCTGATAAAGTGGTGCCTGATTTCAATGTGTTTTGTTCGTGAGTGTAAAACAGGATTCTTTGCAATGTTTATGGCACTAGTGTTATCACAAAAGATGGGAGTGCAACCTGTCTCTACTTGGTAATCTTGAAGTTGATGCTTGATCCAGATAACCTGAGTGCCACAGCTGCTTGCAGCCACGTATGCAGCCTCAACAGTGGAAAGAGCCACTGAATGTTGTTTCTTTGAACTCCAAGAAACTAGGCATCCTCCTAAGAATTGGCAGTGGCCACTGGTGCTCTTCCTATATAGTTTGCATCCAGCAAAGTCTGCATCAGTGTATGCAACTAAATCTAAAGTGCGTGAAGCAGGATACAGTAAGCCTAGTGTATGTGTGGTAGACAGATATCTAAAGATTCTTTTTACAGCAGACACATGTAATTCAGTAGGCCTAGACTGATATCTTGCACATAAACCAACACTGAATTGTATGTCTGGCCTAGAGGCAGTTAGGTACAAGAGGGATCCGATCATACCTCTGTAGAGTTTTTCATCCACTTGTTTACCTGACTCATCTGCATTAAGGGTCATGCTTGTGCTCATTGGGGTGGAAATTTGCTTCAGGTTGGTCATCCCAAACATTTTTAGGATATCCAGCGTGTACTTGGTTTGGTGGAAGAAACAGCCATCTGTCATCTGATTTATCTGCAAGCCAAGGAAATAAGTCAGTTCCCCAACTAAGCCCATCTCAAATTCAGCTGACATAAGCTGTGAAAATTCTTTACACAGTTCAGGATTTGTTGATCCAAAGATGATGTCGTCCACATATACCTGAACTATGATGAGATCTTGTCGTGAATTCTTAGTGAATAAGGTTTGGTCAACTTTACCTCTGTTATATCCTTTATTTAGTAAGAAATTGGTCAGCCTTTCATACCAGGCCCGAGGAGCTTGCTTTAATCCATAAAGAGCTTTGTTTAACCTGAAAACTTGATCTGGTTTAGTCGAAAACTGAAAACCAGGAGGTTGTTCAACATAAACTTCTTCTTTTAGAATTCCATTCAAGAAAGCACTCTTAACATCCATTTGTTGAAGTTTTATGTTGTTTGAACAAGCAAATGCTAATAGAATTCTGATAGCCTCCATTCTAGTAACTGGAGCAAAGGATTCATCAAAGTCCACTCCATACTCCTAACTGTAGCCTTTAGCTACAAGTCTAGCTTTATTCCTAGAGATGACACCTTCCTCATTCAGTTTGTTCTTAAAAACCCATTTTTTTCCTATTACATTGAAATTTTCAGGTCTAGGTACAAGCTCCCAGACATTGTTTCTATCAAATTACCCTAGTTCTTCACACATAGCAGTTACCAAATTCTCATCACTTAAGGCTTCTTCAATGGTTTTAGGCTCAATTTGAGAAACTAAAGCAATTAAGTCCTGATTCTGAACATTTCTAAAATGAGATCTTATCCTAGGGGGATCATTAAGACTACCAATAATATTGGTTACAGGGTGGTCTTTTAAAACTCTGACATTCGTTGATGACTCACCTTGTTCAGCTGTACTTACTGGGTTCAGATCAGTGGGTTCTTCTGCTGGTTGTACTTCCTCCTCTTGCATTTGTTCCAGGAACTCTCCATCATGACTTGTAGACCTGTTATCATCATTTGGACTGTTAGAGATTTTTGTTTCATCAAAAATAACATGAGGGGTTTCCTCTACAGTTCTATCAGTTTTATTAAAGACCCTGAAGGCTCTAGATGTTTCAGAGTATCCTAGGAATATTCCTAGAATACTTCTAGCATCGAATTTATCTAAGTCTCTCTTGTTGTTATTATGAATGAAGCATTTTGAACCAAAAATTTTGAAGTATGAGACATTAGGCCTCTTACCTTTCAGGAGTTCATATGGTGTTTTCTTATGTATGGGTCTTACCAAAGCTCTATTAAGTATGTAGCAGGCTGTGTTTGCTGCTTCTGCCCAAAAGCTCTTAGGTAGCTGACTCTCCATTAGTAGTGTTCTGGCCATTTCCACTATTGTTCGATTCCTTCTCTCCACAATTCCATTTTGCTCTGGGGTCCTGGGAGAAGAAAATTTGTGAGTCAGTCCCTCCTTGTCACAGAAGCTAGAAAATGAGGAGTTCTCAAACTCTCCTCCATGATCTGATTGAATAACAGTGATCTTGTGCCCTATATGTTTTTGCTTATTGAAAAAATGTTCAAATTTTTTAAAAGCATCACTCTTATTTGCCAAGAAAAACAGCCATGCAAATCTAGAGTAGTCATCGACAATGACAAACCCAAATCTCTTACCATTTAGACTCTGGGTTCTGGTATGACCAAAGAGATCCATGTGCAAGTGTTCCATGATCTTTGTTGACAAGCTCTCAGACCTAATTTTAAAGGAAGCTCGAGTTTGCTTGCCTAGAGCACAGGCCTCGCAAGGCTTAGAGAATGAATTGAACTTCAAGCTAGGCATGCCTCTAACTAAATCAAATTTAGCTAATTTATGTAAGGTGTTAAAGCTAGCATGGCCTAGTCGCCTATGCCAGTCAAACATGTTATTCTCTGAATCTGCAGTGAGACACAGATTAGACTCAGACTCAACATCAAGATCCACAATATAGACATTATTGACTCTATTTGCAATGAACTTTATTTTATCGGAGTTTGGTTCTAAAATTTTGCATACATGCTCATCAAAAAGAACCTTGTGACCCTTGTCACACAATTGACTAATACTCAATAAATTATGTTGGAGACCTTCAACCAACAAGACTTTCTCAACAGAGTTGGAGGTTTTCTTACCAATGGTTCCGGTCCCAGTGATTTGGCCTTTGTTTTTACCTCCAAACTTAACTGACCCTCCTGCTTTCAATTCAAGCTTGCTGAACTTTCTTTGATCCCCTGTCATGTGCCTCGAGCAGCCACTGCCGAGATACCACTTGTTGTTCTCGGCTGCTAGGCCCACCTGCACAATAACAATTTAAGTTGTGTGCTTTGGAACCCAAGGTAAGTTGGGTCCAAAAATACCGTTCAATTCATTAAGCACAGTCTTGGGAATCCAGATCTGTTTTAACCCCTTTTTCTTTTTGTGCTGAGGGTTGACAGGTTTGTTATTGATGTGCATTTCATTTGTTTCTTTTTGTTTCTCAAGTTGTGTCCAGTTTCTGTTGATGAAAGTTTGGGTCCCTGCCAGACCATAATTTTTAACCTGTCTGGATGAAGGCATTTTATTGACAGTATTCTGTGTGTAATTAGTCGTTCCCATGTTGCTTTTAAAATAGCCCATTCTGTTATTAGAGTCATAGTTGTTGAATTGACAGACACCTTGCTTCTGGTGCGTGGGCTTGTTGAATTTCTTGAACATATTTTTTCCAAAATCAGCCTGTTGTCTATGGATGTTCTTTTGTTGTTCAGTGGTTTTGGAACTGGATGGAATGTCCAGTTTCTCTTTTCCTTTCTCAGTGCAGAAGGTAGTGATTTTTACCCCAAATGCTTCCTTCTTACTTGGGTTGAAACCCAACCCCTCTCTGTTAAAGTTTACTTTGGTGCCTAACAAGGCATTCAAATTACTCTCTCCCAAAACAAACCTCTCAAGGGTTTTCTTCTTATCTTCCAGCTCCTTCCGCAGACATATATTGTTTTCCAGCAATTCATCATTGACCCTTTTAACAGCTTCATACCCTTCCCTGAGTAAGTCATTTTGTCTCAGGTTTTCTTCAGTATGTTGATTGGTTTCATCAAGCTGTTTTCTTAGTTTTTCAAGCTCCTTTTTAACAAGATTGTTCTCATTTCTTACATTTTCCATTTGATCTAATTCAGCTATCAGTTTGGAATTTTCTGTCTTGATGAGTTCTTGTTCTTCATTAACCACATTGAGTTTGCGTTTGGTGACTCTATGTTCTTTAACTAAGGCATTGTACATATCTAGCAGTTCACCATACTTATCTTCCCAGTCATCAATAGAGTAAGTCACAAAGGGATTGATTACCTCATTTTCCTCGTCGGCCATCAGACATACTCCTTCAGTCTCCTTTCCTGAGGAGTTAGTCTCTAAGTCTTCTTCTTCATCGCTCCAAGTGCATACCATAGCTTTTGGCTTTTTCTTGTACACCTTGGAGCCTTTCTTATGGTAATCCAATGTCTTCTTCTGAAGCTCAGGGCAATCTTGCTTTATGTGCCCAAGGTTCCTGCAATGATAACACATCACACTTTTAGCATTCCTATCCTTGTCATTGCCATTGTTTGGATATTTACCTGATGAGTAATTTCTTCTTCTCCCATATGATTTTCCCTTCAGTTTCAGGAATTTCCTGAACTGACGTGTGAGCAGAGCTTTTTCACTCCTGTCAAGGTCTGGAGTTTCATCAGAGTCTCCACTGCTACTGCTACTACTATGTCGTTCAACTTTAAGAGCAACATTCTTGCCCTTTCTGTCACCTCCTTCTCCTGTTTTCTTGAGATTCATCTCATAGGTCATAAGAGACCCTATGAGTTCAGTGACAGTCATGGTTGTTAAATCCTTCGATTCCTCTATCACAGTGGCCTTTGTGTGCCACGCTGGAGTCAAAGATCTCAAGATCTTCCTGACTATATCCCCTTCAGATATTTCCTTTCCAAACCCCTTGAGGCTGTTTGTGATCAGTGACAGCCTAGCATACATATCAGTCGCGCTCTCCTCTGACTTCATCTTAAATAATTCATACTCAGAGGTTAGGTAGTTTACCTTGGTAGCTCTGACCAGAGAGGTACCCTCGTATATCAGCGCTAGTTCATCCCACATCTTCTTGGCTGTCTTGCATGCTGAAATTCGGGCATATTCTTCAGGGTGAACTGTGCACTGGATGATGTTGAGTGCAGACCAGTTCAGTCCGGATAATTTGACTTGTTCTTCAGACCACATCTCTTCATTCGGAGGTAACTCATAAGGTCCAGTTGTAATGACTCTCCACAGCTTGTGGCTCTGAGATCGGATGAAGACTTCCATCCTATTTTTCCAAAAGAAATAATTAGAGCCATCAAAATATGGGGGACGGGAGATTGACTGTCCTTCAGCTATGTAGCTACGAGGACCACTGGTTCCAAGATTACCCTGGTCGTTGGACCACATCTCGGGTAAACCTGCTCTGATACCAACTGTTAGACAGGAGGAAGGTGAGCTAGAAGGGGAGGGGATGAATAGATCACCGTTTTTAAAAAATTATTTGACTGAGTCGAGGCAAGACCCTTAACCAATATAACGTAATTCACGAGCGCGGAACATAAATGACTCAAAGAGTCATCAGCACATATGCACAACTACCTAGCGAGCGGTCAGACCAAGATTTCAATCATCAACATTCACATTTACTTAATGAACCCAGACAAAATCATAAGGAATAGAGATGTGCACAACCATACCACGGAGAACAGGAGATTTAGATGGTTCAGTCTGCAACCTGCAGACTTATGTCCATCCCTCACTCAAGGCCGAGTGAGGCTTCCTTTCACAAGAAAGAACCGCATACTCAGTCTGCCTACAAGACGCTGATCCACAGCTTGGGGATCGAAATCCCTACAGACGCTGATCACACAGCTTGAACCCAGGTCTCACACCCCAAAACCTGACCAGGAGATGACTCTCCCTTCCTCTTAGACAAGAGGGAACCCAGCAGTAACTCACCCTCACTGCAATTCAGAGACACTGTCTCTCTTCCTCCACAGACGGAGGGAACAACCCAGATAGCCTCCTCACTATCTGATCACAGCAACCCCTGGAGACCACCTCCCTTCCTCTGATCTGATTCAGAGGGAATCACAATGCAACCCAGAGGATCCACCTCTCTTCCTCTACACCTAGAGGGAACGATAAAGCAGAGTATCGGAATTTAAGAACAGACAACTGAAAACATAAAGAGATATCGAAGACAATCGAACGAAGAAACAATGTAGCTTCTTAAAGAAGCATAGACAAAGCATAGCAGAAAACCATCCTCTCCTTCACCACTCTCTCTCTCTTCCAGGTACGATCAATGAGTGAATCAGGCAGGCTTCTCCTCTCCTTCCTCTCGCTCTGGCCTCACCCTCTTCCTTGTGGTTTCCGGCAGCTTTTCAAGAGCAGAACCCTTCATATATATATCCAACCTCACGAGAGAGTGAGGGTTTGGAAGACACGCGTGAAGACATGCTTCCGGATGAACCGAGCCACGTGTTAGACGATTGTTCCCTCGGATCACGTGCTCACATGATTGGAGTAACGTTCCAATTTGTCTTTAAGTCCCTGTAAGGTTTCAGAGAACATTCAGACAATCTCAGAAATATTCAAGTCATAAATTGTTCACACAGATTGCACAGGACTTATGAAAGGACAGAAGAGCGCGTCAACGCACTAAAGCCAAGACGTTAACGCAATGGATATAAAGAGAACAGGTGCTTTGACAAAACACATTAATGCGTCAACGCATCAGTTGACAGCGTTGACGCTTCTGCTGGGTGGTTGATCAAAAGAACCTTTGGTCAAAAACTCAAGACGTCGACGCTTCCATTGTGTAGCGTCCCCTCAGCTCCTTGGACGAGATGCACAATGTCTTGGTAACAACCCAATGCGTCAACGCTCCAGGTGACAGCGTCGACTCAGCTTCACATGCGAGACGCTCAAGCCCTTGGCACCAAGCCAATGCGTCTACGCTTCCATCGTGCAGCGTCGACGCAGTGGACAAAACAGCAAGCGAACGACGCACTAATGCATCTACGCACCCAGCCAAGTGCGTCAATGCACTAAGTGTACAGAACCCATATAATCAAGACAAGTATGAGCTCCTGGGTGTACATGATAGAGGAGCATCAAAACAGAAAAAGCATGATGAAAAAGCATTTGATCCATAGATGTGCATGCAAGACAACAACATTAGATCCTGAGAATATTTAGACAATTCAAGATCTTTATCATTCATTTAGGAGCAACAAGATGATTATCATATAAATATTTTGATTCATAGTGTTAGTCATCATCAAAACTACAGAGATGCAACAAAATCTGGCAACTTCAAGCTTACATATATGGGTTGGATGAATATGAGCAACCTAAATTGCAGCCCTTGCTAATGAAGGACCATGTCTTATGGGAGGAATTATAACAGCTTTCTCTGGAGCAGAAGGTGGAGGTAGACAAAGTAGCAAAAGAAGATGACAGCCTATTATGGGGGCAGGCACCATCCAAGAAAAAGTAGAAAAAGAAGAGAAAGGCCCGTAAAGCCAAGACGTAGATAGTACTCTTCTGCAATACTCTCTCAGCCCTCTTCAGCTTGCCGGGGAGGAAGATGAGGAGGACACCTGCTTCACACCCGCGGTTGAGGCAAGCCAGGCTGAAGCAGCAACTACTGCCCATGCAAAGGCCGAAAATGGAGGCGCCCGCTACCCGCCAACCATAATATTATCCTCAGAGGGGAGCAACCCTACAGATACCCTCTCCGAAAGTTAAGGGAACTCAAATCCCTACTCCGCCAGGGCTATACAATCAGAGTGGGGGTAGTGGGGGCGTCCCTTCTTTCACTAAATTTCTGAAGATGGTTAAGCGCAAGTAGCCCTATCAAGGGGCCAACTTTGCGGCTGGGGGCACTCTCACATAGTCTCACGAACCTTCTGGTCTGCCAATTGAAGATAAGGCCAGCCCGACAGCAGGCATCAAGGGACAGCAAGTGGATGACACCCAACAAAAAGGTGCGGACTTAGAGTCCGATGAGGCATGTCCGTCAAGGACTACAGCGCAAGACTCTTCCAAGCAGAGATGGGCGAAAGAGATGAAGGTATCAAATGCAGGGCCGGAAGCCAGATAATGAAGTTGTTAAAGAAGCTCCCAGCAAGGTTTACCATTTAGGAAATCCTCTCTCTTAGTGAGGAGACCCGACAAGCCATTATTACTGCCTTACAGATGCCTGCACAATATGAAACTTGTCTGGCTGAGACAATGCCGGGAGTAAACGTGACCTTCACTAAGGAGGATATGTTACTTCCTACTATCAACCACAATAGACCACTTTATATGAAGGGACAGTTGAATGGTCAACAGTTGAACAAAATTCTGGTAGACCCCGGAGCAGTCGTCAACATTCTTCCCTACAGAGTTTACCAGAGGTTTTACTTTAATGTGCACCTTGATAAAGTAGGAGATATGCGTATCGCCAGCTTTAACTAGAAGTTTGAAGTACCATTGGGAGTGGCAGAGTTCACCCACACCATGGTAGATTTCACCATGAAGGTGCAGTTTCATGTTATCAATTCGGGCACCTTGTACAAAGCATTGCTCGGTCGTCCCTGGCTGCATGAGAACTTAGTGGTGCTGTCTACATTGCAACAATGTATCAAATACAATCAAGGTGGAAAGGAGGAGAGGATATTCGCTGACCTCCATCCATTTGAGGTATTTGAGTGTCACCTCCTTGATGCCTCTTTGTACGTGGAACAGCCACAGAAGACCACCAAGACAAAGACTCCTGCCAACGCAACAAAGAACACCTCTGGCGACGACTGGTTCCCACCACCGTTTCCAGGATATGTGAGTCCCAAGGTGGTGTCACACATTGTTAGCATAGGGGACGTGGGCAGAGCTGCACCTCCTGCCACTTACCCTGAAGTGAATGAAGCCAAGGTTGACAAGCACTACGGCCACATCAAGATCCCCGAGGGTCTTATCAAGCCGATAGCCATCCTCGACCATCCCACCGTCATACCTCTCAAGACGCTAGAGGTGGCCTAGCCTGAAGGCCCCACCAGTCTATTCTATGCGACTGAAGAACATGTTGTATAGGAGGATGCTGACTGCCACCTCCCTAAAGATCTGGAGAACCCGTCAGTCCCTATTCAAGGGCTAACATTCACATCTGACAAAGTGGCTAGAATGTTCAAGAAGTAACGCATCTCCTGCTAGCCTCGCAAAGAGAAGGAAGCATTCAAAAGGCTTTGGTAACCCGCCAGCCTGGACAAGGAGCTAAGGCATGTCTCCCAACACCCGGGATTGGGCTTTACCCTTGAAGAATACAATTACAATGGGCGCTATGAGGTGGACACCATCTCCACCATCTTTTTAGTAGACAACAGTTCGCCGGAGGTAACCTATGATGAGTATTCGGTAGAAGCTGAGCATGCCATGTCACCTCGACCAAAAGGCCAAGAATCAAAAACTGTGACCCCCTACAGATGATGGGAACAAGTCTACTATGAAGAAATAGCTTTACAGGCCAAATTTGACATGGCAAACAATAGTGAAGTTGAAGATACCGAGGAAGGAGGTGCTTGATTCTCTTGCAGTCCTCCCTTAGCAGTAATACCAGCACACCCCAGACCAATCAAAGATATCTCTGTTGAAATTGATCGGACAATACCCACCACTGAAGTTATGGCCAGGAAGGAGCAAGCTATCTCCACTAAAGATATAGCGGCTCAAGGCAACATGGTAGCAGTATCAGCCCTATGCACTGCTGAGCTGAAGTACCTTCCCTCCGAATAAATAATAAACAAATGCCAGTCCCTCGAAGCTGCTGATACGTCAGCTGAACATGAAGCTGCAGAAGGACCACCAGTAGAACATGTCACATTGCCGCCACCGGCTGAATTAGAAGCTTCCGAGGAGGCCCAGGGGCAACAGAATGAAAGGATTGATGTACTTGAACTTGAAGATGGTATTCCAGACTTCATCGACCTCTAGTCGGTGCCCCCGAAAATTGAAGACGGAGGCCAAGCCATAGTCGATGAGCTAATAGAAGTCAATTTGGGAAGTGAGGATGATCCTAGGCCAACTTTCCTCAGTGCCCAGCTCGCCTCAGAAGAGCAGAAGCTGTATATCCAGTTACTGTAAGAATTCTAGGATTGCTTTGCCTGGAGCTACAAGGAGATGCCAGGACTCAGCCTTGCAGTTTCACAACATGAGTTGGCTATAAAACCCGAAGTGGAGCTGGTGAAGTAGTCACCACGGCGCATGAGGCCGGAGCTCATCACCCAGATATGCAAAGAAGTGGACAAACTCATTGATGTGGGTTTTGTCGAAGAGAACCAATATACCACTTGGCTGGCCAACATTGTGCCTATCAAAAAGAAGAATGGGCAGATCCAAATATTCCTAGACTTCCGAGATTTAAACAAGGCGTGCCCGAAGGATGACTTCCCGGTGCCGATAACGGAAGTCATGATTGATGCTACGACCGGTCACGAGGCCCTGCCATTTATGGATGGATAGTCTGGTTATAACCAAATATTGATCGCGGAGCATGACCGGGTCTACACCGCCTACCGAACTCCTAGGGGCATCTACCACTACAAAAGGATGCCGTTCGGTTTGAAGAACGTTGGCACAACTTAGCAGCCAGCAATGACCAGAATCTTTGATGAATTGCTCTACCACAAGGTTGAGTGCTATATAGATGACCTGGTAGTCAAGACTAGAAGAAAGTAAGACCATCTGCAAGACCTCCGAGTTATATTTCAAAGGCTCAGGCAATATGAGTTAAAGATGAACCCCATGAAGTGCGCCTTCAGAGTGTCTAGCGGCAAGTTCTTGGGTTTCATTGTTAGACATCGAGGGATTGAGATAGACCCCACAAAGATCAAAGAAATCCAAGAGTTACCTCTGCCAAGGAACCTCTTCGAGCTGAGATCCCTACAAGGCCGTCTGGCTTATATCCAATGATTCATATCTAATTTGTCGGGTCGGTGTCACCCCTTTCACAAATTGATGATGAATGATGTACCCTCTTACTGGGATGAAGACTACTAGACGGCTTTTGATAAGTTGAAAGATTATCTGAAGACTCCTCCTGTTCTTGGCGCACCGGTGAAAGGGCGGCCGCTAATTCTATACATAGCTGCCACACATTACTCTCTGGGGCAATGTTGGCCCAAAACAATGAGGAAGGAAAAGAACAAGCACTCTATTACCTCAGTCGCAGGCTGGTCAAAACTGAGGAGAAATACACCTTTGTCGAGAAGGTCTGCTTAGCACTGGTCTTCGCGGCTAAGAAACTTCGGCACTATATGCTGTCGGAAGAAATAAAGCTAATATCCAAAGCGGATCCTGACGAGGATCGTCAAGCAGCATGGACATTTATCAAATTATGTTTCTTTTGAGTGTTTTATTTTATAGGCCACATTCGTAGGCTTAGGTGTACTTTGAAGATATCACCATCATGTATAGTTTTTTAGTGTCTTAGTATTCCCACGAGAGCATTATTTGTCATAAATGTTAGGTGTTAGGTGCTGAATGTGAGAGATGTTAGGTGAGGTTTGAATAAATTGTCTATTTGTCATGTGAAGAGTCTATATAAGAATATGTAACCCCATGTTATAGAGCGAACAATGAAGTTGAAATGAAATTATTGGAAAACCAATCCCTATTAGGTGAGATGCCTTTGTCTCCTTTGTTCTTCTTCGAGAGGGAGATTGGGGTGAGATGCCCCATTCTATCCCACCTTTCTGTCCACCATACCACCCCCACACCCCACATGTGCTCCCTTGCCCCCCACTATACATGTTGTAGGTTTCATCATCCTTGCTTCCCTCACTTGCCGCAGACTACCACCACGTTCTCCTCTGGCAGGCCCTTGCAAGGAGAGCTGTTAGCAAGGGAAAGAGGAAAGAGCTATCTCTACCAGGTGCGGCTCGTTCGTGTTACCCGACAATCAATTGTGGACGAGCCTCCAGCCGCAGTAGCTAGTCAACCAAGATGATGATTTAGAGACGAGCCGTTTTGTTCATGGAGGTGGTTTTGGTGCTTGGTGTTGGTATAAGACCATAGCACTTCTAGAAGAGCGTGGATTTCAAGTAACCGCTATAGACCTCACTGGTTCTGGAGTTCATTCTTTGACACAAAATAACATCACAAGTGTTTCCTTTTTTTTATATAACCGAGACCAAGGAAAAACATTGGGGGACTACACAATTTATGCTAAGTCCACCATTGGTCTCCGGCCCTAATATTATTGATTTCAATAAGGATATTTACAAAAGAACCACAGGGCATACCCCTGCGATTGAAACAAGAAAGAATCAAAAGAAAAGTAGATACAAGATATGTGTTAACTCCTCCAGCTAGGTAGGCCTGCAGCATCAACAGTGGCACATCCACGGGCTTTCCTTGGGAGTTCTGTCCAACTTCTAAAATCCTTGTTGGATCGGGTGGAACAAGCTAAAGATGCCAAAGCATCCGTAACAGTGTTCCCTTCTCTATATATATGCCGAATGTTCCACCTGTATTTCTTAATGGTCTCAGTGATTTCATCCCACCACTTCAAAATTCTCCAAGGTGGGCGAGCATTTGACTGAGTCAAGTTACTAGAGAGTTAGAATCAGAGTAAATAACAACTGTAGAAATCCCACTCTTCACCAATATTTTAAGCCCATCAAGTAATGCTCTTGCTCAAGCTACCATGTTGCTTCCCACACCATAGCAGTATGAGAAGCCATAGATGACTTCACCTCTGCTATTTCTAATACAACCACCTCCGCCAGCATGTCCCGGGTTACCTTTTGCTGCCCCATCCACATTTAAGGCATACCCATTAGGAGGACAAAGCCATCGGATGATCTTAGGGGGTTTCTCTTTGGTACAATAGACAAACCTGAACTGTTTCAGTACATCCCTTTCCTTAATAGTAGGATTCTTGCAGAACATGGCCTTCTCCATGGAGAATTCAATTTGCCTTAGAATCCTCTGCTGCATCACTTTGATGGAGGTTCCCTTATCCTCAAATTTTAGTTTGCAGCGGGCCTTCCATATCTCCCATAATATGTGGATCATAGAATTGATAGCTGCATACCCAAGCGGGGATTTATTATCAGCTGTGCTGATAATATCCCAACAAAAACCAGTGACAATATTAGGGAATCTGCATCGGGAGTCAAAAAGAACCCTAAAGTGTTGCCACAGTGGCATTGCAAGTTGACTTTCCATAAATAAATGATTTATACTTTCCTTCTTATTGTTGCTGTTGCAGCATACACATTTGGATGGAAGGTGTATTCTTCTGTGCTTTATAGCACAATCAACAGGGACAGCAAGATGGAGAATCCGCCAGCAGAACATTGAAGCTCTTGGGGGAATATATGAACCCCACAATTTCTTTAATGGAATTCTTCTATTCCCTTATGGTCTGAGTGCATTGTAAGTGGATTTGCTGGAAAAAGATCCATCAATATTGGCAGCCCACACACATTTATCAGCCTTCTGTTGAAGCTGCATAGCTCCCATGGTTTTTGCAATGTGTTGTGGGATATAATTCCACACTGTGTGGTTTGGGTTCAGAACTGCTTCCCTTAATGTAACCTTCGGGGTGCTAATGTTAGGAGCCAACTCAGTGCCACACCAGTTATCCTTCAAGACATCTATAGTGTTTCCATCCATAGGAATCCAGCGTGTATTTGATAACACAATTTGTTTTGCAGTGCTGAATATATCCTTTCTTACACCTGCTGGGAATGGCTTCTCTATAGAGTTGAGATGACCTTTGATATATTTAGAGGATGCAAACTTAGACCATAGAGAGTTGTCATTCATAATTCTCCACAATTGCTTGACTACCATAGACAGTTGGATGTACTGTAGACTCTTTATTCCAAGACCACCTTCCTCTATCGGTTTGGTGATGCTAGACCATGAAACCCAATGGTGCTTCGGGCCTTTTGTACCACTCCAGAAAAAATTTGCACATAACTTGTTTATAAGACCAATAATAGTAGCTGGAAGACAGGAGGCACTACCAGTGTAGATGGGTATAGATTGGAGAACTGAATTTATCAGGCATCTCTTTTCTACTTGGGACAAATACTTGGATTGGCAGCTCTCTAGTCTGGTGCATATTTTGTCAAGCAGATACTTGTAGTGTGATACTCTTTTCCTCCCTTAGTAAAGTGGGACTCCAAGATATGACTGCAGCCCACTTTTGTGTTGAAAACCTGTTGTATCTGAGATTCATTTAATTGTTGCTGTGGATGCCTTGTGGGAGACTATAAAACTGCTCTTGGAACTGTTAACTTTCTACCCCGATGATTCCTCATAGTCCCTAATGAATTCCATCAGCTTTTTGATATTCTTGGCCATCCCATTTAAAAAGATCAGGGTATCATCGGCATATAGAAGGTGAGTTATCTGTTGACATCCTCTTGGTACCTGGTAGGACTGCACCTGGCCAGTGTCGAAGAGCCTTGAAATGACCCTACTAAGAGCTTCTTCTGCAATTATAAACAGTGCTGGGGCCAGGGGGTCACCCTGTCTAACCCCTCTGGTTGATTTGAAAAAACCTGTGGGTGACCCATTAAATAGAATTGAGAACCAGCAGTTGCTTAACAGCATGGATATCAGAGAGTAGAATCTGTTAGAAAATCCAAATGCTTTCATAACAGCTAGCAAGAAATCCCATTCTAGCCTGTCATAGGCTTTAGCCATGTCAAGCTTTAGAATGATGTTGTTGCCTCTGACTTTCCTCCCCATATCTTTCATCAGTTCCGAAGCTAATGAAATGGTATCAGCTATGTTCTTTCCTTTGACAAAGGCACGTTGGTTATCAGATATGACAAGAGGTAGTATCTCCACCAACATGTTACTTATGATTCTAGATATAATTTTATATGAGAAGTTGCAGAGACTTATGGGTCTCATATCAGTGTAAGAAGTAGGAGAGGCAACTTTGGGGATCATGGCAATCAGTGAGGAAGTTGTACCTTTCGGCAAGGGCAGTCCTCTGAAGAATCCCTGAACAGCTAGAATAACATCTTCGGAGATAATCTCCCAGCATGCAACAAAGAACTTCCCTGTGTACCCATCAGGTCCCGGGGCACTGTCAGGTGCCAGGGAATTAACAACCTCTTTAATTTCTCCTTCATCAGGAACAATTGTGAGGGCATTGTTATCCTCATCAGATATTACACATGGGATATGCTCCAAAATTTTAGGCTTTATTTGGTGATCTGCAGAAGAAAATTACTTTTGGAAAAATTCCACCACTTTGACCTTCAGCACTGATTCATCCTCGCACCATTCGCCACTGTCAAGTTTAAGCTTATGGATAGTGATTCTAGATCTTGTTTGCTTTACTTGGAGATGGTAAAACTTAGTGTTTCGGTCCCCCATCTGCAACCAATTGACTTTGGCTTTCTGACCCCAATACACTTCCTCCTGATGAAGGCATCTTCTTAATTTAGCTTGAACACTTTGTAATGATATTATATTTTTCTCACTAGGGTCATTATCAAAAACTGATTCTGCCAAAAGAACAGCCTCCTCCGATTTAGCTTTCCTTTCAAAGATATTGCCAAATTGCTCCTTGTTCCACTACTTAATTAAAGGTTTAATGGTTTTGAGCTTGTGCTGAAGTCTATAAAAGGCATTGTGATGTTTCGAAACAGCAGATTCCCATGCATTTTTTACTGTGTTTGAAATTCGCATCTTCTAGCCACATATGTTGAAAAACAAATCTGCTAGGTCCAGAATTCAATTGGCGGTGATATATTAGCAAAGGAGAGTGATCAGAAGGTTCCCTCATCAAAAGCTTGACAATTATGTCAGGCACTTTCTCCACCCAAATATCATTAAAGAGTACTCTGTCCAGTCTGGCCTTGATATTACTTGAGCCAATCTGATTATTTGACCAGGTATAAGGACTACCCACATAACCGGCATCTAATAGTCCTGTCAGGGCAACAAAACCTTGCAAGTCTATCATTGTGTTTAGGAAGCCCATGGTACCTCCCTTTTTTCCTCAGGTGATAGGACAGCATTAAAATCACCTCCCAGGCACCATGGCTGATTTGTTCCGCCTCCAAATTGTGTTGGATCTTCATATAACTCCCTTCTCGCAGCCACATTACAGGAGGCATAAACGAATGTTGCCAAACAATCTATGCAGGCTGCACTTTGCAACTGCACAGTGAGGAATTATGGATGTTTTTGCACGACCGAAACAGAAAAGGATTGTTTCCACAACAACCAAATTTTTGAGTTAACTTCCTGATTCACACATGCATGGTCAAATTTAATTCTTAGCCTAATTTCCTCTATTTTATCTGATGATATTTTTGGTTCAATTATGTAGACCATCTGAACATCATTCATGAAAATATGGTTTTTTAAGCTTCTCATAGATTTAGCATTGCCAATGCCCCGAATATTCCAGATTAATATTGAGCCAATCATTGAGAAAAGGAAGAAGGTTGAGAACCACCCACTAAGTGCTTAGCTTTAGCCCTTGTCAGGGGTTGTTGCATTTTATTCCCTGGATGTTTCATACTTCGGTCTGTATGCTCAGAATTGGATTTCCCTTGATCATTTTCTAGTGAGGCATCATGCATGAATATATTCTCTGAACTGGATTGCTCTGCCACAGACAGATCCCCAATTACCTGGGTGAAAGATGAAAGCATTTTATTGACATTGAGAAAATTGTTGCTACTCAAAACACTTTGGTTCTGTTGGCTTTCACTCTGTCCGGTGTCTATGTTCAAGCCCACTGCATCTTCATTATTACCCATCTGAGCATTAGCCTCAGCTTCAAATGTGTCAATTATTTTATTTGTTCCAGATCCATTTTCCAAGCAATTTATGACCTTCCCCTTGGCCAAATACTTATCTAGATATCCTTGAGAACAGGAGTTAATTTCTTGTCCTTGATCACTTAATTGCTTTTTAGAATCAGAATTGTCAGACTGAATTTGGGATGAAGGGAGCTCTGAAGCTTGAGCCTGCTGTTGGTTCATAAGCATAGTGTTAATCTCAGGCATAACATTTTCCAATAGGGCAGTGGAGTGCACTTCAACAGCATTAGAGTTTTGGGTATGAGTAACTAAATCCTCTGACATCCTCGGCTCTGAACAGTCTTTGCCTTGTAGAATATCAAACCTATTTTTCATTGAGGCATCCTGTTGAGCAACATGGGGGTTAGCTACCCTGGCCAATATCACCTTCCTTCCTGGCAGTTTGTCAGCATCTTTCATAGGTTGGTTGGTCACCATGTTACCCAATTTTCTTTTACATTCATCCTCCACATGTCCAAGTTTGTGACACAGCTTACACAAATGCGGAACTCTGTGATAATTCACAAGTCTTTCCCAATATGTGAAGCCGCTTACATATTTTCTTGAAAAGCTTGCGGATGGAGAAAAGGTAATTTTGGTGGGACATTATTTTGGAGGTGCATGCATACCTTATGCTATGGAAAAACCCCTCGCCCCACTCCCTCCTTCACCTCACTCTCACGTCCCACCCCACCTGCAGCTATGAATAAGGCCTCCGGCCTCTCTCCCTACTCTCCACTCTCCCTGGCCGCACACCACCTCCCACGTCTCAGCAAAGCCCCGTGTAGAACCACCTGGCCCCTGGGACACTACTTGCCAGGTGGGTCTCTTCCCACTGGAGGTCCTCCAGGAGGTCGGGTACAACCGGGCAGCACTTCCTATTGATGGTGCAGAAGCAGAGAGAGCACACAATAATCTATTAATGCGTTCAGGGGATTAGTACGTGACAAGTGATATATAATAAGTCCGTGTACGTGATAGTGATATATAATAATGCCCATACTAGCTTGGTCCTTAATGATATATGATATTTTACAAGTTCTTTTAGTTTACGTGACAGTGAGTAGTAGGAGAATAGGTATATATATGTAACAAAATTATTTTAGTGATCATGCAGGTCTTGGCATTGAGAAAAATAAAAAGAAAGGTGTGTAAGGAGAAGAGAGGGGCCGACCATCCCACTTCCCTCTCTCTCTCTCTCTCTCTCGCTCTCTCTCTCTCTCTCTCGTGAATGTCTCTCTCTCTCTCGTGTGAAGTTTTTTTTTTAAAAAAAGGGGGGAGTGATATAAAGAAAAAAAAAGATGATGAGATATATTTGTTGTGGAGAAAAAAAAGAAGAAAGTGAAATAAAGAGAACGAGAAAAGCTCAAAAAAGAGAGAGAGAAAAGAAAAACATAAACACAAAAAATTATATTTCAAAAAAATGGGAAGATAGAATATTTTCTAAAATAATTATTGAAAAAAAAAGAAATAAAATCATAAAAAGGGTAAAATAGACAATAGGGTGAGTAAAGAATAAAATCTAACAACTCGGGTTTTGTCCCGCATGAGTTTGGTATCAGAGCAAGTTGCCCACTTGTTCTCACAAGTTCGGTCCTTGGCTAACTCTACTCCGCCGTGAAGGGAGAATTTGAAGCTTTAGGTGCATCGTCCTTGAGATGGGGACAGGTGCGAGACCCCACTTGAAGCTCCAGGTCCGTCCTCCTCTACCGTCCGTCTTCGCCTCCACCGACGCCGCTACTCCTCCAAGCAAAGGCCCTAGGTTCGAGGTCGAACCTCTTCCAAGCAGAGGGGTTTGACGAGGATCGTCAAGCAACATGGACATTTATCAAATTATGTTTATTTTGAGTGTTTATTTTATAGGCCACATTCGTAGGCTTAGGTGTGCTTTGAAGATATCACCATCATGTATAGTTTTTTAGTGTCTTAGTATTCCCACGAGAGCATTATTAGTCATAAATGTTAGGTGTTAGGTGCTGAATGTCAGAGAGGTTAGGTGAGGTTTGAATAAATTGTTTGTCTGTCATGTGAAGAGTCTATATAAGAATATGTAACGCCATGTTATAGAGCAAACAATGAAGTTGAAATGAAATTATTGGAAAACCAATCCCTATTAGGTGAGATGCCTTTGTCTCCTTTGTTCATCTCTAAGAGGGGGATTGGGGTGAGATGCCCCATTCTATCCCACCTTTCTGTCCACCATACCACCCCCACACCCCAATCGTGCTCCCTTGCCCCCTACTATACATGCTGTAGGTTTTATCATCCTTGCTTCCCTCACTTGCCACAGACTACCACCACGTTCTCCTCTGGCAGGCCCTTGCAAGGAGAGATATTAGCAAGGGCAATAGGAAGGAGCTATGTCCACAAGTTGCGGCTTGTTTGTGCTGCCCGACAATCAATGGTGGAAGAGGCTCCAGCCGCAGTAGCTAGTCAACCAGGATTTGAAGGATGATGATTTAGAGATGAGCCATTTTGTTCGTGGAGGCGATTTTGGTGCTTGGTGTTGGTATAAGACCATAGCACTTCTAGAAGAGCGTGGATTTAAAGTAACCGCTATAGACCTCACTGGTTCTGGAGTTCATTCTTTGATAGAAAATAACATCACAAGTCTTTTCAATATGTGAAGTCGCTTACAGATTTTTTTGAAAAGCTTGTGGATGCAGGAAAGGTAATTTTGGTGGGACATGATTTTGGAGGTCCATGCATACCTTATGCTATGGAACAACCCCTCGCCCTACTCCCTCCTTCTCCTCACTCTCACGCCCCACCCCACGTGCATCTATGAACAAGGCCTCCGGCCCCTCTCCCTGCTCTCCACTCTCCCTGGCCGCACACCACCTCCCACGTCTCAGCACAGCTTCGTGCAGAACCACCTGGCCCCCGGGACACTACGAGCCTGGTGGGTCTCTTCCCACTGGAGGACCTCCAGGAGGTCGGGTACAACCGGGCTGCAGTTCCTGTGGATGGTGCAGAAGCAGAGAGGGCACACAATAATCTATTAATGAGTTCAAGGGATTAGTACGTGACAAGTGATATATAATAAGTCAGTGTACATGACAGTGATATATAATAATGTCCATACTAGCTTGGTCCTTAATGATATATGATATTTTACAGCTTCTTTTAGTTTACGTGACAGTGAGTAGTAGGAGACTAGGTATATATATGTAACCAAATTATTTTAGTGATCATGCATGATGGGGACATCACCTCCCATGCCCACGTTCACAGCTCGTCTCCTCGCCCCGGTTGCATCCGGCATGGTCTAATCATTTAATTTTGAGTCCTATGTAATTTTTATTTGAATCATTTGATGTATTTTCCCTTTTATTTGAGGCATGTTCCTAGGTCTTGTGTTCATTTCCCTAAGTTTGAGTGTCATTAGGTTGTCTAGTTAGCTATTGGGCCCAATTCATTGGGCTTGGCCCAAGGGCTCTCCCCTACCCCCTCGGTTATTTGTCATTGAGTCAATTGTCAGGGACTTTTGTAGAAATGTGGGTTGCCTATATATAGGACCCCATTCTCCTCACTTTGAAGTAATGAATCAATCAATGAAAAAAATGCCACTTGAGAGTCCAAAGCTTAGTTTAGTGGAGTGATTCCAATATTTTTTGGGTGAGAAACCCTAGGGGAGAGATTCCCCACCCTTCCCTCTCTTAATCCCTCTTTTTCACTCCATTTTCTCTCTCCTCATCACCCAATTTCAAATTTTCTTCTCTCTCCTCCCTTCCCAACCACCTCAACCCCCACCTACCATCATTAAAGCCCTCCACTTCCCCATGGCCTCCATTACTCCACCCCCCTAGTCCCAAGGAGATCCCTCACCATTCCAACACCACTTTCCCCATTCCAACACAATCAACCCCTTCCCCACACAACCCCACAACTTCCAATGCCATTTCAAATTTGAAATCCACCCTTCCCTCCACTCACTTGTGCCCCCCCTCACCTTCTCCTCTCACCCACCTTCCCAAATTCGTAGCTCCTCCTCCCACCACCTGTTAGACCCCCTTCCAGACCCCATTCTTCCCTTCCCCCACCTTAGAACACCCCCTCCTAGACCCCCTCACAGCCCGGGTTTTCCCCACACTCATCCACCCCCATTTCCCCTCCCATATACCCCATTCCCCCCCATCATCATCAACCTACAGCTCTCAAGTGAAGATCTACATCAGAGCAGCAGCTTGCAGCGGCCACCACGATCACCTCCAGATGAGTTTGAAGACCCAAGAGCCATCGTCGGAAGCGTCTGCCAGTTGCCTTCGCAACCGAAGTGGTTTCGTCTTCTTCCGATCTCCGAGCCATCCTGGAGGTCCATTCTTCCACAGCTGCGCGGTTCTGCCTCGGCTAAGGACCTAAACCAGTTTAGAAGCTCTGCCACGATGGACCCTGAAGGAATCAGTCTTCAAGTTCTTCTTCAAAGTTCCTATTTGGCCTGTCTAGTTTCAGATTCAAGAAGCGGAAGTTCATTCATCATCTGGGAGCAGAAGTTACCAATTTTCTCCCCCGAACGTGCGGTTCTGCCTTCTACAGTCTGCACCGACCCCTCCTCACTCTTCTGGTTCCACAGATTGTCTCCGACCTCTTCTGGTGTCCCCGTTTCTTTTGCTGCAAAGAGGACTCACCCACGGTTCTAACGGCACTGACGGCATCAAATTTGGAGTTCGGGAGCAACCAGGACAGCCTCTGCATCCTACTGTTGGTGACCTGCCCCTGCTAGTCCCAGAAACAGAGATCCTGTTCAAGCTCCTGCCCCGACCAGCAGAACTCCAGAAGAAATTAAGAAAATTCTGAGGCATTCCCCTTCCAGCTACGAAGGTTTCCCTCTGGTTTCGTTGTCAACAAAATTCCTGATCAAGATCTACAGCCGTAACACCGACTCTATGTCCCAGCTCGCAGACAGCAAGCAGATTCGGCGTCCACCCTTATTCCTCGTTCTTTGCTTTAGTTTCCCCACCCCGCTTGACTGGCTGAAGGTCCCTCCCTATGTGGAGGTAGTATTGATTGTAATTTTTATTAACCCCCACCCCAAGATCCCCCTCCTACGTGAGGTGTAGTGTTGTAACTTGTTTGGGCAAGTCAAGCGACACCGCCGCGGCGTGTGGGGATCCACTCGCCTCCCCGCTCGCCCTCGTCTCCGACCGGGACCGATTTCTTCAATCCGGTCGAGTAAGTGCTCAAACCTTCACTCCACTTAGTGCTTATCTGTCAATATTAGTTCTAATTCCGCTGGTTATGCGAGTGAGAGCCCGATCCTCAAGCCCCATAAACTTGAGTGATCACCGTGGGAATATTGCAACCGGTGCCTTTGGCACTTTGTCGGCCCCCTTGATTTGGGCATCCCCACCCTTTGGGAATCAAGTCTTGGCCTTGCTGGCCCTCTACCAGCAAGGGCCCAACCCCACATCCTCCCCTTGGCATTGCCAAGTCACCCCGGGCTTGGGTGAGTGACGATAGAGCGGTGGCCCAATTTGGCCCGTTTTGAATGCGATTGTGCTTGCTTGCATTAGGTCCGAGGTCGTGTCACATCAAGTGGTATCAGAGCCAGGTTATTGACTTGTCTCTACAAGTCAAGTCCTAGGGCATGCTTGCATTCTTGTCCAAACCGTACAAACCCATCATTGTTAACGTTGAGTCTTGGGTCACATGGCCCCTCTCCCAATCATATCCCATGCATGGTTACCTAATGGGGAGCCCATAGAAATTGATTTCATTGACCTAGAATCTGAAAATTGGGTGTCCCCCGATATCATTACCTCTCTTTGTAGGACCGGACAAATTGTGCACAATGGAGACCAAGTCTTCATTGAATTCCATAAATGGTTCGGGAAGACTAAGTATTTGGATGGGGCTTGGTGTCAAAAGGGAACATTGGCGGGCCCATGTATAATCCTAGGTAAGAAATGGTTAGATGAAAGGAATGCCTACATCGACCCAACACGTCAGACTTGCCTAGTGCATCCACCCCACCTTTCGGGAACCTTTAAATTCAACAACCTTGTATTCTCCCACCCGCGGGAATCCCGCCCTTGTTCACCACCCCGGGTGCACCATACTCCGGCCATCATCACCCCACCATCAAAGAACCTTCCCACTCCATTAGCTTTGGAAGAAGTAGTCCACCCGCTTTGCCACATGAAGACAAATACCTCTCGGGAACCTATCCCCTCCATGGAGAGCACCCATGTCCCAATTGAAGAGGAAGCCTCGCACGAGGATATTCACCCTACACCACCCCCTCTAGATAAGGCCGAAATCATCTTAGAAGAGTCCCTTGTTAGGTGGCTAAGGGAGAGCCTAATTAGAGAGATCTCGGCCCATGTTTGCCCTCCCATAGAACAAAATTTTCGCCTAGTGCCCTTCTTCTCCTATCACACCACAATCCAAGCATCCTACCAAGTGGAAACTTTAGGGGATCTTCTTAAGGGCCTAGCATGGCAAATTGAGTTCACTAGTATGTTGACCCCTATAGCCGAACAACCTAGGAGCCTTGGCCTCCTACACCTATGCATCGGGTCTATCACCTCAGTTTGCACCATTGGTTGCTACACTAGCGACCTCCTTCTATTCCTTCCCACACCCGATGAGCCCGACCTTCTCCTCCAATTGGAGCTTTTTATATCGGGTAGAGAGCCAAGCCCTCCCCTCATGGCCAACCCACTCACCAAGAGCATTGACCCAATTATCATTGATAGGGATGACTTAGCACCTTTTGAGGACCTTGAGGACATGGAGCTCCTTCCCCTTAGCAACCCATTTTATGATCCCTATGATCCATTACAATGGGAGTCAAAGAACCCGGGTGACCCAACCATCTTACCCACCACCCACCCTTTCCTACCCCCACCCACCATATTGGGCCAAAACCACCTCATCCATGACCCGGGTTATACCTTGGGAGCCATGACCTTGAGCCACATATCCCTAGGTAATAAGGTTGTGCCCCACCCCATGATGACCACCTTCTTAGATCCATTCGATCCATTCCAATGGGAGTTCAAAGGTTGTCCCACACCTATACACATGGAGGTCACCTTTGGGAAACACATGCATGTGTCTAGGCCTACCACACCACTTGGCATGATCACTATGTTAGGTCCTTTCATTCATACCACCCACATGTCAAGTAGGAAGCATGAGTGGCCCATATTCGGATGTATTAGTCCACCTTCATTTATCATGGGTCTTAAGCATGTCAAAAGTATCTACGGATGTCCGGGTCCCCCTACATTCATCACCACTTTGCATGATAGGTTCACCTACGGGTGCCCCGGCCCACCTAGGTCCACCAAAGTCTACATGATAACATTGCATGATAAGTCCACATATGGTTGCCACGGCCCTCCAAATTCCATCAAAGTCTTCTTGGCATCAAAGCATGATTGGTCTACTTTTGGTTGCCCAGGTCCACCCATCACCCCTAGAATGTCAACATTCATAAAATTGCATGAAAGCCTTTGCAAGCACATAAGCAAAAAGAATGAGGCTTATAAAAAGCTGGCCGACACTCATCGGCGTCACCAAGAATTTCATGTGGGTGACTTTGTGATGGTAAGGACGGAGAGACTCTCCCCGGGAGCCATCTCCAAATTGAGGCCACGTGGGGCTGGTCCCTTCTCGGTCCTGAGGCGCATTGGTGCAAATGTCTTTGAGTTAGATCTCCCTGAGGAGTATGGAATAAGTCCCACATTCAATGTTGTCGACCTAGTGCCATATAAGCGACCCACGGTGGTACCTAGTGAGGAGATTGAGCCTACTTCTTCCCTTGAGAGAGCACCCACCCGTGAGGAGAGACCACCAGCCAAGAGAGCCCAGCGTGAACAAATTGAACAAATATTGGATGAACAAGTCACTACCACTCGGAGCAAGGTATACGAGCGCTATCTCGGCAGGTGGATGGATCGGTCTCGTTCGGAAGACTTGAGGGCAGTACCACTTCTACACCCCCAAGGAGGGAAGGACACTTACTCGACGGAGTTGAGTTCTCCGCACCCCGGGAGTATGATGGGGACATCACCTCCCATGCCCACGTTCACAGCTCGTCTCCTCGCCCCGGTTGCATCCGGCATGGTCTAATCATTTAATTTTGAGTCCTATGTAATTTTTATTTGAATCATTTGATGTATTTTCCCTTTTATTTGAGTCATGTTCCTAGGTCTTGTGTTCATTTCCCTAAGTTTGAGTGTCATTAGGTTGTCTAGTTAGCTATTGGGCCCAATTCATTGGGCTTGGCCCAAGGGCTCTCCCCTACCCCCTCGGTTATTTGTCATTGAGTCAATTGTCAGGGACTTTTGTAGAAATGTGGGTTGCCTATATATAGGACCCCATTCTCCTCATTTTGAAGTAATGAATCAATCAATGAAAAAAATGTCATTTGAGATTCCAAAGCTTAGTTTAGTGGAGTGATTCCAACATTTTTTGGGTGAGAAACCCTAGGGGAGAGATTCCCCACCCTTCCCTCTCTTAATCCCTCTTTTTCACTCCATTTTCTCTCTCCTCATCACCCAATTTCGAATTTTCTTCTCTCTCCTCCCTTCCCAACCACCTCAACCCCCACCTACCATCATTAAAGCCCTCCACTTCCCCATGGCCTCCATTACTCCACCCCCCTAGTCCCAAGGAGATCCCTCACTATTCCAACACCACTTTCCCCATTCCAACACAATCAACCCCTTCCCCACACAACCCCACAACTTCCAATGCCATTTCAAATTTGAAATCCACCCTTCCCTCCACTCACTTGTGCCCCCCCTCACCTTCTCCTCTCACCCACCTTCCCAAATTCGTAGCTCCTCCTCCCACCACCTGTTAGACCCCCTTCCAGACCCCATTCTTCCCTTCCCCCACCTTAGAACACCCCCTCCTAGACCCCCTCACAGCCCGGGCTTTCCCCACACTCATCCACCCCCATTTCCCCTCCCATATATCCCATTCCCCCCCATCATCATCAACCTACAGCTCTCAACTGAAGATCTACATCAGAGCAGCAGCTTGCAGCGGCCACCACGATCACCTCCGGATGAGTTTGAAGACCCAAGAGCCATCGTCGGAAGCGTCTGCCAGTCACCTTCGCAACCAAAGTTGTTTCATCTTTTTCCGATCTCCGAGCCATCTTGGAGGTCCATTCTTCCACAGCTGCGCGGTTCTGCCTCGGCTAAGGACCTGAACTAGTTTAGAAGCTCTGCCACGATGGACCCTGAAGGAATCAGTCTTCAAGTTCTTCTTCAAAGTTCCTCTTTGGCCTGTCTAGTTTCAGATTCAAGAAGCGGAAGTTCATTCAGCATCCGGGATCAGAGTTACCAATTTTATCTCCCGAACGCGCGGTTCTGCCTTCTACAGTCCGCACCGACCCCTCCTCACTCTTCTGGTTCTACAGATTGTCTCCGATCTCTTCTGGTGTCCCCGTTTCTTTTGCTGCAAAGAGGACTCACCCACGGTTCTAACGGCGCTGACGGCATCAAATTTGGAGTTCGGAGTGGCCAGGACAGCCTCTGCATCCTACTGTTGGTGACCTGCCCCTGCTAGTCCGAGAAACAGAGACCCTGTTCAAGCTCCTGCCCCGACCAGAAGCGACTCCAGAAGAAATTAAGAAAATTATGAGGCATTCCCCTTCTAGCTACGAAGGTTTTCTCTCTGGTTTCGTCGTCAACAAAATTTCTGATCAAGATCTACAGCCGCAACACCGACTCTCTATCACGGCTCACAGACAGCAAGCAGATTCGGCGTCCACCCTTATTCCTCGTTCTTTGCTTTAGTTTCCCCACCCCGCTTGACCGGCTGAAGGTCCCTCCCTGTGTGGAGGTAGTATTGATTGTAATTTCTATTAACCTCCACCCCAAGATCCCCCTCCTACGTGAGGTGTAGTGTTGTAACTTGTTTGGGCAAGTCAAGCGACACCGCCGCGGCGTGTGGGGATCCACTCGCCTCCCCGCTCGCCCTCGTCTCCGACCGGGACCGGTTTCTTCAATCCGTTCGAGTAAGTGCTCAAACCTTCACTCCACTTAGTGCTTGTCTTTCAATATTAGTTCTAATTCCGCTGGTTATGCGAGTGAGAGCCCGATCCTCAAGCCCCATAAACTTGAGTGATCACCGTGGGAATATTGCAACCGGTGCCTTTGGCACTTTGTCGGCCCCCTTGATTTGGGCATCCCCACCCTTTGGGAATCAAGTCTTGGCCTTGCTGGCCCTCTACCAGCAAGGGCCCAACCCCACATCCTCCCCTTGGCATTGCCAAGTCACCCCGGGCTTGGGTGAGTGACGATAGAGCGGTGGCCCAATTTGGCCCATTTTGAATGCGATTGTGCTTGCTTGCATTAGGTCCGAGGTCGTGTCACATCAATGCATGTCCTGGCATTGAGAAAAACAAAAAGAAAGGTGTGTAAGGAGAAGAGAGGGGCCGACCATCCCACTTCTCTCTCTCTCCCTCTCTCTCTCTCGTGAATGTCTCTCTCTAGTGTGAAGTTTTTTTTTAAAAAAAGGGGGAGTGATACAATGAAAAAAAATGATGATGAGATATATTTGTTGTGGAGAAGAAAAAATAAGAAAGTGAAATGTTAAGAAGAAGAAAAGCTCAAAAAAAAGAGAGAGAAAAGAAAAAAATAAAGAGAAAAAAATATATTTCAAAAAAAATGGAAGAAAGAATATTTTCTAAAATAGTTATTGGAAAAAAAATAAAAGCATAAAAGGGTAAAATAGACAGCAAGGTGAGTAAAGAATAAAATCTTACGACTCGGGTTTTGTCCCGCATCAGTTTGGTATCAGAGCAACTTGCAAACTTGTTCTCACAAGTTCGGTCCTTGGCTAAGTCCGCTCTGCCGTGAAGGGAGAATTTGAAGCTTTATGTGCATCGTCCTTGAGATGGGGACATGTGCGAGACCCCACTTGAAGCACCAGGTCCGTCCTCCTCTACTGTCCATCTTCGCCTCCACCGACGCCGCTACTCCTCCAAGCAAAGGCCCTAGGTTCGAGGTCAAACCTCCTCCAAGCAGAGGGGTTTGACGAGGATCGTCAAGCAGCATGGACATTTATCAAATTATATTTATTTTGAGTGTTTTTTTATAGGCCACATTCGTAGGCTTAGCTGTGCTTTGAAGATATCACCATCATGTATAGTTTGTTAGTGTCTTAGTATCCCATGAGAGCATTATTAGTCATAACTGTTAGGTGTTAGGTGCTGAATGTCAGAGATGTTAGGTGAGGTTTGAATAAATTGTCTGTCTGTCATGTGAAGAGTCTATATAAGAATATGTAACCCCATGTTATAGAGCGAACAATGAAGTTGAAATGAAATTATTGGAAAACCAATCCCTATTAAGTGAGATGCCTTTGTCTCCTTTGTTCTTCTCCGAGAGGGGATTGGGGAGTAATGCCCTGGGTGAGATGCCCCATTCTATCCCACCTTTCTGTCCACCGTACCACCCCCACCCGTGCTCCCTTGCCCCCCACTATACATGCTGTAGGTTTCATCATCCTTGCTTCCCTCACTTGCCGCGGACTATCACTCTGTTCTCCTCTGGTAGGCCCTTGCAAGGAGAGCTATTAGCAAGGGCAAGAGGAAGGAGCTATCTCCACATGGTGTGGCTTGTTCGTGCTGCCCGACAGTCAATGGTGGACGAGCCTCCAACCGCAGCAGCTAGTCAACCAGGATTTGAAGGATGATGATTTAGAGACGAGCCATTTTGTTCATGGAGGCGGTTTTGGTGCTTGGTGTTGGTATATGACCATAGCACTTCTAGAAGAGCGTGGATTTAAAGTAACCGCTATAGACCTCACTGGTTCTGGAGTTCATTCTTTGATACAAAATAACATCACAAGTCTTTTCAATATGTGAAGCCGCTTATAGAGTTTCTTGAAAAGCTTACGGATGGAGAAAAGGTAATTTTGGTGGGACATGATTTTGGAGGTGCATGCATACCTTATGATATGGAACAACCCCTCGCCCCACTCCCTCCTTCACCTCACTCTCACGTCCTACCCTACCTGCAGCTATGAACAAGGCCTCCGGCCCCTCTCCCTGCTCTCCACTCTCCCTGGCCGCACACCACCTCCCACGTCTCAGCAAAGCCCTGTGCCGAACCACCTGGCTCCCGGGACACTGCCAGCCTGGTGGGTCTCTTCCCATTGGAGGACCTCCAGGAGGTCGGGTACAACCGGGCAGTAGTTCCTGTGGATGGTGCAGAAGCAGATAGAGCACACAATAATCTATTAATGTGTTCAGGGGATTAGTACGTGACCAGTGATATACAATAAGTCCGTGTACGTGACAGTGATATATAATAATGCCCATACTAGCTTGGTCCTTAATGATATATGATATTTTACAAGTTCTTTTAGTTTACGTGACAATTAGTAGTAGGAGACTAGGTATATATATGAAACCAAATTATTTTAGTGATCATGCAGGTCCTGGCATTGAGAAAAACAAAAAGAAAGGTGTGTAAGGGGAAGAGAGGGGCCGACCATCCCACTTCTCTCTCTCCCTCTCTCTCTCTCGTGAATGTATCTCTCTCTCTCGTGTGAAGTTTTTTTTAAAAAAAAAGGGGGGAGTGATATAATGAAAAAAAGATGATGAGATATATTTGTTGTGGAGAAGAAAAAATAAGAAAGTGAAATAAAGAGAAGGAGAAAATCTCAAAAAAAGAGAGAGAAAAGAAAAACATAAAGAGAAAAAAATATATTTCAAAAAAAAGGGAAGAAAGAATATTTTCTAAAATAATTATTAAAAAAAAGGAAATAAAAGCATAAAAGGGTAAAATAGACAGTAAGGTGAGTAAAGAATTAAATCTTACGACTCGGGTTTTGTCCCGCATCAGTTTGGTATCAGAGCAAGTTGCCCACTTGTTCTCACAAGTTCGGTCCTTGGCTAAGTCCGCTCCGCCGTGAAGGGAGAATTTGAAGCTTTGGGTGCATCGTCCTTGAGATGGGCACGGGTGTGAGGAGGGTAAAAATGGTTCGACCTAGAAATGGCCCAAACTCGAGAGGCCCATTAAGGCTTGGGCAAGCTAGGCACAGACAAGGGGCGAACATACACGCTCAACCCAATAAGAGGATGATCGGCCCAATAGAGCATCGGATTCCACGACGCCGATAAGGCCGGCCCAAGTGCAGTTCTCGCTGGAGGACACTCCGACGACCGACCGTTGCCCCCACGACGTCGGCCTTGACCCCGTAACGGGCGAGCACGCGCCATGAGTGCCGTAAGAGTCGCCCAAGGATCGGCCAGCGTCGGGGCTATCGCCCTCCAACGGAAAATTCCCCCCAACATAGCGGGGGAACGTTACTCTACTAAACGGACCCTTCCCTATCAAGGGATAAGGCCCCTCGCTCCAGGACAACCCATACAAAAGGGACATCGACAGAAGAGAAGATCACGGTAGATTCTTTTACTAAACCCCCATACTACTACGCAAGAGGAGACACAGTGAGCACTCTGGCCACTAGAGCTTCCTGCTGAGAAGAGAGCAACCCAACCTACAACTATGACAGAGAGACCATCCGCTACAACCAGAAAGCTTCCTCCTCCTGCACGACCTTACCACCCAGCGAGCACTCTCCAAGAGCCCTACACGCCTCTCGGATCATCTACTGTGGCCTCTACTTCTCTCTTACTTAGCTCTTCTATATTGCTCATTGTTCCCTTGCTGACTTAAGCATCGGAGGGTTATCCCTGGGGTAACACCCGGGACTCCTTCTGACACCCTTCTAGTTTCTTGGTGTGTGGAGGGCTCCACGGGCACAAGACGACTTTCCCAACAAATATATAGAGAAGGTGGTACGTGGCCTAGGAACCATTTTCCTGCCGCTACACTTCTTGGCGCCATCTATGGGAAGACGAGCGAAAAACTCTGACGCCCCGTGGAAGCCTCCACAACGCCAGCAACCGGGGGCGGGGTTCCCATCAGGGACCCAACTCTCTTTGGGGATCGCAAGAAGCTTCTTCCGCTCACCCTCGATAGGAGGTCACCTCGGGTGACCTAGATGAGCTCCGCCAGGAGGTCCGAGCCCTGGCGGAATTCTACCGAGAACTCCGGGACCAGAGGCCCCAGTACGCCCCACCCGAACGACAGGAGGGCGAAGGAGGCCAGGCCGGAGAGAACTTCCGGCAGGTGCGGGAGGCATCCCATGCCTCCGTCACAAGGACCCGATGGTCACGCAGCGTGCCTGTGCCTAAGGTACGTAGCCCACTACATTCCAACCCAAAGATGGACGACCGACTCCAACAGTTCGACGAAATGGAGGATAAGTTCTGGTACCTGGACGACATCCTCCTGGCCGTGAAGAATCACAGCCTCCTCGACGATGACCTGGACTTCCACGCTCCCTTCTCCAGGGAGATTATGGAAGCCCCCATCCGGCCAAAGCTCCAACTGCTATCATTCGCCTCCTACGACAGCACCTCTGACCCGGCCGACCACCTACATGGATTCGAGTCTCACCTGGTGTTCCACCAGGCCTCCGACACCGTGAAATGCTTGGCGTTCGTTACGACCCCCCGGGAGAACGCCCGAGCATGGTTTGAGTCCCTACCAGCCGGGATGATCTCCTCCTTCCAGTAGCTTAAAAAGCTATTCAAGGAGAACTTTGTAGGGTGCTGAAAGGTAGCCAGATCTGCTGTAACCCTGCTCGCCCTCAGGCAGGCGAAAGAAAAAATGCCATGGGACTTCGTTTCACGCTTTCATGTAGAGGCGCTTTGCATCCCCCACCTCGACGTCGACATTGCCACCACAACAGTCACCGAGGGGATGTGGGACCACATCCTCCGGCGCGCGCTCAGAGTCAAAGCCCCGATGACCCTTCCAGACCTCCTCATGCTGGCCCAGAAGCACGCGCATTGCGAGGAGAAGACCGCGGCCCTACGCCGTGCTACCGGGACCGACTAGCCTGACCGGAAAAGGGCCGCTGACCAACCACGAGAGGGTCGGGGCAAGCGGGAGCGAGGCGATGGGGACCACCGTGACCGCTTCGAGAGAGAAAGGGGTGGCTACCGCCACTATACGCCCCTGACGGCCCCGCCCGACCAGATCCTGATGGAGATCCGCGAGGAGCCATTCCTCAAATGGCCATCGCGGTTTAAGTCGTATCCTAACTCGCGGAATAAGAAGAAGTACTGTCACTTCCACCGAGACCACGGCCGCGACACTGCCGACTGCATCAACTTGAAGGATGCTATCGAGGATCTAGTCCACAGAGGACTCCTCGACAAGTTCCTCGCCAAGGCCACCGAAAGACGATAGAAGACGCCTCCTCTGATCGATAATCGGCCCAACGGCAAAGAGATCTTGATGATCTCTGGAGGGCCCGCTGCGGGGGGGGGGGGGGATACCGTGAGCAGAAGGCGTCGGTACGCGACAACCATCAACACGGTAGACCAAGGCGACAGTACCCCAAGGGAATTCTCCGCCTTAGGTCACCCGGGAGACCCCATAGTCTTCTCCGAGGATGACCTGGAAGGCGTCACGATGCCCCATTCTGATGCTTTGGTGGTTTCCGCCACCATTAACAAATGTACTGTGTGACGCATCCTGGTGGATAATGGAAGTAGACCCGATGTTATGGCCTACGACTGTCTTATGCTCATGGGTGTGGACGTGTCACTGCTAGCGCCATTGCACACGCCATTGTATGGATTCTCCTGCACTACTGTCTGCCCAGAAGGGCATATCTCGCTCCCGATCACGTTCGGGACGGCACCTAAAGAGGTAACCTTCCTCACCAACTTTACCGTGGTTCGTGCAATGACATGGTACAATGCCATCATCGGCCGAGGAATCCTCGGCACGCTTCGAGGTGTCCCTTCCTCCTACCACCAGAAGCTTAAGTTCCCCACCCCTCGTGGAGTAGGGGAAGTCCGAGGTGATCAACGGGAGTCCAGAAGATGCTACCTTATCTCCACCCATGATCGACATCATGAAGAGGTGCCTCCCGAAAAGAGGGTGAGGACCAAAGATCCGGGTCTGAGCATGAGTGCGCCAGCCGAGGATTTATACCTCATCCAGGTTGGGGACGACCCAAGCAGATCACTGAAGATTGGCGCTACCTTGGCCGAGCACGATAAGCAAGTGTACGTAAGATTCCTCGCGGCCAATCAGGACGTCTTCGCTTGGTTCGAGGATGAGCTTCCCGGAATTCCCCCGGAGGTCATCACGCACCAACTAAGGTTGGATGATGAGGGCATCTCACGACCCTCCTTCTAGCTCGGTTGCCTGCACACTTTTTGATATGGGATGGCTTTGGTCTCTACATGTTATCTTCCTTTTCCATGATCCCATCTTATGTATTTTCATTTTCTTGAGTCTTATCGTATGTACTTTCTTTTATTGAGTCTTGGTATCTAGTTTATTTCTCTTATTTTGTGTAATTGGGCCTTAGTACCTTAGTGTGGGCCTAATGGGTTGAGTCTAGGACTTGTTGAGTCTTTTATCTTAATGTCAATGTCATTTTGGTCATGTAAAGAATGGTTGCCTATATATTGGCCAATCTCTCCTCATGTACTCAACTTTTGATGAATCTATTTGAATAGCAATATTTCCACATCTCTTTCTCTTCTCTTGCTCTCTCATTATCTCTCTCTCTATCTCTCCTTCTCTCTCCCCAAGGAAAGGGGCGAACCTCTCCTCTCTCCTCCCTCCTCCCAACCACTTCCAACCCCCACCTACCTCCATTAATACCCCACAACTTCCCACAACCCTCCTTTACTCTTCATCTAGTCCCAACAACCCTCCACCAATCTAAGCCCTACTTCCCAACCACCACCTACCCCAATCACTTCTCTAGGCACCTCTCCATCTTCCCAAGGCTGAAGGGGTCCCTCCCAAGGCCATTTTTGAATCTCCCTCCCATCTCTCCACCCCCATACCAGCTCCAGGTCGACCTCCCCTTCCCTCCCATAGCCAAGTTCGCCCCCATCCTCCTCTCACACTCACCCTCTCTCTAGTGCACCCCCACCCCCCATCTCCACCTCTAGCTGCTCCAGCCCCCCTCTCCATCTATCCCTGCCACTCCAGACCCTCCTGGAGCCCTAGCCACGTCCTCCCCCTCTCCCTAAACCTTCAGCCATCATTCACAAGCTTTGCTAACCCCCTTCCACTCCCTTGATTCTTGAAAGGTTGCAGTTCCAGGTAGCAGGTCGCAGGCTGCAGGTGCTGGTCCTGAAAGTTGCATCATCTCCAGCCTCTCCCTGATCCTCCTGGTGTCAAGGCCTACATATCTGGAAAGGTCGTCCAGAGAGCTTTCAGGGCGAGGTGGTTTCGTTGACATCCGAGTTCCGAGCTGCTGATAGGAGCGATTCTCCCTCGACTGCGCAGGACCTCTCAGGCAGGAAACCAGAGCGAGAGTGGAAGCTCGACCACGACGAACCCTTTGGGATCCAGATCAATTGTTCTTCAGAAAACATCTTCCCTCTCAAGTCCTCTTTCATCCTAAAGAAGCAGAGATGCATTTGGACATCGGCATCTAAAGTTACAAATTTTCTACTCCAAGTGTGTCAGGCCAGTTTACAGGAGCCAGAACCGACACCTCTCTACTCATCTGATTGTCCCGGTCTTCTCTGACATCTTCCGACCACGCCGTTGATGCCGACAGAAAGAAGACTCGACCACGGTTCCAACGGTTCAGGTCTCATCTCAATCAGAGCTTGGTAGAGATCGTGGCACCCTCTGCAATCAGCCACATTGTTCTGCACTAGACAGAGGCAGAACCAATCAGTCCGGTTCCAGACTCTACCCCGGCCAGCAAAGACTTTACCAAGCTCAGAAAAAAATTCAGAGATCATCCTTGGTCCGTTGGCAAGCTTTTGGCGCAAGTCTGATCAAGATCTGAGCTCTGTGGAATTTTTGGCAGCATCATCACCGCCCCACTATCCAGCGAACCTGCAGATTGGCAGAATCGGCGGAGTTCGGCAAGTCGGATTTCCTTTGCTTAATTCCCCACCCCGCTTGGCCGGCTGAAGGCCCCTCCCTGCGTGGAGGTAGTTTTGAATGTAATAAGCTTAATCCCCACCCCAAGATCACCCCTCCTGCGAGAGGCGTAGTGTTGTACTCTTTGCACTTTCAGGTCAACCTACATCGCCGCGGCGATCGGGTGTATACCCTCGCCTCCCGACGCGCCCACGTCTCCGAGCGGGATCGGTGTCTTCACACCGATCAGGTGAGCCTCTGATACTAACCTTGATAGCCTTACTTCTGCAAGTTTAGTATTGCTTTGATTGCTCGTCGGACGGTGAGAAGAGGGCCCGTACTTGTATGCTCATTTGTTGGTGCCCACCGCGGACCGAGAGAGAGTGCCACCCAAAACCCCGCCCTGCGGGCCAGCCGCCCACTAAGTTGGGAATCCTGGACTCTTCGGGGTCAGCCTAAGCCAACTAAGTCCAATAGACTCATTGGGTCCCGCCTCGGACCCTTGCCATCATCCCCCGGCCCCGCCGGGTGATCGCGTGTGCCGTGTGAGTAAGACATTATTGTGAGAATCATTGAGTGCTTGTATGCTTGTGGATCTAGGTTCTAGGTTGTTCATTACCTACTTAGTCATCCTTGGGCTGTGCCACATCATGTGGTATCAGAGCGGTCGAAGGCTTGTCCTTACAAGTCTTGTCTTGGGTCACACTAAGTCTTTCATAGGTGCATCCGCACACCCTTGCATAGCCCACCCAACTTTGCATGACCACTCGTAGTGGAGTCCATTATCAAGTCAATCCCTCCTCTTCTAATACCACCATGAATCCCAATCCCCAAGGAAATCCCGCTCACAATGAGCATGAGCTTCCCGACCACATGAGATTTCTTGTGGAAGGTATGACCAATATTATGGGATGGCTTGATGATATAACGGCCCGGCTTGAGCCAATTGAGGAAAATAGGCCTCCTCCAAGGGTAGGAGATAGGAGAGAACCACCTCCACATGTGGAGCCAGCCATAGGAGAGTTCAACCTTGACCACCCTCCCGAGCTGGAAAGAGACCCACCTCCTAGAAGGAATGAGAGACTCCCCCAGGACAACCCGGATGACCAACTAATGAGACTTGTGAAAGTCGATGCTCCCACCTTTGATGGGTCTCATCACCCGAGCATCTACTTAGATTGGGAGGCAGCCATGGACCAATATTTTGATTGGTACCCAATGACCGAGGATAGGAGAGTCCGGCTTGCAAAGATGCAATTAACCAAATTAGCCAAGACTCATTGGATGAATGTTGAGGCATTAAGGATTGTTAGGAGGGAAGCTCCCATCACCACATGGGGGGCCATGAAGGACCAACTCAATCTCAAATATGTCCCACCCTCCTACCATCAAAACCTCCTAGATGAGTGGCAAGCCTTGACCCAAGAAGGAAAGACCGTTATGGAGTACATTGAGAAGTTTGACTACTATCTTCTCAAGTGTGGAGTCCAAGAGGACCCCGCCGTCACACTCTCCCGCTTTAGGAATGGACTTCAATTCCATATCAAAAAGGAGTTATTCATGAGTCAAGTAGCCACTTTAGAGCAAGCCTACCAAGTAGCTCGGGATGCCGAGAAATTCTCTCGGTATACACGAATGGTTCCCCCTCGGGGGATGGACCCTAAAGCCATGGCACCTCGGGCCAACCCTCCACCTCCCCATAGAGGTCTCCTTCCCACACCCATGGGAGCTCCTCCCACCCGGGTCACCCCTCCTAGTGACACACCACCATCCCGCCCCACAAGTGGGCCCCTAAACACAACTCCCAATAGGCCCAATCCGACACCCACTCCCCCTCACACTAAGATGACCCCAAACCATCAAAGTGGGCAGCAATGCTTTAGGTACTATGGGTATGGACACTTTGCCAACCAATGCCCCACCAAGGGAGCATCTAACTTGCTCATAGAGGAGACCAACCCCCAACCCCAAGCTGAATTTGAAGGGGAAATTGAGGTATATGAACCCTCTCTTGAATGGGAGGAGGAGTATGAGAACCACTACATAGAGACCAACCAAGAACAACTCCCTCCACCCACCGACTCCCACCTCGGAGTGGTTAGGTGCACCCTCACTCAAACCCAAGAGCATGATTGGAGAAGAAACACCATATTCCATACCTACATACGGATAGGGAGCCATGTTAGGAAGGTCATCTTGGACAATGGGAGTAGTGTGAATGTAGTGTCACCCGATACTGTCAAACTTTTGGGCCTTACCACGTCCCCGCATCCCCACCCATATCGGGTAGCATGGATTGATACCACCTCCATACCCGTTAGTGCTCGTTGCCTTGTCCCCATTACATTCCAATCCTATCAAGGCCAAGTGTGGTGTGACATCCTACCAATGGAAGTTGGGAGTATACTCCTAGGACGACCTTGGATCTACGATGTAGATGCCACCTTTCTAGGAAAGACAAACACTTGCATCTTCATTCATGAGGGGAAGAAAATCCAACTCAACCCTTCTCCACCCCGCCCTCTCCCCAAGAAGGCATCCCCCTCCCTTGAGGGATCCCCTACCCCTCCCACTATTCCAAACCCACCAAACCCCACCCCATCAAGCCCTAACCCTAGTATGATCAATAAGCCTCCTAGGAGCCTACACCTCATCACTAGGAAAGAGCTTAAGGAAGAAGTCAACCAGGGAGAACATGTGTGTGCCATTGTTATTTGCCTCGGGGAGTCCACCCCAACCAACCCACACCCAATAGAAATTCAACAACTCCTTGAGGACTTCCATGATGTATTTCCCGAGGAACTTCCGGACAAACTACCACCCATGCGCGATGTGCAACATGCCATCGACCTTGTGCCCGGGGCCACCTTGCCCAACCTCCCACACTACCGCCTCAACCCCACCGAGCATGCCGAGCTCAGGAGGCAAATTGAGGAGCTCATCAAGAAGGGCTTCCTCCGGATTATCAAAAGTCCTTGTGCCGTCCCAGCTCTTCTCACACCCAAAAAGGACGGAACTTGGCGCATGTGTGTGGATAGCCGAGCCATCAACAAGATAACGGTCAAGTATAGGTTCCCCATCCCTCGGTTAGATGATATGTTAAACATGCTAGCTGGAGCCACCATCTTCTCCAAGATTGACCTCAAGAGCGGCTACCATCAAGTCCGCATTAGGCCCGGGGACGAGTGGAAAACCGCCTTTAAGACTAAGGACGGTCTCTATGAATGGCTTGTTATGCCTTTTGGCCTTTCTAATGCGCCAAGCACCTTCATGCGCCTCATGACCGAGGTCCTCCCCGCTTCATTGGCATCTTTTTATTTGTCTACTTTGATGACATTCTCATATATAGCCAATCCAAGGAAGCCCACCTCGATCACCTCACACAAGTGTGCACCATTCTTAGGAAGGAGAGTCTCTTTGCTAACCCCGGGAAGTGTCATTTCTTGACCAATCAACTAGCCTTCCTAGGATTTATTGTCTCATCACAAGGGGTATCCATGGACCCCAAAAAGGTCCAAGCTATTCTTGAGTGGCCCGAACCCAAGACCCTTCATGAGGCCCGAAGCTTTCACGGGCTAGCTACCTTCTATAGGAGATTCATCCGTGGGTTTAGCACCATCACCACTCCTATCACGGATTGCCTCAAGAAAGGCACCTTTGTGTGGACTAGGGCAGCCTCAAAAGCCTTCCTAGAGCTCAAGGACAAAATGACCCAAGCCCCGGTCCTTTGCCTACCCGACTTCTCCAAAGTCTTCGAAGTCACTTGTGATGCATCCGGGGTAGGGATTGGGGGCATTCTTACCCAAGAGGGTCACCCGGTAGCCTATTTTAGCAAGAAACTTTGTGAGGCTAGGACTAGGTACTCCACATATGACAAAGAGCTTTATGCCGTGGTTCAATCCCTTCGGCATTGGAGGCACTATCTCCTACCCAAGGAGTTTGTGATCTTCTCGGACCATGAGGCTTTGAAGTACCTCAACACCCAACAAAAGCTCAATGCCCGCCATGCCCGATGGGTAGAATACATTCAATCTTACACCTTTGTCCTCAAGTATAAGATGGGTAGTGAGAACCGCGCTGCGGATGCGCTAAGTAGGCGGGTAGCCTTACTCTCCACCATCCAAGTGGAAGTAAACGGGTTTGAAAGAATCAAAGGAGAATATCCAACTTGACCCGACTTTGGGACTCACTACAACACCCTTTCCACTCAGCCCCACAAGGAACATGAGGGGTTCATACTTCAAGAAGGGTATCTATTCAAGGGAGCTAGGCTTTGCATACCCCGGACTTCACTTCAGGACTTCTTGGTTTGGGAGTTACACAGTGGTGGCCTAGCTGGACACTTTGGGGTCCAAAAGACCATAGAGTTGGTTGAGAGGTAATTCCATTGGCCTAGTCTCAAGAAGGATGTGGCCCACATTATGGGACAATGTCGCATTTGTGCCTCAGCCAAACAAGTGAAGCAGAATACTGGGCTTTACACACCCCTACCCATACTAGACCGACCATGGGAGGATTTGAGCATGGACTTCATCCTTGGCCTACCTAAGACCTTGCGCAAACATGATTCCATCTTTGTAGTGATTGATAGGTTCTCTAAAATGGCCCACTTTATGGGACAATGTCGCATTTGTGCCTCAGCCAAACAAGTGAAGCAGAATACTGGGCTTTACACACCCCTACCCATACTAGACTGACCATGGGAGGATTTGAGCATGGACTTCATCCTTGGCCTACCTAAGACCTTGCGCAAACATGATTCCATCTTTGTAGTGGTTGATAGGTTCTCTAAAATGGCCCACTTTATCCCATGTTCCAAAACCTCCGATGCTTCTAGGGTTGCCCGATTATTCTTTGATGAGGTGGTCTGACTCCATTGATTACCTAAGACTATTGTGTCTGATCGGGATGTGAAATTTATCAGTTATTTTTGGAAGACTCTTTGGCACCTAATGGGAACCCTCCTTAAATTCTCCACTGCTTACCATCCTCAGAGCGATGGCCAGACTGAGGTCGTCAACCGAAGCCTTGGGGACTTGCTCCGTTGCCTTGTAGGGGACCACCCTGGGAATTGGGATCTCCTCTTATCTCAAGCCGAGTTTGCCTACAATGATTCTGTCAATAGGTCCATAGGCAAGAGTCCATTTGAGGTTGTGCATGGTTATAGGCCTAGAAAGCCGTCCAATCTTATTCCCCTTCCCCCACATGCTAGAGTGTCAGTCTCAGCTGAGTCCTTTGCACAGCATATCAAGGAGTTGCATGATGACATCCGCAAGCATATAGGAAAGAGCAATGAGGCTTACAAGAGGCGGGCAGATGCTCACCGGCGCCACTGCGAGTTCCAAGTGGGAGATTCGGTGATGGTGAGGACGGAGCGACTCCTTCCGGGGCCTGCCTCCAAGTTGAGGGCCCGGGGTTCGGGACCCTTTCGAGTTCTGAAAAGACTTGGCAGTAATGCTTATGAGCTAGACCTACCTGAGGGTTCTGGGGTACATCCTACTTTCAATGTGGCGGATCTGGTCCTCTACAAGGGCCCCGCGGTGGAACCTAGTGAGGAACTCGAGCCTTTACCCCTCCTTGAGAGAGACACTCCCAGAGGGACTCCACTTTCTAGCTTGAGAGACCGACGAGAGCAGGTAGAGGCAATACTGGATGAGCAAAGTATCATTACTAGGCACAAGGTGTATCAGCGCTACCTGGTTAGGTGGAAGAACCGTCCCCTGATAGAGGATACGTGGGTGAGTCGGGAGGATCTGCTGCGCTAGGACCCCGACATGCTGGAGCATTACGATAGTCAGGCGGGACCAAACTCGACAGGGTCGAGTTCTCCCCACCCCGGGGGATTTGATGAGGGCATCTCACGACCCTCCTTCTAGCTCGGTTGCCTGCACACTTTTTGATATGGGATGGCTTTGGTCTCTACATGTTATCTTCCTTTTCCATGATCCCATCTTATGTATTTTCATTTTCTTGAGTCTTATCATATGTACTTTCTTTTATTGAGTCTTGGTATCTAGTTTATTTCTCTTATTTTGTGTAATTGGGCCTTAGTACCTTAGTGTGGGCCTAATGGGTTGAGTCTAGGACTTGTTGAGTCTTTTATCTTAATGTCAAGGTCATTTTGGTCATGTAAAGAATGGTTGCCTATATATAGGCCAATCTCTCCTCATGTACTCAACTTTTGATGAATCTATTTGAATAGCAATATTTCCACATCTCTTTCTCTTCTCTTACTCTCTCATTATCTCTCTCTCTATCTCTCCTTCTCTCTCCCCAAGGAAAGGGGCGAACCTCTCCTCTCTCCTCCCTCCTCCCAACCACTTCCAACCCCCACCTACCTCCATTAATACCCCACAACTTCCCACAACCCTCCTTTACTCTTCATCTAGTCCCAACAACCCTCCACCAATCTAAGCCCTACTTCCCAACCACCACCTACCCCAATCACTTCCCTAGGCACCTCTCCATCTTCCCAAGGCTGAAGGGGTCCCTCCCAAGGCCATTTTTGAATCTCCCTCCCATCTCTCCACCCCCATACCAGCTCCAGGTCGACGTCCCCTTCCCTCCCATAGCCAAGTTCGCCCCCATCCTCCTCTCACACTCACCCTCTCTCTAGTGCACCCCCACCCCCCATCTCCACCTCTAGCTGCTCCAGCCCCCCTATCCATCTATCCCTGCCACTCCAGACCCTCCTGGAGCCCTAGCCACGTCCTCCCCCTCTCCCTAAACCTTCAGCCATCATTCACAAGCTTTGCTAACCCCCTTCCACTCCCTTGATTCTTGAAAGGTTGCAGTTCCAGGTAGCAGGTCGCAGGCTGCAGGTGCTGGTCCTGAAAGTTGCATCATCTCCAGCCTCTCCCTGATCCTCCTGGTGTCAAGGCCTACATATCTGGAAAGGTCGTCCAGAGAGCTTTCAAGGCGAGGTGGTTTTGTCGACATCCGAGTTCCGAGCTGCTGGTAGGAGTGATTCTCCCTAGACTGCGCAGGACCTCTTAGGCAGGGAACTAGAGCGAGAGTGGAAGCTCGACCACGACGAACCCTTTGGGATCCAGATCAAGTGTTCTTCATCAAAAATCTTTCCTCTCAAGTCCTCTTTCATCCTCAAGAAGCAGATCTGCATTTGGACATCGGCATCTAAAGTTACCAATTTTCTACTCCAAGTGTGTCAGGCCAGTTTACAGGAGCCAGAACCGACACCTCTCTACTCATCTGATCGTCCCGGTCTTCTCCTACATCTTCCGACCACGCCGTTGCTGCCGACAGAAAGAAGACTCGACCACGGTTCCAACGGTTCAGGTCTCGTCTCAATCAGAGCTTGGTAGAGATCATGGCACCCTCTGCAATCAGCCACATTGTTCTGCACTAGACAGAGGCAGAACCAATCAGTCCGGTTCCAGACTCTGCCCTGGCCAGCAAAGACTTTACCAAGCTCAGCAAAAAATTCATACATCATCCTTCGTCCGTTGGCAAGCTTTTGGCGCAAGTCTGATCAAGATCTGACCTCTGTGGAATTTTTGGCAGCATCATCACCGCCCCACTGTCCAGCGAACCTGCAGATTGGTAGAATCGGCGGAGTTCGGCAAGTCGGGTTTCCTTTGCTTAATTCCCCACCCCGCTTGGCCGGCTGAAGGCCCCTCCCTGCGTGGAGGTAGTTTTGAATGTAATAAGCTTAATCCCCACCCCAAGATCACCCCTCCCGCCAGAGGCGTAGTGTTGTACTCTTTGCACTTTCAGGTCAAGCTACATCGCCACGGCGATCGGGTGTATACCCTCGCCTCCCGGTGCACCCACGTCTCCGAGCGGGATCGGTGTCTTCACACCAATCAGGTGAGCCTCTGATACTAACCTTGATAGCCTTACTTCTGTAGGTTTAGTATTGCTTTGATTGCTCGTCGGACGGTGAGAAGAGGGCCCGTACTTGTATGCTCATTTGTTGGTGCCCACCGCGGACCGAGAGAGAGTGCCACCCAAAATCCCGCCCTGCGGGCCAGCCGCCCACTAAGTTGGGAATCCTGGACTCTTCGGGGTCAGCCTAAGCCAACTAAGTCCAATAGACTCATTGGGTCCCGCCTCAGACCCTTGCCATCATCCCCCGGCCCCGCCGGGTGATCGCGTGTGCCGTGTGAGTAAGACGTTATTGTGAGAATCATTGAGTGCTTGTATGCTTGTGGATCTAGGTCCTAGGTTGTTCATTACCTACTTAGTCATCCTTGGGCTGTGCCACATCATTGGACCCCACCTGCCACCCGTTATAGCAACATCAAAGGCGGTGCAACCCCGAGCAATAAGACATCATCAGGGAACATGTGGGAGAAAAAATGCGATCAGGGCTGCTCTGACCTACCTAGTATCCAGATTGGGTAGCCAACGTAGTCCTGGTGCCCAAAAGCAACGGGAAGTGGCGGATGTACGTGGACTACGCCAACCTCAACAAAGCCACGCCCAAGGATAGGTTCCCCATGCCACGGATTGACCAGCTGGTCGACGCTATGGCCGGGCATGAAATGCTGAGCTTCCTCGACACCTACTCTGGGTACCATCAAATCTTCATGCACCGACCCGACCAAGATAAGACCGCGTTCATCACCGACCACGGCTTGTACTGCGATACCCGCATGCCATTTGGGCAGAAGAACGCGGAGAGCCACGTATCAACGCCTAGTCAACCATATGTTTGACTCGCAGATCGGCTGCACATGGAGGTCTACATCGACGACATGCTCATGATAAGCCTCCGAGCAGTCAAACACTTGCGCGACTTGGTGGAGACCTTCACCACACTTAGAAGGTACAACATGAAACTCAACCCTGCTAAATGTGTGTTTGGAGTACGGTCAGGCAAGTTCCTAGGTTTCCTCGTCACCCACCGAGGAATTGAAACCAACCCCGATCAGATCAGAGCAATGTTGGAGATGGAGCGACCTAAACGGGTGAGGGACGTACAGTGCCTCACCGGGCACATCGCCGCTCTTGCCAGGTTCTTATTCCGAGTCACCAAACGATGTCTACCCTTCTTCCGGCTGATCAAGCAAGCCAACATGGCACCGGAGAAGAAGGGATGGATCGACTGGGACCAAGAGTGCGAGCAGGCGTTCAGAGAATTGAAGCGCTACCTAACGACACCTCCTGTCCTCGCCAAACCCCAAGGGGGGGAACAGCTAATCTTGTATCTATCTGTAACACCCAGAACCATGAGCGATGTGCTCACACGGGAGGAGACGGGAATCATGAAGCTGGTCTACTATGTCAGCCGAGCATTGCAAGGACCGGAATTCTGGTATTCGCGGACAAAGAAATTCACCCTCGCACTGATTACAGCTGCTCGCAAGCTACGGCCATACTTCCTGGCCCATCCGATCGCCGTCCTCATCGATCAACGCCTCCGACAAATTCTTCAAAACCCTGATGCGTCCATAAGACTAGTCAAGTGGGCCATCGAGTTGGGAGAATTTGACATCAAATTCTGACCGAGGACAAAGATCAAGGCCAGGCGCTCGCAGACTTCGTCGCTGAGTGCACCCTACCCGCCGAAGACTCACACGAGAAGTCCTCGGGTCCCGCCTGGGAACTATATGTCGACGGATCATCCTGCGCTGTGAGCAGCGGCGCGGGATTGGTCTTACTCTCGCCAGAAGGAGTGGAGCTACAGTATGCCCTGCGTTTCAACTTCTCGACCACGAACAATGTGGTTGAGTACGAGGCGCTCCTCTCCAGGTTACACATGGCGAAACACCTGGGGGCGGAAAGTGTGCGAGCATACAGCAACTCCATGCTAATCGCCAACCAGGTTAGGGGGGAGTTCGAAGCCCGCGATCCCTCCATGATATAATACTTAGAGAAGGCCAAGGCCGCGGCGAATGAATTCGCCCACTTTGAAGTGGTCCACATCCCGCACGAGGAGAATGTCCGAGCAGACGCCCTCTCTCGCCTATCGTCAGCCACTAAAATTTCCAGTTCGAGATCGGTCCTGATAGAAGAACTATCAGCACCAAGCATAGATGATCCAGTGCTCCAGGTAAATGCCATCGACTATGAATGTAATACCCCGATTATTTATTAAGTTTTATTGAGCTTTTATTAATTAAAAATTGAATTAAAATGAATTAATGTTTGAATTTCAAAATATTAATATTTAATTCATTAGAAAATAGAACCTATAAAATTTGACTACCTTAGAAAAATCTGTAAAAATAGTAATTGGGTAAAAGATTATTTTTATAGCAATTTTGTCTTCTGGGCTTGACCCAAATTAATTACGTAACCTTGTCTAATTAGAGGATTAATCCTGAATTTGACTTCCACCTAACCTTTACCTAATCGTAACTTAAAACGTGAAATTCGACCTTGTTACTCAACCAAATGATCTGAAATCAAGGGCAAATGGAAGGCCACGAGGTAAGGAACATTTACCCTCAATCAATTTGAGGTAAACCTAGCCCTAAAACGTGCTGCCGACATAGTTTTGGTCAAGTCAAGGATTTCGGCGCCGTTTTTAACACGTAACTTGCAGCGTCGAATACTCCCAACTCCGAAGGATCCAGAAGCCCCATGACCTATAGAAATGTAGCTCTTCGACTCTAGTTTCATTTGGTTACTGTGGGGTACGTTGAAGTTACAGATCCAAGGAGTTCTTGCTCGATTAGTGGAGGTTGGTCGGCAGGCCGTCGGCTTCCTCTCTTCCTTCCTTGTTCCAACGATTGAGGTAGGAATTCTCAACCAAACTTCGATCATGAGTATAGAAAATTGTTCCTCTCATCGAGCTCTATCCATTGGTGGCAAAAGCCCCAATTTTCATTAGGTATCCGTGGAGATATCGAGCTTTTTGTGAGGTGCTGTCAAGCTTGTTCTTCATTCTAGGGTTTTGAATTCTTTCTCCGATTTGAGGTAGGATCTAACAACCAAATCCTAATTAACTTACATGAAGTAATCAGCATGTTGTTAGCTTTTATTCAACGTAGAAACCCCCAATTTTTATTGAGCATGCTTGGTGAATTTTGAATTTTTGTAGAAGCATGTCTAGAACATAATTCATATAGTATTCCTTTAAGCCAGAGCTTGATTGCGGGCTTATTTTGAGTCATGTAACCTGATATTCATGTAGCATATCATACATGGTTGGATTCATGATTGAGTTAGCTTTCTTTTGACACCAAAATCCCCAAATTTGGTTTTGTATATCGAGAGAATTTGACAATTTAGTGGAAGTATGTCCTGAACTAGGTCTTCTTGTGTTCTTCATAGAATAGGTTGTGATTAAATGGGTTTCTGATGAAATTCGTGCTTTAAAACTCATGTATTATGACCCTCATATGTCTAGTAAGATTCCTATAGCATGGGGTTTTGATTTCAACTCAATTGCACCTCAAATGGGTAAGTTTACATGTTTTCCGGAGGCCCCGGACTTTTCTGGGCTTGCAGGGGTCGACCCCAGGGGTCGACCCATGCCCCAGCAGCAAAGGCCAGCCCGAGGGTCGACTCCTGGGGTCGACCCATTCGGCCCAGCGCGAGGGTCGACCCAATGGGTCGACCCATGCTGCTGGATTTGAGGGGGTCGACCCCAGGGGTCGACCCATCCAGCAGGCAGACCCCATTTTTACAGGGGTCGACCCCAGGGGTCGACCCATGTACCAGAAACCCGCTTTTCATCGTTTTGCGACCCGTGGATCGATCCGGATCATTAGGGGATCGACCCATTGAACTTAGACCAATTGAAAACTATACTTTTGAAGAACCAGTGACCTATTCTGGAAACCTTATGATTTCAATTTACATTGGTTCCTACTTGCAACCATAGTGTAAAAACATGTCGTTTACCATCTTCATTTCGACTCATACATTGGTTAAATAGAAACCCACATAATTAGTGGTTAATGGTGTAATTAAATCTCTGTTAATGCATTCTTTTTCCTTCCTGTACAAGTTTGTTCCTTTACCTTATCATCTTGAATCAGCTTTTGGCAATTGTCTTAATGCAAATGATAATGGATAATCTTTGACATATTAACTTGATAATTAGGATTAATATGTTGATTAGCTTGTTGGATAGCTGCTGTACTACAGTAGCGCAGCATGATTAACTCTTATTGTGACTTGGTTTTCACTCTTCTTGATGATTGTGCTTACCTTAAAATTCTGAAATGAATCTCCTTCCTACTTGAAATTGTTATTGCTACATGGTTCAAACCTTGGAATTCTGGCCATAAATTGTGGAAGTCTAGATTCGTGGGATCTTTGATCCAAAGAAATCAATGCCTGGCAAATAATTAAGGGCTCGGTCTAGTCCTGGGAGGAGCGCCCGAACACTACGTGTACCCCTGGGGAGGTGATTGACTAGGTGTGGCATTTGGCACCAGTACTATGACATGGGTTAAATCTAGGACTGGCCACTACTTTCTACTACTCTCTACTACTCTCTACTACTTTTCACTTTCCACTCTTCACTGTTGTATACTCCACTTGTTGTTACTTACTTGCTGTTACTTGGATGTGGAAATGAAACTACACACGTGCTTGACATGACTTGAAATATCTTGTTATGGCCAACTCTTTATCGTTATCTCCTGTAGTAAATTCTTGTCTTTGTTATTCCTCTTAAGTATTACCATTCTATTCCTTTATATTTCTTGACCTTGCGAGATCTTTCAATTTTGTTTCATTATATCATCATGATTCTTTTATTGCATTATCCTTTGTAGCATGATATTTTGAAAATGTAATTAAACTGCTAATCACTTATACCTATCTATTATTTCCTACTGAGCGTTAGCTCATAGTTGTTGTTTCCCCCCTTTCCAGGCTTTTCAGGTGACGCGCTTACCGATGGGGAAGGGCAGGAGTGATGTTTTGAGTGTATCAGTTAGTCGAGTTTAGAGTGTGTTGTGTTTCAGTTATGTTATTGTGGTTTAGAGTTTGTTATCCCAGTTGTATTGAGTTCATTTGAGGATTACTGTACCAATTATGTTTTGTTTAATGGTCAATAAGTTATTCCATTTCTTAGCACTTGTATATAGTTGGATTAGTTCTCTCTCTTGCCAGCTCGTTTCTAACTGTACGTCCCGATATTCCGCGTCAGGGCGTGACAGTTTAGTTGGTATCAGAGCCCTAGGTTTCATATTCCTAGGTTCCCTAAGTTTAGGTTTTCTTGCATTGCATCCCAATAATCGGTATATCAAAAGGTGTTGTCCGAACGTTAGGCTACGCCTATCGGGAAGGTCGCATACTTGCGCGAGTGGTCTTCGGACCGATTAGCTCCGCCAGGTACCGAGTTTTTGGTCGTGTCTAGGTGCATTAGACCTCTAACCTTGTTAAAGTCTAGAACCTGACCTGGTGAGATTGGGTAGAAACTTGGGTTAAGTTCGTTCCTTAATCGTGTTATTATCTATTATATTGTACCTAAGTAATCTATTTCTCGTGTAGATGGCAGCCGATCGTGCTGAATGGAGGAACCTGCAGCGCACGGTTCAAGGCCTGACTCAGGCGTTACATCAGGTAGCTCAAGCTGGAGCAGCGGGTCATGGCACCGGTGACTTATACCGGAACTTTCGAGGAATGAACCCGCCAAGATTTGCTGGTTCGACTAACCCCGACGAGGTCGAGCATTGGCTCAACAAAATGGGGAGAATTTTTGAAGTCATGCAATACACCGACCAAGAGCGTGTCCTTCTTTCTACCTTCCAATTGGAGCGGGACGCGCGTACTTGGTGGGATTCCGTCAAGGCAACTCTAGGCGATCAACAAGTCACATGGGAAGAGTTCGAGGAATTCTTCAACGACAAATATTTTTCCAATCGTGTACAAGAGAAGAAGGCGGCGGAGTTCGCGGCTCTAAAGCAGCGAAGCTTATCGGTGGCCGAATATGAAGCACAGTTCTCTCGGCTTTCGCGCTATGCTACTCACCTTATCTCCACAGAGAAGATGAAAGCTAAGCGATTTCTCAACGGGTTGAAGCTTCACTACATCAATCAACTGGCGCCGATGGAGATCTCTACTTATTCAGAGATGGTGAGAAAGGCACAAGTTCTAGAAGATACCTTAGAAATGACGGAGAGGATCCGTGGGCAAGGCATGAAGAAGGAACAACCAACTCCTACACCCAGATTTGGCACTAGCAAAAAGAGGCCCATGAGTGGGTCTAGTTCGTGGATCGGATCGGGAACGTGGAAAGGCAAGATGCCAAGAATCGAAGAGAAGAAACCCGGCCCTATTGTTCCATTCAAGGGCAAGTGCAAGTATTGTGATCGTCCAGGTCATAAGATGGAGGAATGCTAGCGCAAGTTAGGTGCGTGTTTACGATGTGGGAGTAGGGAACACCATATCCCTGACTGCCCTCTTCTATCAGAACAAGCTACACCGGCAAAACCTCAAGTTATCAAGAAGCCGCAAGGAAGGCTCCAAGCTTTACATGCGGATGAAACTTGGATTTCTGATGATGGCGGACTCGTCGAAGGTACCCTTACTATAATCGACAAGCCCGCATTTGTTCTCTTTGATACTGGTGCAACGCATTCTTTTATTTCTCAGAAATTTGCGAAGTCGTTATCTGTCGAACCTATTATGATGAATTCTCCATTGGTTATATCAACTCCTATTGGTTCTGGAGCGGCTATTCAATATTACTATCCTTCTAGTAAGGTTATTATTGATGAACGGAACTTTCCAGCCGACTTAGTTTGCATGGATATGAAGGATTATGATGTAATTCTTGGAGCAGATTGGTTGGCCAAGTATGAGGCCAGTGTTCACTGCAGTTCTAGCTCATTGACTTTTACTAGACATTCTGGTTTATCTTTTACGGGGATCAAGCACCATAACCCCGTATCGCTCATCTCTTCTCTTCGAGCCGACAAGCTGATGAGGCGAGGTTGCGAGGCTTTTCTAGCCTTTGTCCATGCTACACCGGAACAGCGAGTTGAGATAAAGGACACTCCTATTGTCCGAGAATTCTCCGAAGTCTTTCCAGAGGAACTACCAGGACTTCCGCCTGAGCGGGAAGTTATCTTCTCCAATGATATTGTTCCTGGCGCGTCTCCTATTTCTAGAGCTCCTTACCGTATGTCCCCTGCGGAGCTAAGGGAATTAAAGCAACAGCTGATGGAATTGCTCGAGAAGGGCTTTATTCGTCCGAGTACTTCACCTTGGGGAGCTCCTGTATTATTCGTCAGGAAAAAGGATGTTTCGATGAGATTATGCATCGATTATCGGCAACTGAACCAGCTAACTATCAAGAATAAATACCCATTGCCGAGGATTGACGAATTATTCGACCAGATAGCGGGAGCACATTATTTCTCTAAGATCGATCTTCGATCTGGATATCATCAGCTGAGGATTAAGGAAGATGATATTTATAAAACGGCTTTCCGCAGCAGGTATGGTCATTTTGAGTTTGTTGTTATGCCTTTTGGTCTAACGAATGCACCAGCAGCTTTCATGCAGTTAATGAATAATGCATTCCGGCCTTATCTTGATCAATGGGTCGTGGTATTCATTGACGACATACTAATTTATTCCAAGACTGAAGAAGAGCATGCCGAACATTTGAGAATGGCATTGCAGATATTTAAAGATCATCAACTATATGCCAAATTCAATAAATGTGATTTCTGGCTGCAAGAAGTGTCCTTCTTAGGACATATCATCACCAAAGAAGGTATTTCAGTTGATCCTTCGAAAGTGGAGGCAGTAAGGAACTGGGGTCAGCCTACTACAGTGACCAAAGTGAGAAGCTTCCTAGGCCTGGCAGGCTATTATTGGAGATTTATTCAAGACTTCTCCAAGATTGCGGTACCTCTCACTCGATTGACCTGCAAAGACAACAAGTTTGAATGGTCCGAGGAATGTCAGCAGAGCTTCCAAACATTGAAGGATTGCCTCACTACTGCACCCGTATTGGCTTTACCTTCTGGCGACGGTGGTTTCTTGGTCTATACCGATGCTTCTGGTATTGGCTTAGGCTGTGCACTCATGCAGCATGGTAAGGTGATTGCCTATTCTTCTAGGCAGCTGAAGAAGCATGAAGAGAATTACCCCGTTCATGACTTGGAACTTGCAGCAGTTGTATTCGCCTTAAAAATTTGGAGGCATTACTTGTATGGAGAAACATTCACAGTATTTTCAGATCATAAGAGTTTGAAGTATTTATTTTCTCAGAAAGAACTTAACATGAGGCAGAGAAGATGGTTGGAGTACTTGAAGGACTTTGACTTCTCGATTGAATATCATCCCGATAAAGGCAATGTGGTGGCAGATGCATTAAGCCAGAAGCCTGTAGCTAAATTATTAAGTCTCATGTTACAAGAGTGGAGGCTATTGGAACAGTTAGCTAGCCTGGATCTAAATGTTGATAATGATCGGGTTATAATTGCACAGATTCGACTTAAGCCCGAATTATTGATGGAGATCAAATCCTTGCAAGATAATGATCCCGAGCTGGTTGAGATCAAGGAAAGTTTGAGTAGCAGACCCGACTTCATGGTGGCTGACGATGGAAGATTGTTATTCCAGGGTAGAACTTGTGTACCTGATGAAGCTGAGTTAAAGAACAAGATTCTGGAGGAAGCACATAGATCCAAATACACTATTCATCCTGGAGGCACGAAATGTTCAAGGATTTGAAAAGATCCTTTTGGTGGCCGAATATGAAAAGAGAAATTGCAGATTTCGTGAGTAGATGTCTGGTTTGTCAACAGGTTAAGGCTGAACATTTCAGACCGGCAGGAAAGTTGAAACCACTCGACATACCCCAATGGAAGTGGGAAAGCATTGGCATGGATTTCATTATGGGTCTACCTAAGACTCGTGGTGGATTTGATGCGATATGGATGATCATCGATCGCTTGACAAAATTGGCTCATTTCTTACCCATTAAGTCCAAGTGGACAGTTGATGTATTGGCTGCTTTATATTTGAAGGAAGTGGTAAGGCTCCATGGTATACCTGTCAGCATTGTGTCTGATAGAGACCCGAGATTTACTTCACATTTCTGGAAGGGACTGCAAGAGTCTCTTGGTACTCGTCTGAATTTCAGTACTGCTTTTCATCCACAGACAGATGGACAGACTGAAAGAACCAACCAGATAGTGGAAGATATGCTGCGAGCTTGCATGATTGATTTCGGAGGCAGTTGGAGTAATCACTTGGCATTGATTGAATTCACCTACAACAACAGTTACCAATCCAGCATACAAATGGCTCCATTTGAAGCTTTGTATGGAAGAAGCTGTCGTTCCCCGTTGTGTTGGGACGAGGTGGGCGAGAAGCAATGGCTTGGACCGGATCTTATTTCGGAGTCGTCACAGAACATCCGTGTTATCCGAGACCGGTTACAAGTGACTCAGTCAAGACAGAAGAGTTATGCCGACACAAGGAGAAGAGCATTAGAATTTCAAGTTGGCGAGCATGTGTTTCTGAAAGTCTCTCCTTCGAGAGGGATTCGAAGATTTGGCATTCATGGCAAGCTGAGTCCGAGGTATATTGGTCCATTCGAGATCCTAGATAGAGTGGGAGAAGTTGCTTACAGACTGACATTACCACCTCAGTTATCTGGCGTACATAATGTTTTCCATGTGTCTATACTACGGAAATATGTGTACGATCCCACTCACATCATTCAACATGTGGATTTTGAGTTAAAGGAAGATTTGACTTATGAAGAAAGACCTATCAAGATTCTAGACCGAAAACAGCAGCAACTCCGGAATCGGTCTATACCGATGGTCAAGATTCAGTGGAGTCGGCGTGGGACCAAAGAAGCTACTTGGGAATCGGAAGACACTATGCGGAAGCGGTATCCCGACCTATTCTAGGTGATCTATCTTTTCCCTACTTTCCGTATATAGTGCAGTGAATTTGGAGGACCAAATTCTTTAAGTAGGAGAGGGTGTAATACCCCGATTATTTATTAAGTTTTATTGAGCTTTTATTAATTAAAAATTGAATTAAAATGATTTAATGTTTGAATTTCGAAATATTAATATTTAATTCATTAGAAAATAGAACCTATAAAATTCGACTACCTTAGAAAAATCTGTAAAAATAGTAATTGGGTAAAAGATCATTTTTATAGCAATTTTGTCTTCTGGGCTTGACCCAAATTAATTACGTAACCTTGTCTAATTAGAGGATTAATCCTGAATTTGACTTCCACCTAACCTTTACCTAATCGTAACTTAAAACGTGAAATTCGACCTTGTTACTCAACCAAATGATCTGAAATCAAGAGCAAATGGAAGGCCACGAGGTAAGGAACATTTACCCTCAATCAATTTGAGGTAAACCTAGCCATAAAACGTGCTGCCGACATAGTTTTGGTCAAGTCAAAGATTTCGGCGCCGTTTTTAACACGTAACTTGCAGCGTCGAATACTCCCAACTCCAAAGGATCCAGAAGCCCCATGACCTATAGAAATGTAGCTCTTCAACTCTAGTTTCATTTGGTTGCTGTGGGGTACGTTGAAGTTACAGATCCAAGGAGTTCTTGCTCGATTAGTGGAGGTTGGTCGGCAGGCCGTCGGCTTCCTCTCTTCCTTCCTTGTTCCAACGATTGAGGTAGGAATTCTCAACCAAACTTCGATCATGAGTATAGAAAATTATTCCTCTCATCGAGCTCTATCCATTGGTGGCAAAAGCCCCAATTTTCATTAGGTATCCGTGGAGATATCGAGCTTTTTGTGAGGTGCTGTCAAGCTTGTTCTTCATTCTAGGGTTTCGAATTCTTTCTCCGATTTAAGGTAGGATCTAACAACCAAATCCTAATTAACTTACATGAAGTAATCAGCATGTTGTTAGCTTTTATTCAACGTAGAAACCCCCAATTTTTATTGAGCATGCTTGGTGAATTTCAAATTTTTGTAGAAGCATGTCTAGAACATAATTCATATAGTATTCCTTTAAGCCAGAGCTTGATTGCGGGCTTATTTTGAGTCATGTAACCTGATATTCATGTAGCATATCATACATGGTTGGATTCATGATCGAGTTAGCTTTCTTTTGACACCAAAATCCCCAAATTTGGTTTTGTATATCGAGAGAATTTGACAATTTAGTGGAAGTATGTCCTGAACTAGGTCTTCTTGTGTTCTTCATAGAATAGGTTGTGATTAAATGGGTTTCTGATGAAATTAGTGCTTTAAAACTCATGTATTATGACCCTCATATGTCTAGTAAGATTCCTATAGCATGGGGTTTTGATTTCAACTCAATTGGACCTCAAATGGGTAAGTTTACATGTTTTCCGGAGGCCCCGGCCTTTTCTGGGCTTGCAGGGGTCGACCCCAGGGGTCGACCCATGCCCCAGCAGCAAAGGCCAGCCCGAGGGTCGACCCCTGGGGTCGACCCATTCGGCCCAGCGCGAGGGTCGACCCATCCAGCAGATTTGAGGGGGTCGACCCCAGGGGTCGACCCATCCAGCAGGCAGACCCCATTTTTACAGGGGTCGACCCTAGGGGTCGACCCATGTACCAGAAACCCGCTTTTCATCGTTTTACGACCCGTGGATCGATACGGATCATTAGGGGATCGACCCATTGAACTTAGACCAATTGAAAACTATACTTTTGAAGAACCAGTGACCTATTCTGGAAACCTTATGATTTCAATTTACATTGCTTCCTACTTGCAACCATAGTGTAAAAACATGCCGTTTACCATCTTCATTTCGACTCATACATTGGTTAAATAGAAACCCACATAATTAGTGGTTAATGGTGTAATTAAATCTTTGTTAATGCATTCTTTTTCCTTCCTGTACAAGTTTATTCCTTTACCTTATCATCTTGAATCAGCTTTTGGCAATTGTCTTAATGCAAATGATAATGGATAATCTTTGACATATTAACTTGATAATTAGGATTAATATGTTGATTAGCTTGTTGGATAGCTGCTGTACTACAGTAGCGCAGCATGATTAACTCTTATTGTGACTTGGTTTTCACTCTTCTTGATGATTGTGCTTACCTTAAAATTCTGAAATGAATCTCCTTCCTACTTGAAATTGTTATTGCTACATGGTTCAAACCTTGGAATTCTGGCCATAAATTGTGGAAGTCTAGATTCGTGGGATCTTTGATCCAAAGAAATCAATGTCTGGCAAACAATTAAGGGCTCGGTCTAGTCCTGGGAGGAGTGCCCGAACACTACGTGTACCCCCGGGGAGGTGATTGACTAGGTGTGGCATTTGGCACCAGTACTATGACATGGGTTAAATCTAGGACTGGCCACTACTCTCTACTACTCTCTACTACTTTTCACTTTCCACTCTTCACTGTTCTATACTCTACTTGTTGTTACTTACTTGCTGTTACTTGGATGTGGAAATGAAACTACACACGTGCTTGACATGAGTTGAAATATCTTGTTATGGCCAACTCTTTATCGTTATCACCTGTAGTAAATTCTTGTCTTTGTTATTCCTCTTAAGTATTACCATTCTATTCCTTTATATTTCTTGACCTTGCGAGATCTTTCAATTTTGTTTCATTATATCATCATGATTCTTTAATTGCATTATCCTTTGTAGCATGATATTTTGAAAATGTAATTAAACTGCTAATCACTTATATCTATCTGTTATTTCCTACTGAGCGTTAGCTCATAGTTGTTGTTTCCCCCCTTTCCAGGCTTTTCAGGTGACGCGCTTACCGATGGGGAAGGGCAGGAGTGATGTTTTGAGTGTATCAGTTAGTAGAGTTTAGAGTGTGTTGTGTTTCAGTTATGTTATTGTGGTTTAGAGTTTGTTATCCCAGTTGTATGGAGTTCATTTGAGGATTACTGTACCAATTATGTTTTGTTTAATGGTCAATAAGTTATTCCATTTCTTAGCACTTGTATATAGTTGGATTAGTTCTCTCTCTTGCCAGCTCGTTTCTAACTGTACGTCCCGATATTCCGCGTCGGGGCGTGACAATGAACCTTCCTGGATGGATCCTCTGCTCGATTTCCTCCTTCGGTAACAGCTTTCGAGCGACCACGCCGAGGCGCGATGCACGCGGGAAAGAGCGGCCCACTTCACCATGGTGGACGGACGGCTATACCGTCGGTCCCTCTCAGCTCCTCTACTCAAGTGCCTCTTCCCCACGGAGGCCGACCAGGCCATCCAAGAAGTCCATGAAGGACTCTGCGGGAGCCATGTGAGAGGGTGAGCACTTGCAAGAACGCTGATCCGGCAAGGGTACTGGTGGCCCTCCTTGCAACAAGACTGCCTCAACTATGTCCGAAGGTGCCCCCAATGCCAGAAGTATTCCCACCTGCACCACCAACCAGCGAAGCAGCTCCACGCCTTGACGGAACCCCGCCCATTCGCTCGGTGGGGGATCGACATACTGGGACCCTTCACTGAAGCACAAGGAAGGAAGAAGTTCCTCATGGTCACCATCGACTACTTCACCAAGTGGAATGAAGCCAAACCATTGGGGAAGATAACAAGCGAAGCAGCCTAGAAATTCATGTTGCGTAGCATCATTTGCCGGTTTGGGATCCCCAAGGTTCTCACTACCAACAACGGCAGACAGTTCGCGAGCACTGCCTTTCAGGAGTAGTGCTCGAAGTTAGGGATCTGGAACCACTACACCTCGGTGGGGCATCCCTAAGCCAACAGGTTGGTGGAAAATGCCAACCGTACTCTACTTCATGGCATCAAGACCCACCTGGACCAAGCAGGCGACGCATGGGTCGATTCAATCCCTAGTATTCTATGGGCTCACCGGACCACCGCTAGGGCCGCCACCGGGGAGACGCCTTTCCATCTTGCCTACGGAGCTGAGGCAGTGGTTCCGGTGGAAATATGCAACCCCTTATTACGAGTGGGATATTTTGATGAGGCCAGGAACAACCAGGCAATGCGAGAGAACCTGGACTTGCTCGAGGAAGGAAGAACCAACGCCCAGGTAAAACTTGCTGCATATCAGCATAAGCTGGCTCAATATTATAATGCCCGGGTTAAGGAGCGACACTTCTTCCCCAGAGATCTGGTTCTACGGTGAGCAAGCGTGGCTGACCCACGGGGGGCCACAGGAAAACTCGCACCGAACTGGGAGGGCCCGTGCCGGGTAACCACTCGGCAAAGGTGCGTATAGGCTAGTGACGCTGGGGGGGAGATAGGTGCCCAGGACGTGGAACTCCGTCAACCTCAAGAAATACTTCCAGTGAAACATCACCAGCCGTACCCCGCTAAGGTAAGTTGCCCACGAAAGGTAACCTAAGGGTTCCCTAAAGGCACGAGCACTTCTCCCCTTGAAAATGAGAAGGTAACCTAAGGGTTCCCTAGAGGCGCGAGCACTGCTCCCCTCAAAAATGAGGAGGTAACCTAAGGGTTCCCTAGAGGCGCGAGCACTGCTCCCCTAGAAAATGAGAAGGTAACCTAAGGCTTCCCTAGAGGCGCGAGCACTGCTCCCCTTGAAAATAAAAGGGTAACCTAAGGGTTCCCTAGAGACGCGAGCATTGCTCCCCTTGAAAATAAGGAGGTAACCTTAGGGTTCCCTAAAGGCGAGCACCGCTCCCCTTGAAAATAAAGTGGAAACGTAAGGGTTCCTGTGAAGGACGAGAAAGCTGTGGAAGAGGATCGCCCAGAAAGCACGCAGAAGCACTCCAACGAAAGGTACACAATAGTATTGGCTCAGAATAAAGAATTGATATTTCTTTAGTCAAAATAAAAGCTACCAAAAATTGGCAAAATACCCTCACATGGGCCAAATACAAGTATAAGGAGAGACAAGACGTGCTCGACGGTGGCGACATATGACTCCAGCGACTCGCTTCTTCGGCATCGTCCTTTGCCAACGATCATGTTGAATCTCTGAGCAGGCGCCAGGTACCCATTTTGGTTCTGTGGGAGGCTACCTACGAAGAAGCCTCCTATGCTAGAGAAGAGGGACAGAACCCCCCAGGCCAACAAAAGGCTTTACTGGTAGAAGGCCTGCACAATGAAAACTAGGCCAGCTACTCCGGCTGCCCCTGCTTGGAAGAAGGCCAGCACAATCCACCTATTACAGGGAACCAGCAGACTAACTCAAGCCAATCGGGGGATGCAGTACTACAAGGCCAACACATTAGTAAGGCCACCCCAGCGTACCGGGCATGCCTCCAAACTGGCAAACAAGGTCCCGCTGCCCCGGCTGCCACCAGCGCCTCCCTTGAATGGAGAGGTTGTCTTGTGTCTTGCCGCAGACAGTGTGCGACGAGTCCCCGTCAGCGGCCAGGAGGGACGTACTGGCCATGCCTGCAAACTGAGGAACCCACTACCGTCGTCCAAGCCACACGACCATGCCTACCAAGTGGAAGAATGGAAAATAGATCCCATCCTTCCTTACGATCCTTCCTACTAGGAAATAGGAAGATGTTCTAGCAACGAGGAGCATCTCACCAAGCACCTGCAAGGGGCAAACAACGGTTATATACTGTGAAGACAAGCGAAGGGAACTAGCTAAGGAATGGAAAGTAGCAATACCCTGACACTTCTCGTCCCTTCAAGGACAGAACTTATTCGGCTCCAGAAGCAGGACTCCCCTGCCGGCATACAAGCGTTCGACCTTCTCCAAGGCCTCCCGCCAGCCGTACAGGTACCCGAGCCAGTACTGCTCAGGAGCAAGGACACCCTCTCCAGGCGCAGGCCACAGCTGCTACGGTATCGGCGCTGGGTTTCTCCAGAGGACCAAGGGTTGATGACGAGCTTGCAAAAATTCATCATCCGACGAAGTACCAGACTCTCCTGATATCATTCTCTAAGAAGGAGACCTACAAGGGCTCTCTAGCGCAAAGCTGAGCACTGGAACGCAGCGAAAGCCACCATTTATAGAGAAGGTGAAGTCCCCAGGAGTATGAGGACTCTTACAACCTCAATCAAATCTGTGGAAATCAAAGCGACAGATCCCGAAAGTCGCGCTCCCTCGAAGCCCTCACCAAGGACGCCGCTTCATATCCCCACAGGATCTCGCGACGGTTCAGGAGGAGGGAAGTACACAAAAGAAATCTTAAAATTTGTAGACAAAAGGGAGGTTTTCATTTTCAGAAAAAGAAATTGCAAAAAAGAAGCTACTGCCTCGGAAAGTGCAAAGAAAGGAAAAGATAGCTAGGGGCATCCCCTCAAGGACCTGCCCCGGTTACATCATCACGTGCCCTGGCCTCAGCAGGTGCACATGCAGCAACAATACTGGGAGAAGGTGGCTCGTTGATCAAGTCCACCACAGCAACATCTGTGGGTGCTCGCTCAACCGCGCTCAACACCGATCGCTCGGCGACCACCTCTACGGGGTCGGGCCCCTCCTCTTCATCATCGGCCTCCGAGCCGTAGGGATTTGAAGGAGGAGGGAGGACCGGGGCCACGAGGTCAAAGTGCCCTGCTGTGGCATTCATGGCAGCGCTCCAGCCCTCCCGGAAGCCGCGGTCACATGCTGGCCCGTAGTACTCCCTGGCCGCCTCCGTCAGCTTGGCCCGATAAGTCGAGGAGGAGCAGAAGGCCTCCACAGCCTCCTCTCCAGCCGAAGACAAAGACATGCGCAGCCTGGCGAGCTCTGCCTCGATCTCTTGGCCGCGGGCCTCCCTGGCTCGGGCCTCCGCCTCCAGCTTGGCCGGCCGCTCTCCAGCCTCATCAGCCAGCTCCCGGAAGGAGTCCCGGTCGTGCTCCATTCCAGCCAGGGCCAACTCTAGCTGGGACAATTGTTCCTGAAGTCCGGCATTCGCATCTTCAGACTCCTTCAAACACCCTTCGTCCTCCGCCTGAAGGGCCTGACTGGTCGCCAGCTCGAAGACATCATCAAGGAAGCGGTGCCTCCACAGCCCGATGGCGCTGACGACCAGACACACGCTCCTCGCGGCGACGACCGTCAGCTCGTGTATAGTCTTGGGACTGAGCACCCCACCATAAGGTCGGCAATGCCCGGGACCCCCAGCATCCCTGTCGGTGAATCCTCGGGCTGCGAGGACTGACCACGCGGAGGGACCCTCTACGGAGGGGGAGGATCAGCTTCGACGGCAGTGGGGGCCTTGCCCCTTTCACGCCCCCGTCCACCAGAAGTGGACGCCAGAATAGCAACTGCCGGCGATGATGGCGGGCGGACACAGGGGGGAGGCGCCCCAGATGAGGGTGGGACCCGGCTCCTAGCCAGGGTCGAATCCCTCCCCCTCTTCCTCGACCGACGATGACTATCCATCTCAGCCAGGTCATCCTCGGTCAGATAAGCTCGTCCACCGCCAGCCATGGCGAACTCTTCACCATGAGTGCTAGGAGAGGCTTCGGGGGAGCTCTGCCAAAGACTGGGCCCTCCGCTAGCCACCGACGCCTCAGTCAAATGCACCAGAGGAATGCCGACAGGGGCCGGGTACTGTAGCCTCCCTGGGGCAAACGCAACCTGGGCTGGGGGGGCGACGACCGACACCTGCCCTACACCCGGAGCAACGTGATCCACGGGGCGAGGAGCAAGCCGCGGTGGTCGAACGACCTCGAGGGTCCACCCATGCGCTTCAACCGCCCCTGAGAATAGAGACAAGGTTAGTCGAGCACCAGTCACGACCACCGCAACCCTGCGAGAAGTTAAGACCAGTACCCTGCAGCAACGGTGGACACAACCCCAGCTCTCGGATCAGCGCCGGGGTCAGAACATGTTCCGCGTCTGCAAGGGGATACCGGGTGACAGCCTTCAAATCCCGGTGACCCTCGACATTGAGGGGAGGCTTCGAGTTGTGCCAAGGGCGAGGAAAGCTACTCCTCATCTAGCCATTAGAGGCCCTATCCCAATCCTTCGACTGGATCTAGTATACGTACCGCTTCGCCCATCCCTTATAGTTTGACGCGGTACGGGAGACTGTGATAAAATGGTCGCGGGCACGAGCCTTGAAATAGGCGAAAAAGGCATCGGATGGGCAACTCTGGAGGAGGTAGAATTGCCAGAACAGATCGACACTCGGCTCCACTGACGCTCTAAGGCACGCATAGATAAACCCACAGAGGATGCTGTAAGAATTAGGGGATATGCCCCCAGGGTTCCGCCCGTAATGGCGGAGGATGGCTGCAATAAAGGGATGGACCGGGATACGAAGACCCGCCTGAAAGGAGGCCATCGGAATCATGATCCCGCCGGAAGGATGACTCATTATGTCTTCTCCCACAGTGGGGAAGACGATGTCATACTCGGGGGCAATCTGGAAGGCCTCCCGCAAACCATGGAATACCCTATAGACCACTAAGGGCTGGGAATCCGGCCGACTAGTGCCCGCACCCGAGGTGCTCGGCATACCACCCCGATTTTGAGGCATCTCCTCCGAAGAGGAAGACTCGACGCTATGGTCTCTCCTACGTGGAGGCATTGCTACCGAAGAGAAGAAGAACAGAGAAAGAAGGATCCTCACCATGCAAAGGGAGGAAGACGCCTACGATGGAGTGCGACGACCAGCAAGACGTGTGTATGGTTTGCAAAAGGCCCCACGACACTTCTTATAAACTGCCCACTATAGTTCGATGGTTGCCCCCTAAGGGTCAGGTGAAGGGACGCCTACCGCTACGATGGTATGGATACCGAGGCCAGGCAACAGTTCTGAGCCCGCATCCTCAGAACAGGATAAGACCTGAAGTCATCATTACCAGCGTGGCCTCTGCCACCGCCAGAGGAGCCTTGCGCGCCAAGAAGGCTCTCGAAGCCGCCACCTCCCGTCGTACGAGGAAATTATCTTCGGATCACACCATTCAGAAGAACCCTCTCCTAGGATACTCTCAGTCCCCTACGAGTGCTCGGCAACTAAGAGTAGGGGGGAAGTGAGGAGGGTAAAAATGGTTCGACCCAGAAACAACCCAAACTCGAGAGGCCCATTAAGGCTATGGCAAGCTAGGCCCAGACAAGGGGCGAACATACACACTCAACCCAATAAGAGGATGACCGACCCAACAGAGCATCGGATTCCACGACGTCAATAAGGCCGGCCCAAGCGTAGTTCTCGCCGGAGGACACTCCGACAACCGACTGTTGCCCCCACGACATCGGCCTTGACCCCGTAATGGGTGAGCACGCGCCATGAGTGCCGTAAGACTCGCCCAGGGATCGGCCAGCGCCGGGGCTATCGCCCTCCAACGGGAAATTCCCGCCAACATAGCGGGGGAACGTTACTCTACTAAACGGACCCTTCCCTATCAAGGGATAAGGCCCCTCGCTCTAGAACAACCCATATAGAAGGGACATCGACAGAAGAGAAGAGCACGGTAGATTCTTCTACTAAACCCCCATACTACTACGCAAGAGGAGACATAGTGAGCACTCCGGCGACTAGAGCTTCCTGCTGAGAAGAGAGCAACCCAACCTTCAACTATGATAGAGAGGCCATCCGCTACAACTAGCAAGCTTCCTCCTCCTACATGGCCTTACCACCTAGCGAGCACTCTCGGAGAGCCCACTGGGACCGGCGAGCATGCGTGCGGAGGACCTACACACCTCTCGGATCATCTACTATGGCCTGTACTTCCCTCTTACTTAGGTCTTCTCTATTGCTGATTGTTCCCTTGTTGACTTAAGCATCGGAGGGTTGTCCCCTGGGGTAACACCCGGGACTCCTTCTGACGCCCTTCTGGTTTCTTGGTGTGTTCAGGGCTCCACGGGCGCGAGACGACTTCCCCAACAAATAAATAGAGAAGGTGGTACGTGGCCTAGGAACCATTTTCCTGCCGTTACAGGGTGAAAGACCCCACTTGAAGCTCTAGGTCCGTCCTCCTCTGCCGTCCGTCTTCGCCTCCACCGACATCGCTACTCCTCCAAGCAAAGGCCCTAGGTTCAAGGTCGAACCTCCTCCAAGCAGAGGGGTTTGACGAGGTTCGTCAAGTAGCATGGACATTTATCAAATTATGTTTATTTTATGTGTTTTATTTTATAGGCCACATTCGTAGGCTTAGGTGTGCTTTGAAGATATCACCATCATGTATAGTTTTTTAGTGTCTTAGTATTCCCACGAGAGCATTATTAGTCATAAATGTTTGGTGTTAGGTGTTGATTGTCAGAGATGTTAGGTGAGGTTTGAATAAATTGTCTGCCTGTCATGTGAAGAGTCTATATAAGAATATGTAACCCCATGTTATAGAGCGAACAGTGAAGTTGAAATGAAATTATTGGAAAACCAATCCCTATTAGATGAGATGCCTTTGTCTCCTTTGTTCTTCTCCGAGGGGGAGATTGGGGTGAGATGCCCTGGGTGAGATGCCTCATTCTATCCCACCTTTTTGTCCACCGTACCTCCCCCACACCCCACCTGTGCTCCCTTGCCCCCCACTATACATGCTGTAGGTTTCATCATCCTTGCTTCCCTCACTTGCCGCAGACTACAACCACGTTCTCCTGTAGCAGGTGTGGACGTGCAAAATTGCACACCCATACATCCCAACTAGTCCAACACCAATAACAACTTCAGCCGAAGAAGCTGTGGAGAAGCGAGGCCGTCCGGACTCACCGAACGCACATACACTGCCGTGGAGCTATCTCCAGAGTCACGACAGTGAAGAGAAATCAACCACCAAGAGGCCCCACAATCCATGGGCCTCGAAGAAAATCAAGCGGGCCACGACTCGTGCTCACAACGGGCTCAAAATTGGCCACTTAGCCCCTCAGCGGCACGCCCTGTGCCCTGTTCAGTGGCACACCCCAGGGAGCCCCAGCGGCACACCCCAGGGTGTCCCCAGCGGCACACCCTCATGGGGGTCCAGCGGCACACCCAAGGGGGAGCCCAGCGGCACACCCCCTGGGCCTCCCAGAGGTACGCCCCCAGGCGCCCAACGGCACGCCCAGTTTGGGCTTCAGCGGCATGCCCGTTCGGATCTCCAGCGGCACACCTCCTTGGGCTTCCAGCGGCACGTTGTTTGCCCCCTCAACGGCACGCTTGGGCAGCCCTTCAGCGGCACGGCCTTTGTCCCTCCCAGCGGCACACTTCTTGAGCCCGCCAGCGGCACATCGTTAAGGCATTTCAACGGCCGAACGACGTGATGCCCATGCCCTACGGATTCTTGGCGCGTAGTGGACTTGCTGAGGTGTCGCCCGGGGAGAGAGCCACGTTGCCTATCCCCCTGCCACCAAGGACGACGGGTAAAATTCCCAATCAATGCCTTCGATTTCCCGCCTCCGACTACCGTGCTCGGACGCTTCTGCCGTGGAGGGTATAAAAACCCCTCTCCTTCGACACAAACGGGGGGAGACACAGAGGCAGAGGGCGAAGAGAAGAAGAGAAGAAGAGGAAGAGAAGAAGGGAAGAAGAAGGAGAAGAGAAAATGGGGGGAAGGGGAGGGAGAGACAGAGAGACACACGCAGAAGAGAAGAAGAGAAGAAGAGGGAAGAGAGGGGAGAGGGGAGAGGCTTCGTCGCTCCACCCACCACCGCCATCTGTGCGAAGAGGGAAGAGAAGAAAGAAGAGGAGGGGAGGCTCCGCCTCCCCCTTCCTGCTGCTCCGTCCACCTGCCACCGCCGTCCGCGTGAAGAGAAGAAGGATAAGAAGAGAAGAAGAGGAGCTCGTCGCTCCACCTACCACCACCGTCTGTGTGAAGAGAAGAAGAGAAGAAGAATGAGTGGAGAGAGGGAGTGAGGTCCGGGAGGGGAGGAGTCCACGCTCCGTTCCCCCCCCCCCACTGTATTTTCTTCTCCTCTTCATTTCCTTTCATTTCTTGTTTTGCCATCGTTGCAATGTATTAGTCCCCTCGGGGCACTCCTTTCATGAGAATAAAAGTAGAAGGCTTGCAAGTATTTTTTCTTGGACGTCTTTCTAAAGCATTTCTTCCGTGTTTGCATCCTTCGGTGTTTCACGCCCCCTTTCCCTTTCTCCTTTTGTTAGGGTTTGTTTCCTCCGGGTATTTTTGCCTTCGCTCACCCCCGGGCACCCTCAGCGGTACACCCTCCCTGATTGTGCCTCCAACGGCACGCCCCGTCGTCCCTTCAGCGGCACGCCCTGATTGTGCCTCCAACGGCACGCCCAGTCACGCCTTCAGCGGCACACCCTAATTGCGCCCCAGCGGCACACCCCAGTCCAGCCCCAGCGGCACACCCTAGCCGTGCCCCAGCGGCACGCCCCAACCAGCCTTCACCGGCACACCCCATCGGGCCTTTGCCGGTGCACTCTTCAACACCCTTCGCCGGCACGGCCTTGGCTGCTTTTCCCCGGCACACCTATGATGGCCCTCGCCGGTACGCCCCTTTGGGCCTTCCTCGGCACGGCCTTCATGGCCTTCACCGCCATACCCTTGGCCCCCTTGGCCCGGCACACTTGCCCTTCCTTCTTGCCCGATGCATCCCCCCTCAGCCAGTCCTAGAGTAGCCTTCCACTCGCCGTTCCCTCCGAGTTTTCTGAGGTTTATAAAGGTGTTTCCGCTCTCGAGCGCCCACCTCCAGTTGTCGGGTTCCGCCACTCCATGTGGGCGCGTTCCCTGTATCTCCCTTACGCTCGGGTTAAGGGGAGATGCTGCCGAATTTTCGTTAGAAATAATGACATATTGAAAGACAAAAGGAAGCAACAAACAAATGGAACAGCCACACATTTAAAAGACAAAAGACAGCAACAAACAAACGAAAAGAACAACGGTGAAATGCCTTAACCAAAGCAAATGGAACCGCAATCAATTCAAAGAGGACCGAATCGAACGACAACTAAACAACTTGAACATCCGTCCTCATAAAAGAAAAAATGAAAATTAATCAAGAGAAGAAAAGAAGAAACCCATGCAAACTTAATAAAAATCAGAAAAGAAGAAAAGAAAATCCTTAAAAGAAACGGAGAAGGAGTGGGCTCCCCATGCCTTTCGCCGGTACGCCCCTTCAGCTACCTTCCCCGGCACACCCACTCGCGCCCTTCGCCGGTACACCTTCCATGGCCCCTCGTCGATACACCTAGCCAACTCTTCCCCGGTACGCCCTTCAGTGGCCTTCGCCGGCACACTCCTTGTTGCCTTCGCCGGCACGCTCCATGCCGCCTTCGCCGGCACACACCCGCTTGGCCCTTCGCCGGCACGCTCCTTTGGCCCTCAGCGGCACGCACCCTTTCAGCCCCTCAACGGTACACTCCCTCAGCCCTTCAGCGGCACACTCCTCAGCCCTTCAGCGGCACAACCCCAGGCCCTTCAGCGGCACACTCCCAGCCCTTCAGCGGTACACCCCCAGGCCCTTCAGCGGCACACTCCCAGCCCTTCAGCGGCACACCCTCAGCCCAGCAGCGGTACGCCTTTCTCTTAGCCCTTTAATGACCCATTCTCTCTCCATAAAATGTGAGTAATAATAATAATAATAAATAATAATAACATATTAAAAAAATGAATAAATAAATAAGAATAATAAAGGAATAAGTAATAGTAATAATAAGCTTATAAAATAATGACGATAATAATAATTAGACAAATAAACGATAACAAAAAAAAATGAATGAATAATAATAACGAACTCAATAAAAATGATAAATAAATAAAAGATAACCAAAATAAATAATAATAACAAACTTAACGAAACACGACAAGCAAATGAATGACAATAAAATGAACAAAAATAATAACAAACCTAACAATAGCACTGATAAATAAATAAATCATAAAAAAATGATGATAAATAGATAGTAATAACAAACTCACTCAAAGATACACATAAATCAACGAATGATAATGATAAAATTTCAAATGATAACAAAACAATGAGATCCACCTTGCAACCCCGTCTCTCTCGTGACCCGGTGCCGAAGGAACAACAATGTCGCCCTTCCAAGTTGGGCCTGAGTCTTGGGAATCATCCCGAACTGGCCGTGACCCGACCTCGCCTCGGGCTGACATTCCGATTAAACCGGATTCATTTCTCCGGCCGGATCCCTTCCGAGCAGCTACTAAAATTGCCGCACGTTCGGCAGACATTTGACTGGGTTCACCTCGATTTTCGCCGCGTTTCTATTACGGACCTGTGTCTAAACATGAAAAGACCTGTGAGTAATCAATATGGCCGACGGCTCCCTCCCCGACATGGTCGTGAGCCGGCATTGCTCCGGACCGATAGCCCGTTAAATCGGATTCATTCTAACGGGCCGGGATTTGCTCCCGCTCTTTCATTGAAATTGCCATAAACTCGGCATACATTTGCACGGGGTCGTTTCTGCCCACGCCACACTTTCAATATGGGCCCTTGCCCGAACATGAAGAGGTCCACAAGTGATTGACAGAATCGGAATAGAACGAGACGGCTCTCGCCACCCCTGGACTACTTCCATGGGAATATTAATAAGACCTCCGTGGGCCACACTTAGACCTCGGGCCCGCCCCGATCATGGTCATCGTCTGGCTCATATCCTTGATCTACAGCTCGCTCCTTTCGAACACGTTTTCGGTTCTTGAGTCTAGTCCCCGGACTCTCCCCCTGTTGCCCTCCGGCACCGGAAATATTAATGATGCATGTGCAAGACTCGTTTGGACCACGGGAGGCGCCCCCAATATGGTCCTGGCTCGATCTCGCACCGGGCCAATAGATTCACTGGTTTCCGACTACAACAACCGAGATTCAGCCGAATGTTTTCAGTGTCTCGGAATAATAAACTTGCCGTATCCCGACACGCATATGTTCCAGGTCCTCCCGCGGCATTTACAATATTCTCAAGCCGAACTCCCGTCTGAATATTAAATGGTCTCCCGAATGACCGATATGTTTCGAACGCCCGCTTCTCCGGACATAGGGCCTTTCAGCCGATTCAAGGGATATTCCCTCGTTGCCCCTTGGCACCGGAAATATTAATGACGCTCATGCAAGTCTCGTTTTGACCACGGGGGGCCCACCGCAGTATGGTCGCAGCTTGCCCTTGCACCGGGCCAACAGATTTACCGATTTCCGACCGCTCTAACCGAGGTTTAGCCAAACGTTTTACGTTCGTCTGAACAATAAATTGCCATATCCTGGCGTACATATGCTCCGGTCTCCCCGCGACAATCGCGCTTTTCTTGAGCCGGACATTCGTCCGAAGATTAAATGGTCAGCACATGACCGACACGATCTCGAATGTTTCCTTCTCGCCCTCGCATGAGGATTTCAATACCTCGTAATAGACCTTTCATGCAATTAATTTCTTGGCCATGAGGCCCCGAATCCCAGTGATTAATTAAGGGTGTTCCCCCGTATGGGGGATGTAAATGACGTCGTGACCTTTATGGCACGGCGGGTTTCGGTCCCGACACGAACCACACAATCGTCTGACGAAGTCAGATCGAGCGCACCATGGGCTCTTCGGAGCCTGAACAAATTGTCACTTCGGTGACTGGCACGCCCACGCACTCAATAAACGAATAAACCAACAAGAGAATAACAGACGAACGAAAAGTGCGTCCACAAGTCTGGCACGCCCGGTGGGACGGAACTGCCCTTCATCTCTTCGCCGGGATTCAGGGCCTCATGGCCCCCTAATAAACGATGTTTGCCTACTTTGATTAATTGTAGGTGATGTCTTCGCCAGTCCTATGGGGAGAAAAGCCTGGCTCGGTGCAGCTGCCTTCGCGGCCTCGAGAACGCTGCTTCGAAGCATATGCAGCTTCCAAGAATCATTGGGGATGTTATAAAAAAAAGGGAAGATAAGATAAGAGAAAGAGAATAGAAGGGAGGGGAAATCAAGCCCCCCGTTTCCCTCAAGAAGAAAGAGAAGAAAAGAAGAAAAGAAGAAAAGAAGAAAGGAAGAAAGGTAGAAAAGAAGAAAAAAAAGAGAGAGAATAGAAAGAAGCAAAAAAAAAAAGAAGAGAAAGAATTGGCAATAGAGGGTTGTACGGCCACGTCCGTCGAGACCCGTGCTGAACAAAGATTACCACTGTGGGGTTGATGCGGTGGAGCGAACCACTCATCCCCTCCCTGTGGGGGTGAGCGCTCTCCTGCACCCCCACCCTGGTCAATCATACAAAAAAGAAGAGAAGAGAAGAAGGGACAAAAAAAAGAGAGAAGAAGAGAAGAAAAAAAAAAGGAGAAAAAAAAAAGAGAAAGAAGAAAAGAAGAAAAGTCGGCCAGCATCGCCGACTAAAAGAGCAAGAAGAAACCCGGCATCCCGCCCGACTCTAGGAGGCTCCGAGTCCGTGGTGTAATGACCCCGCTCGTTCCTCCTTCCTGCTGCCTCCATCCGGCACAAGACGGCCCCTCGAGTGGCTGTTAAAAGACCCAGCGAGCCACAATCGTAGCTTGGTGAATGGCTACCCGTTGTGGGGAATGCTTTATAGCAATGAGGCCAAGCACGGCCACCACTCTCGAAGAGAGCATGCATATACCCTGCCATGGGGAATAAGAAGAAGATATATACCCTGCTACGGGGGCATAAGAGGCAAAAAAAAGAGATACACCCCATTCCCAGGGGCACATGAAGAGAATCCGCCCCGACTGAGGGGCGCAAAGCAAAGGCTACACCCCGGCTTCGGGGCATTTGAAGAAGAGAAATACACCCCGATATGGGGGCACATGAAGCAAAAGACATACCCCGCCATGGGGGCGTAAGAAGAAAAGAATTCACCCCTACTCGGGGGTACATGATGCGACAAAGAATACACCCCGCCTTAGGGGAATTTGAAGAAGAAAAATACACCCCACCGACGGGGGCACAGGAGCCATCAAGAACACACACCACTTTCGGGGCACAAGAAGCAAACATTACCCGGCGTGTCGAGGCAGAAGAAGAAGAATCCCCCCCGGGGGGTATAAAAAAGCAAAGATACACCCTCGTGCCGGGGGCACATGAAGCGAATACACTCTATCCCGGGGTCATGAGAAGCAGAAGGCGCATCCCACCCTGGGGCATATGAAGCGAAAAGAATACACCCTGGCTTAGGGCAATACAAAGAGAAGTATACCCCTCTCTGGGGCAGAGGAAGTAGGAGAATCACACCCCCGTCTTGGGGGTATTTGAAAAAAAATATACCCCACCTGGGGGCATAGAAGCCATAAAAGAACACGCTCCGGTTTAGGGGCATTTGAAGAAGCTATGTCCCGCCTTGGGAACATAAGAAGAGAAGAATCAACCCCGACCTAGGGGCATTTGAAGAAGCTACGTTCCGCCTTGGGAGCATAAGAAGAGAAGAATACACCCCGACCTAGGGGCATTCAAAGAAGGAATACACCCCGACCTAGGGGCATTCGAAGAAGGAATACATCCCGGCCTTGGGGTCCATGAAGTAACATATATCCCCCCCCCCCTCCCCCCCGGGGGGCATCTGAAGCAGAACACACAATATTCCCCTGCTTAGGGGAGCACGTGAAGAAAGGAATACACCCCGATGCGGGAACACATAAGCATAAGAAGAAGAGACTGCCCCGACCTGGGGTCATGAGAAAAAGTAGAGTTGCACCCCGGCTTAGGGGGCATATGAAGAGAAGTGTACCCCACCTTGGGGCATAAGAGGCAGAAGAATCAACCCCGACTTCGGGGCAACTAAAGAGAATTCCACCCCACCCCTGGGGGCACGAGAAGTAAAATACACCCCGTCTTGGGGCCATATGAAGCCAAGAATCACACCCCCGTCTTGGGGGTATTTGAAGAAGAAGCCCACCTCGTCTCGAGGGCCTAGAAGCAATAGCCACGTCCCGGCTCAGGGGCATATGAAGAGAAGTCCACCCCGGCTTAGGGGCATTTGAAGAAGAAACAAACCCCGCCAGTTGGGACACAGAAGTCATGAAGAATACGCCCCGGCCTAAGGGCATTTGAAGAAGTCACATCCCACCTCAGGAGCATAAGAAGCAGCAAGAATACTGTAATGTCCCGGGTCTTTCGGATCCTTCGTTATGGGTCCCGGATCTGGTTTGTCAGGGTGTTTGACCCTGTTGTGTCCGAAATTTCGTTTCGGACATCTTTTGTGTTCGGATCGGCGCGATCCGGAGTCGTTTCGGAGGCCCGGAGTGTGTCTGTGGCTTTTCCGTGCGCGTTTTCTGATTTCCGCGTACGGGTTTCGGCGAATCCTTTGGAACCCTGTAGCGGGTGAACTGGGTCGTTCACCAGCCCGCGAGTGGTACCGTTGCGATCAGCGCGTCGAGACGGTCGAGGAGGTGCACTTTTCTATTTTTCGGTATTTATGGCATTTTTCGGATTTTCTATATATATCAATTCTTTTTCTTTTCTTTTACCTTTTTCTTTTCTTCTTCTCCCTCCTTCCTACAACCGTGAGAGCTCCCCCTTCCCCCGCGGCCGATCTTCTTCTCCCCGGGCGACCGAGACGCGGCCCCCCTCACTCCGACAACGGCGTGGCAGCGGCGGCGGCGGCAAGGCGGTCCCGGTGGCGTGCTTTTCGCGGCGAGAGGCGGGGCGTTCGTGGGAGTAAAAGCTTCATCTTTGATTTCGGCGGTGATTCGGTGGATTTCGAGCTTCCTTGAGGTAGGGGGACGAATCCTTACCCTCTTTCTAGCATTCCCCGTGATTTCTAGGCCGTGGAGAGGCCGAGAGGGGCTAGATTCATGCCGGGAGGGTTATTTCCATGTTCGGGGTTTGAGCGCTGGATCCGTCGATTCGTGGGGTTTTTAATCGATTTGGGGGTCCTAGATGCATGCTAGGGTGTTGTGGGGTGATTCCCCATTGTTTTCCCTTCACCAGGAGTGGTGAATGGGCGTGGATCTACGTTTTTGGGCGTGTTTCGCGAAACCGGGCTCGGCCCGTTGTCGCGCTATAGTCCAGTGGCGCGTTCTTGATGAACGCGCCATGTCGTCCGAGCTTGTCCGTCTGAGAAGACGAACAGTAAGGCGGTGGGGAACGCGCCTGGTTCGGGTAGCGCGATGTCCAGATCGCGCTACCCAAAACTAGCGCGTTCAGGTGTGAACGCGCTGGCTTTGGGCGGCGCGACATGGAAGATCGCGCTAGCCTTAGCTAGCGCGTTCTTCGGTGTCGCGCTAGGGATACCTAGCGCGACCATCCCCTCCCCCGAACCGTGTTTTTGCGGGTAGCGTGACCTCCGGTTGGGTGAGTTGCGGACCCGGTTGTGGCGTGTGGCCCTAGGGATGCCGTGGGCACCCAGTGAGAGCCACAGGGGCGCCCGGGGTTCCCCGGAGAGTCAGTTACCTCGGTAGGGGTGCCGCGTGACTTGAGGGACGGTTGGACCTCATGCGTGTCCCCGGCATCTATGCCTATCGTATGATCATCGTGAGTTTGTGCTAGTGTTGGTCGGTGGTTTCCGTGGGTTAGTCCTTACTTCCAGTGACCTGTCCACTAGTCGTAGCTTTCTGCGCACGCGTGTGCGGACCCACCTGGGAGTGGTGGAGAGCGAGACCCAGTGTGACGCGGTTTTTAGGCTGGTTACCGTAGGGCCCCTTGCCTTTGCCACCAGAGTCCGGTGGGGGGGAAAACCAGCTAGAGGACCCGACCTAGAGCAGATGGTCTGTGTGTGCACACGTAGTTGGGGGCTTAGGGCACGCACTGACGAGTGCGACCCCAGCTAGTCCTTGTTGTGGTACTTGTTGCGTGTCTGAGTCTCACGCCCGGGGCGTTGTAGCTAGACACCTGTGACGCGGTGTAAGACGTCAGGGGACGCATCCGGTCATTCTTCATGTGGATGGTGCTCCTGTTCACTGGCAGGCGTGGACTCGTGTTTTGTTGGACCGAGGTTCCGTACTACGGTACCGTTAGAGTAGACGACTTTTTCGTTTATTTACATTAACTTGTCGGTTCTACCGTACTCTCGGTTGGTAGGGTTGTCTTCTTCTTCCTCGTTTTTCGTGCGAGGTGGGGATTCGCGGGATCCCTACTGGGCCAATAAGATGAGGCTCACCCCTGCTCTTCAGGTGAGGCGGGGTCGACGGGAGGCGCGGCCGAGTTTCAGCGTGGTTCTTCTAGCCAGGGTTAGTTGCCAGTCTGCCAGAGCCGGGGGATGCCCCGCGTAGTTGTACTCCGGGGGATGCCCCGTGTTGTTGTACGCCGGGGGATGCCCCGTGTAGTTGTACTTTCTTTCCTGTTGACTGTACTTTCTTTGGACATGAGACACTGTGGACCTTGTAGCCGTTTGAATTATTTATTATGTGCATTTCCTTTTGATTATTGTGCTATCTCTGTGGACGTTGTAGCTTCTCTTATACCCCACACCACTCCTTTCTACCCTTCCGAGTCTTCGGGCTCGTGGGTTGGCGGGCCGAGATTCGAGACGCGCCGGTTCCTTTCCGGTACTCGGATCCTCGGGTCGTCACAGTTGGTATCAGAGCGAGGTTGTGGAGGTATATCGGAACTTGGAACGAATTGCAGTGGTCCAGAAGGTCCATGAATGTCCTGTACAGTCGGCGACTGGCTTAGGGTCGTGTGTTTTATTGATTTCTGGTGCTTTTCTTGATGCCAGGTGTGTTATGGCGCCACAGAGGAGGACTCGTGCCCAGCAGGGAGAGTCTAGTGGTGGTCCAGAGGAGCAGAGCAGGGCTTCAATTTCTGAGGGTGTATCTAGAGATGCGAGAGCTCCAGGGATGGATGATTTCTTCCGAGGCATGTTTGAGTATGTGTTTCAGCAGCGGCAGGGAGGTCAGCAGCAGGGAGGTCATCAGCAGCAGGGTGGCGAAGCTGGTGAGGATCAGGCTCGAGGTGGTCGTGGTCGTGTGCTGAAGGAGTTTTTGCTGTATCAGCCTCCTTCTTTTGGTGGGCAGTCGGATCCTGAGGTGGCCAGAGAGTGGCTGGATGATGTGCAGCGGATTTTCAGTGCGATGGAATGCCCCGAGGAGGAGTAGGTGGCGCTGGCCACTCATCGTCTTCAGGGATCGGCCCGTACTTGGTGGACATCGGAGTGGGGTTCAGTGTTCCGATCTCGTCCTCTTCGGTAGATTGCGTGGCAGGAGTTCGTCACGGCTTTCGAGCGAGCCTTCTGTCCGTCCTTTGTCAGGTCGCAGAGGTTGCGAGAGTTCATGGAGCTGACTCAGGGTGACATGACGGTGATGGAGTACCGTGCCAGGTTTATCGAGTTGGGCCGTTATGCTCCTCACATCATGGCGGACAAGGAGGTGAAGACTGATCAGTTTGTTAGTGGTCTGAGACTAGAGTTGAGGCATCATCTTCTTGCGTCGGGTTTGACCAGTTTGGATGCGGCATGTAAGGCAGTAGCGGCGTTGGAGAGAGATTTGCAGAAGGTTAGAGGGCCGAGCAGTGCTAGTCAGGTGCAGGCAGATTTTAGCCAGCCGACAGGGATGCAGCAGCAGAGTACTGCCCAGCTCTCAGCAGGTGGATCAGTCGCGACACAGACTGCGGCTCCGGTGCCAGGTTCATCCTTCAAGTCGAAGCTTAAGAAGTTACTTAAGGAAGCTGGTTTTAGCAAGAGGCGCCAGGATCGTAAGGAGTCGGGGCAGGAGGCGAGGCCTACATTGCTGGATTCTTCTGCGAGTTAGCTTTCAAGGCGAGGTGGTTTCATCGGCATCCGAGCTCCGAGCTGTCCGTAACAACCATTCTCCCTCGACTGCGCAGGACCTCTCAGGCCAGGAGCCAGAACGACAGGGCAGGCTCACCCACGACGAACCTTGAAGGAACCAGCCTTCGAGGTCTTCTACAAAGATCTTCCTCCCCCTGTCAGCGTCCAGGAACAGAAGGTGGAACCCTGTTCGGAGTCCGACAACCAGAGATATCAATTTTCTACCACAACCACGCCGATCTGCCTCCTCACAGTCTGCACCGACCACCTTCCACTCCTCTGGACACCCAGTTCATCTCCGACATCAGAAGACTTCCCCGTTTGTTTTGATGCAAAGTAGACTCGTCCACAGTTCCAACGAGTCCAGCGGTGCCAGATTTGGAGCTCAGGAGTGGTCGTGGCAGCTTCTGCAACCTGCTGTTTCAGATCATGTTCGGCCAGAGACCAGAACTGCAGCCACCTTCCAGCCGCCAGAGCAGTCAGCCCGCAGATCTGGAGGTTGCCCAAAAATTCAAGCCTTACCCATCTCCAGTTAGGAAACTTTTGGTGCAGGTCTCGTCAAGATCCGAGCTCCGTGGACCCCGTGACAGCATCGTCTCCGGTAACCTGTCCAGCAGCTCTGTAGCAAGGCTGAACCGAGGAAGCTCGGAAAGTCGATTCTATCTCGCTCATTCCCCTCCCCGCTTGGCCGGCTGAAGGCCCCTCCCTGCGTGGAGGTAGTTTTGGGTGTATTAAGATCAATCCCCACCCCAAGATCACCCCTCCTGCGTGAGGTGTAGTGCTGTAAACCCTTTAAATTTTCAGGTCAAGCACCATCGCCGCGGCGTCGGGTCTTTACCCACGCTTCCCGGCGCGCCCTCGTCTCCGAACGGGATCGGTGTCTTCACACCGATCAGGTGAGCTTCTGATCACACCCTTGTAGCTTCATTTCTACAAATGTAGTATTGCCTTGAATGCCCGTCGGACGGTAAGAGAGCGCTCGGACTTAATTTTAAGCGATATCGTGCCCACCGCGGCCCGTGAGTGAGTGCCACCCAACACCCCACCTTGCAGGCCAGCCACCCACAAAGCTGGGTCTCCCAAGCCCATTGGGGGTCAGCCTTAGTATTGTAAGTCCATTAGGACAATTGGGTCCCGCCTCAGACCCTCACCATCATCTCCCGGACCCATCGGGTGAACGTGTGAGCCGAGTGAGCAAAAATCATCATTGTGAGAATCATTGAGCGCTTGTATGCTTGCGGGTCTAAGTCCTAGGGTCATCTCATCATATTTAGTGGTCTTTGGGCTGTGCCACATCACTAAGAATATTCCAATGTTACTCTTAGCTTTAAATTTGTCAAGGTCATATTTATCATTATTACAAATATAACATTTTTCCCAAAATGCTTTGAAATAGGCTATGCTGGGTTTCTTACCTATGAACATCTCATAAGGGGTTTTCATACTCTCTGGCCTTACCATGGCTCTGTTTATGATATAGCATGCAGTGTTTGCTGCCTCTGCCTAGAATTTTCTTGGCAGTTGACTTTCAACCAACATCGTTCGGGCAATCTCCACAATTGTCCAGTTCCTCCTTTCTATAATGTCGTTCTGTTCTGGGGTCCTGGGAGAGGAAAATCTATGGATCAGACCTTCTTGATTACAGAATTCGATAAATGAAGAGTTTTCAAACTCTCCTCTATGGTCAGATAAGATAGTGGAGATTCAACTTACCCTCCTACTTTATTTTTCTGTAGAAATTCTAAAATTCAGAAAAAGTATCATTTTTGTAAGCTAAGAAGAAGATCCAAGTAAAGTGAGTAAAATCATCAACTAAACCATAACCAAATCTCTTTCCATTGAGGCTAGCAGTTCTAGTCGGCCCAAATAAATCCATATGCATCAATTCAATTGACATGGATGACACTGGCTCATTTCTAATTAGTTTGAAGGATTTTCTGGTTTGCTTTCCTAGGAAGCATGCTTCACAAATTCTAGTGTTCTTTCAGTCGACTCTGCCCAATGAGTCATCTATCAATATCATAACCTTAAAGGACCATCCTGTTCAAAACATAATTGGAAATCTCCATGACCCACCTAGAACCAGATCTTATCATAGAGATATAAATAATGAGGACCTCATTGCATTGGTATCTCAAATTGAACCTAAAAACATTGAAGAAGCCTTAATGGATGAACATTGGATTGATGCCATGCATGAAGAACTTAGTTGGTTAGAAAGAAAAATTTTGAATTGTAATTCATTGAAATTGAAAAGCAAATTGCAGACATTTTTACAAAGCCTCTGAATAAAGAAAGATTCTCAACTCTGAGGAGAGAGTTAGGTCTGTGTAGACCTCCCACATCTTGATCTTGTTAGGTTCAGGTCTGGTAAGTCCTAGAAGTCATAAGTTGTTCTTGTCAGGGGGGTTTCATTGTGCATATCTATCTTCGTCTGTTTGTCTTAGGATGACTGTGTGAAATTCACCGACTAGTATATAAAATGATGATTTGTAGAAGGACAGATCAAGTCTATCTGAAAAAATTCTTCATGCGTGAGAACATGCTCCGCCAGGTACCAAGGGTCCCTACATACAGTGCTCAAGAGTCCATGAGTTGAGTAAAGACGGGGGAGTCAGTGGAGCTTGCTTGCTGTGAGACAGGTTCTATAAAAAAATTGATGAGTGTGTTATTCTATTGGTTAGATGTCATCAAGTAAGGTGCGTCGACACACCCCACTATGTGTGCCGACACACTTAAAAGATGGTGAAATGGTGGCTAAGTCGACATGCCTACTCTCAAGTTGACTAACCTTGCTTCATATCCCTGGAACATTCCAGATTTCAGTCGACTTGATTCTTTAGCTGTGAACATCCACTCTGAAACTCTTGGACCGTGTCTGCTATTCTCTAGATTCCGTTTCTCAACCCATCAAAAGTCTGCTCAATAGTTTGCTTTATTCCCTCATAAAATTCCTTGTATAATGGGCTTGAATTCAGGGGGAGATTCACGTCTCATAACTGACCTCTTGTGACTAGCGCTCCTGAAATAAGATTCTTCCTGCATTTGGCATCATGGTTTATCAAATAAATTGAGGCTTTAAGGTAAATAACTCCATGAGGTCTGAAACTAGGAAATTAAAGGAAGATCACCTCAGGCTTACTCTTATTAAAGCATCTGATATGATGAGTCCTAATATTCCTTTTAGTCTGATTATGAGAACTCAGAAATAGTTTTGGTTGATGAACTTCACATTAAGTATTGTCTTCAAATAACCATGCTATATAAGTCTATCTAAGGCACTCTATGCAGAGCAATGGTAGAGATTTACTAATTAACCAGGCACACTTCACCTAAGACGTGAGGTGGTTCGCGTCAAAAGGTAATGTCTTAACTAACTCTGATCTATTTTCTTCTCTCAACAACAAAAAAAAAACAGAGCAATGGCTTCAATCTGCTGAGAAACTGTGACCCTTCACCAATGAAGTGATAAGGGTTAAGGCATGAGGTGGCAAGTTATCTCTGGTCTAAATGAGATAGAATGATTAACTGCACTGAGTAACTGGAGAATATTACATCTAACCAATGTGATTCCTCACGTCAAAAGGTGCAGTTGAGCATGACTATTATTTTATAAAATAAAGTTATTTTATGCTTTGTTCTAAAAACCAGAGGTGCTTGAATGGATAAACTCCCACTACATCAAATTGTTTGGTTTCAATACTAATGGTAGTTAATCCTCAAAGGTTATTGGACCTTAATAAGAAAGACTAAAAGATGAATATCAAGGACTTTGGTATGCAAATATGCTTTCATTCTAGTAATCCTGTGTGTAGACACTCTTGTTGCTTTCCTGGCTTCTAAAACTTCTGAAGTTATTTACTTTAAATCCCTCAATCAATAATTTCAAACCATGCAATGCTCTTTTGGAGGAAGGTGTCAGAATTCGGAGTCAGTTTGGAACACTAATGAGGTCTGTATTAGACTTGAATGCCCTCACTAAACTCCAATTTCAGTCTATTGAACTTCCACCTGTCTCCTGAAACCCCTAGTGCAATCATCCCTCGCTGCTTCCCCACATCACATTGTGGATTCATCTTAGTGTTTTGATGATGTCAAAGGGGAAGAAGTTTGATGAGTCATAATATGTAGAATCATAAAGTCACGTCCCGAGCCATGTGTACAGTGGAAGTAACTCTGGGAAACGTGGACAGTCGGCAATATGCCTCAAGTTAGACATATAAATCAGAGCGCAATAACATCAGCATAAAGAGGAATGCATAATAACTAACCAGAAATCCAACTTTGATTGATAATAATCAAAAGTACATGAATATTTGACTCTCTTTTGATGTAACAACAATTAGACTCAATAAAAAAAAATACAGGATATGACTCTAGACTACTTAAAGACTCATGACTAAGTCTTCTCTCATGCCTTTAATCATCACTCTCGGGCCCATCACTAGCATAGTCTGAATCTGACACACTTGAATTTCCTAAAAAGATTGGAAAAATAGGGTAATGAGCACACTTGCCCAGTAGATATCTTCGTATCAACATGAAGGCAATGTTTAAATGATTAACAATTTAGCTCTAGAAAGTAAGATAAAGAAAAAATATGATGTTCATATGCATAAAACCAACGTAACACAACAACATGATATGGCTAAGGTAAGAGATTTGAGAAGATATATGAGCATGATCAAGTAAGAATGTAACATGGCCTTTCATGTAACAAAACGCACTTGCATGTAATGAGAATGTACCTTTCATAACCATAACGGCTATGCACTAGAAAGTCATATAACAAGCAAGTAATAATTTCATAATAGTCCTCGTGGATTTCACCGTTTACAAAAAAAGTACTCCCGGCGCAATGCGACGCCAGTGTTCATCATACCCCATGGTTTATAGCAGGTTTCCGACAATCAATCGAGGAGGCTAGAGTTGAGCCTTGGACACAATCAGTGCTCGATCTGCATCTTCACGTTATAAATCAAGCTACTTCCATGAGATATAAATAATTGTTTTGACCAATAATGCACAATTCAACAATAGTTCATGATAATGTAACCAAGGTAGAGAACGTGCCAATACGAGATAATAAGAGTTCAAGGATGAATTAAAGACAAGGTCATGCCACGGGACAAATCCGACTGCATAACGGCGTATTCGAGAACTTTAATATTCCATGAGTAACTTATTGAACAAGGTTTTAAGTCTAGATAATCCATAGACCATCTAGGAACATAGGAAAAATCAACCTGTGGGTCAAACCTCGGGTTAAGAACACTTTAGATAGAAACGGTCATGCCTGGGCCATTTTCTTAAGATAGCGGTCTTAGCCTGGCCGCAACCCGAAAGTGGCGGTCACAGGAGGGCCACAACTGAATAGAGTCGACGTCAGAAAGAAAGAAGGGTCGACGCAGTGAAAACTCTGGGTGATAGCAGTCATGGTAAGGCTACTAATTGACAATAGTGGTCTCCTTGATGGCCGCAACCAGCTAGGACTCAGAAAAACACCAGTTATGTGAGTGCTTTCTAGACGATTGGGCTTTGAGGGTATAGCCAGCTCGACGCCCTAGTGGAAATCCCAGGCTCGCGGAGACTTACGGAGGCCTTGAAACATGATCCCCTAGTTCGAAAGAAGGAATATCTGGCAGAGAGGTTCACAAGTCCAAGAGGTGTTCCTATCACGTGCAAGTGTAACTAATAGTCACATACCGGGATATGTGCTATGTACTTAACCAGAAAGACAGTAGATGAGAGTGAAGTGCGTGAAACAACGATCAACACATCACAATAAACCATGTTCTATGAGCATAGAGAAAATGATTTAAATACAAACTATAGGAGTTTTGGCATGAAATTATCATAAGATTAAAATAAGCATTTAAAACATGTAAGACATGCAATCTATCAAGGATGATGCACAATATAACCAATATCACGAATATGTAGTTAAAACTAGGAATAAAACCTATGCAACTAGGCTTACCATGTATTTAATAGGGCTGATCTGCGCATTGTTTAGAATTAACAGAGTGCAGGTCACAGAAACATAGTAGCGGTCCAGATATGGCTGCTATATTTAAATAGCGATCTATCGGGCGGCCGCTATCAAGAAATAGCAGTCTTTCTTTAGACCGCCTTCTGTCTCTTAGAGAGAAGGTAAAAACCCCGTGTGGGTAGGCCTATTTTAGGTTAATAGATAAATAAAAATCATGCTAAATAGAGGGATAAGACATGATAGATCATAAGAAATGCATGGAGATGCATGGTTTACATGAATTAAGCCAAAAATATTTACTTTTCTTATTAAAGGCATGGTTCATGCATGCAGTGATAACCTAGATGCACAGTAAAAATAAAACATCAAATTCTCTAAGTACAGTGCATGAAATTACTAGAAACCAAAAGACTTTTGTTCCCGATATGTTAATTTAGCCATCCATGAGATAACCTACCTCTGGAAGTACTCCTAAAGATCAAATTTTTGACAGGAAGTCGTTGTTGGCTCTTGCGCATCCTTCGTGGAACCGCCTATTTTCTGGCCTTCTAACTCTTCAACCTCTCGTCCTAAGTCTATGAAATTTGGAGGATAGGTAGAAGATACAAACGACATCAATAAGTTCTAAAGATACAACTCGAACTAACCTCTAATTGCCTCTTCTTCCCTAGACGGTCGCATTGTTTCTTATGCAGATTGCAGCGAAACAGCAACTTCTGGGGCTTCTAGATCGTTAAAGACTCGACCTCCTAGCAAAAATTGGAGGGATGTTAGACAATATAAAGGAGAACATATTCTTCATAAGGCATTACCTGAGATAGTGTCTCCTTACCTTCGAAAAATGTTATCCAACATTAGGGTTCACGCGGGTCGAAGTTGGGCCTATTTATAGGGTTTGAGTTAGGGTTACTAGATTAGGTCGAAATAGAATAATATTTTGGGTGCCAATCAATCCCTAAGAGTCCTAGGCATGACTCCTTAGGAGATAACATCGATATATGGGGATTAAGGTGGGAAAACTTCCATTTTTTCCACGCTTCTTCTTCTCCCGTTTACGGAACCTAATAGCAGTCCAGTTGGGACCGTTACTTGTAAGTGGCGGTCTGGCGATAGACCGCCATTTGGCTTTTATTCTAAATTTATCGGATTTCCCTATTTATCCCCTAATTGGTATATATATCCCATTTAAATCTGAAAATAACCTTAATTATGTTTCTATAATTGGGCTAGGGCCTAAGCTTCAATTTGGTATGGAGTTGGGCTTAGAGTGGACTAACTCAATCTACTTAAGTTAGTCCTGGGTTAATTCATTTTTGATTTGATAAGAGGGGAGTTAGCCCGGGTATAAGGAGATGGGTTAAACTATCTTTAATCTAATGTGATTTGGTAGGTAGTGGGTTAAACTAGGGATAATTCAAACTCAAATGTCACATTTACCCCCTCCCTTTTACATTTTTTAATCTCTCTCTCTCTCTCTCTCTCTCTCTCTCTCTCTCTCTCTCTCTCTCTCTCTCTCTCTCTCTCTCTCACATGTTAACTTATTATATTAGGTATTAACATTTAAATTACAATTAGTATTAATATTGATATTTGTATAAAAAATATTATTTGGATGGTATATTAAATTAATAGAATCTTTTAATTATTATTAATAAATTTTCAACATTTACATCATTTGCTAGGGACTAGATACATAGTAATCAAATAAACACTTATTGCGTAGTAAAATCTTATGTCACTATTAAAATATAATTAGTAAATATGATGATATTTTCATGGAATATTGTAATATTTTTATTAATATTTTCATATTTGACAATATAATTTCCTCATCTATGTGAACACCTTACCGGGCTCATCTCTCTCATCTCCCTTGCCTCTCTCATATGTCTATCACATTGTCACTCTCTCATCTGATTGTTTAAGTGTGAAATTTTTGCTGATACAGACATTTTCCCAATTATCATTTTTGCAGATCAGACATTTAACAAAGTAAAATGCATTACAGACTAATGAGAATGTGTGTAAATGATTGAAGGAAATAATTCATTAAAATTAATAAGAGTACATAAATTTTGTCTGATACGGTAGTGCTTTGTATTGGGAGACAATTTATAAAATAAGTCACAAGGAATTGTAAATTACACACTTATAGGTAGTATGGCCCTTACATCCACTAATCATTCAACACTTATCCTCTGAATATAACAAAGACAAAGGAAAGGCGAAAGAAGGTTAACAAAATAAATTTAGACGATAGTAGAAGTCTTTTACACACGTGCTGAATGCTTGCTCCGTCCTAATACTTGATGCCAAGATCATCTGCTACTTTCATCTGTATTTTTTGCAGCGCCAATGACAACGACCATAAGTGGTAATAAGACCTGCTCAACGTCGAACTTCATTTCTGGATTGACAGGGGCAAGATTCTTCAACATGAACTGCAAAATTAAATCAAGTCAGATACTTCATATGCCATTGTTAGGGGAAAAAATGCAATTTCAATGCACACTATTAAACAAATTCTTCCTCTTAATGAGTCATGTGAATACCATTCCATGAGTAGATAATGATCTCAAATTCTTCAGCCATGGGAGGGTTTTACACTAATGAATAGGGAGTCAACCAAGGATCTCATAAGACTACCAGTGTTGTAAACTCACCTTCACAAGAAACAGATCTGGTATGGACTTACCCTATCATTTAATGCATAATTGGTGCATACCTTCACAAGAAACAGATTAAACTTAGATAAAAGATAGAACATAACAAGAAATCCGTGGCAACAGTTCAGAGCAAGAGTTTGCCAAAACCTATAGACAAGGTCAGGGCATATAGTGTAGAACCTATAGACAAGGTCGGTGCATTGAAGCTTCATCAGATAATATGTCACCGAAAATAATGTTCTTCAATAACAAGTTGAAACAAGAAATAATTGATACATACCTCAGACTCAAAGGACTTCATGCATAGATTTCTTTAATGTTTCAGAGCCAGAAATAAGAATATGATGGAAGCTGATAAAGGGCCACAAAATGTATGCATCGCCACAAATAATTGATTCTGAACTATCAAACAAAAGCACCAAGGCCCATAAACAGAAGCATGTATCATTGGCATAAGATTGGCAAATATAAAACTTGCAGTGGGAAGCAGAACAAGATAGCAGGTGGAACAAACACAAGTGTTAACCTGATAAAGGGCCACAAAATGTCAACACTTTATGTTTCGATGGTGGGGTGGGCTCAGTATGGGTATTGGGGGATTGTGTAGTCATTTTTCATGTTGGGTGTCACAAGTGCTCATCCTACCACAACATGAAATCATAAAATCCATTCCTCATCGCCCCAACCCATAGATGGTGCACACATGATGTCACCTCATCCGGAGTAATGACCCAAAGAACACACGGGACATGGCTGTGATGGAGTTGCATTGCTATGCCGTCTATGACACCCAACCATGCACACACATGACACGTTGGACATGCACCGGGGGCAACAAACTTGGAGCCCTACTATGGGTTCTTTTAAAAGACAACCTGCCAATAGACGGTGCACACCTGATAATGCTTGTAAACACTTACCAAAAAACTTACCTGAAATGCAAAGTGCAACAAGCATTGGCCTTTATTATGAAATGCAAAATGCATGCACATGAAGCTTTAAAGGCAAACTAGCATCGACCTAACATGCATTGCTACAGTGACATGCACTGACCTTGTATGCATTTGGTTGCTTTGAATGCAAACTAGCATCGACCTAGCATGCATTGCTACAGTGACATGCACTGACCTTGTATGCATTTGGCCTAAACTAGCACAGACCTGTTATGCAAGATATGTTGTACAGTGACATGCATTGACCCTGCAAAACCACATTAGTATGAGGATGTTAAATTAGATAACCTTCTCCTTTGTAACCACATTAGTATGAACACTAGTACACAGTTAAGAAAGATTGATTCCAGGTTCCACTTGTAAATTCCATGCACTCACACTGTATGAGGTAATAGCAGTAACAAATAACAATGTCCAATTAATAAAAGATGCATGCTTAGTAGAAAGAATGTAAATAGAATTACTTCAACCCATATGGGCAAGTTGTTCATATAGCAAGGAGTGTTAGTTCCATCGAAATAGTAGTAATCATATTATACATTCAACTAGTAGCAATCATATTATACATTACTTGTGAAACCAGAAGAAATTATACATTAATCAGCATCTACACAACATAATGGCATGTGAGGAATAGACGGTCTGTAAGAAGTAGAATGCATCTTACTGTGGGATGTTCAACTAGTATTCAGACCTAAGTTTTCTGTGAAATGCAAAGTGCAACAAGCATCGACCTTTATTATGAAATGCAAAATGCATGCACATGAAGCTTTGAAGGCAAACTAGCATCGACCTAACATGCATTGATATAGTGACATGCACTGACCTTGTATGCATTTGGCATAAACTAGCACAGACCTATTATGCAAGACATGATGTACTAGCATCGACCTTGTCTCATAGAGCACACCAACTAACTAGCATCAACCTGAGTTTAGCTAGCACCGACCCTAGTATGCACTACGCACTGTGATATGCACATAGAACACATAGAAATGACATGCACACGACTTCTTGATTAAATGTGATGCACATAGAAATGACATGCACACAAGGTGTTTGATGAAATCTAATACATACAGACAGACTTTATGCAAATGCATATACCTAGAGATCAAAGTGCACAGAGTTTCAGATGCCAAAATTTAATCATCCAATCTGTAGGAAGTTGCCAAAACAGAACTCCATTCCTCTAATAACATGAACTCCAATCTGTAGGAAGATGTCATAGAGGAGGTAAACAAGATATATACTTTGGATGATTAAAGTTTCAGATGGTCAATTCCATGAAAAATGAGAAGTTTCAGATGCCAAAACAGAACCCGAGTTACTTCAGAAACATGGGAATTGACCATGGATTAGCATTTTGCACAATAAAGAGATAATTGTAGCAGTCAAATGAAAGGACATATCCAGATAATTAGATGGGATTTTTACCTATGCATTTCATATGAAGCCATTTTGAATTTTTTGAGCTAATGTACAAGATTTTACCTATGCATATCACTATATCACTTTCCAATGAAACAAAGTATATGGCCCAGTTTGAACTAGTCACCTCATAATCTACAGGTCCAATTATGCCATATTTCAGGACAACAAACAATATAATCAACCAGCTTACAGTAGTCGAATGAATGGATATCCAGATTGTTAACAGAACATTTTGTCCTTTCTGAGCTCCTTCAATTACATAGGTCAACAGACCTATTTATCATTCATTACAGTAGATTTTATCTGCAGTCCAAAGTTAGCAGACCAGATGCATACAAAGGTAGAAAAATAGCTGCAAATGAATCTCAAGACCTATTAAAACACTCACATGCAAAATTCCACATGTTTGCTTGCTCTACGATGCCCATCCACCTATTAAAAAGCATAATATCAGTACAAGATTTTGAAAGTATATTGAAGGAAATTGTAAGACAATTAGACAAGATTTTACCTATGCATACAAAATTCCCAATGACCTCACCACCCTACAATCCAATGTTGGGTAATAGTAAAGATTCTTCGATTGTGGGGTGGGCTCAATATGGATTTTGGGAGTATGTGTCATCATTTTTCATGTTGGGATGTCACAAGTGCTCATCCGACCCTAACATGAAATCATAAAACCCATTCCTCATCGCCCCAACCCTTAGTCGGTGCACACATGATGCCGCCTCATCTGGAGCAATGACCCAAATAGCACAAGTGACATGATTGTGGTGAAGTTGCATTACTATGCCATCTACGACACCCATACATGCACACACATGCCACCTTGGGCATGCTTCGGGAGCAACAAACATGGAGACCTACTAAGGGATGTTTTAAAAGAACGCCTGCCACACGATATTAAAAGAGATGACACATAGTGGAAACCATATATATACTGAGTCAAACGGAGCAAAATAGATGTTATGGGACATGGGTACATGGACAAAATATTCCCCAGGAACGAAAGATGCATAGTAAAATAGATCAATTTTACAGCCATAGTTGTGTAGCAATAGTGTCCCTAAGATGCTCTCCTTCCGTAATGTCTCGAGATGCCACAGGGATGTTCAGATCCACCTCCTCGTCATCCGCATCTTCAACATCAAGCGGTGCATGTTGAAAGTAGAAGTCGTCCCCTTGCTCCCGATGTATGAAGTTGTGGACGACACAACATGCAATCACAATTAGTATCTACATGCGGATTGGGTACATGTTCCCCTTTTTCAACGTTTGAAACGACATTTTTACTACCCCGAATGCGTGCTCCACCACATTTCTCAGTTGAGCGTGGCGGTGGTTAAACTTGTCTCGTAAATTTTGATACCCTCTACCCCCACGGCCTTGATATTGAGATATGTGATAACGCTCTCTATGGGAAGGACATAAGAAACTACCAGTGTTTGCATACCGGAGATCGGCAAGATAATATTTATCTAAAGTAATAGGTGGTAAATGAGACAATGTGTATATTAATCATAAAGTCAATTTTAAAGAAACTGAGGTTAAATATGAACTCACATGGAGGAACTCTGAAACCCCCCTTTTCTAGGGACCATGTCAAGACCTTTTGATCACTGGCTGAGCCTTCCCAACCGGCAGCTAGATATTGGAACTGCAAATCAAAGGATACAACATCCATGACATTCTGAGTAATTTGTTGCTTACGATTGCGATACCGTGCGTGTTTTGATGTTAGAACATTGGCAGGGATGTGCGTGCCATCGATTGCGCCCAATGCATCCTACATTTGTTCGAATGTCTCATCAAAATTCTCAAATAGATGAGGACGTGCAGATTATAAGTTACCTAAAAGTAAGGATAAAACTTTTCATTATGCCGAACAAACGGATGTACCTCTGCTGTTGCGGTGGGCAGCTGGAGGTATGTTCTCCTAAGCTCAACTATAGCCTTACAAACGTGGTTCACATAATAACTTATTATCTGCGACGAGTGTTGGAAATGCTCACACATGTCACCCATCGCAACACCGTGACCCATTGCGTATAAAAACATTGCCAGTTGCTCTGTTGCAATGACAAAGTGACTGTCTTTAATCAATTCCCTACGTATCAGGACATCGCGCAAACAAATGAATGTAGCTTGGTTTAGCCTGAACATGTTGTAACATCATTTTCCCCTTAATATGTCATGTACCCACACATGTCATGTGTAGTGAGATGTATGCATAGGTCTGGGCACACGCACATCATTATTTTCTTCAGCCATCACATCTACTAATTCTTCCACTATAAGATTACTCATGATTTATAAAACTATAACCCCCTCGCGCATTAGCTGACACATTAAATTTTTTCCATCCATAATATCCTATCATACACATGCATGAGATATGACGAATGTTATATTACGAGAGACAACATGCACTACAATTAAGGAAAATATAGGTAGACAGACATCTTGAGCCATTCAAAGTAAGAGAAATTACATGAAAATCATATCGTAGACTAACTCACACATTAACTCAATAGGCACGAAGGAGAATGATGAAGATGGCAATCAATATGACAAAAAGGAGGAGAACGATGATGAAAAGGATAACAATGATAGATAGGTGATGCATAACAATAGGGGTATCCCTCTGGTGCAGGTTGTTCAAATAAGGGCTCACGTCATCCCTGCTTGCCATCACTCCCCTTGCGTCGGTCACAAAAGTAGAGTTCATTGTGACAATGGGTCGGAATGCATCGTTCATATTTTCAATTGATGTAAATCCCTTGTATCTCACACCGGAGAACACATTCACCTGTGCGTAACATTCATCCCAAGTGTAGTACACACCCGGGCAATGGCCAACCCATACCACATAGCACTTATACTTCCCTATGATCCAACTATGTCACACCCCGCATGCATGTGTAACCAATACATGCCTGAATGAAAGGTACATGAAACAACCATAATAGTACATGTCTTCATGAAAGGTACGGTTAAAAGTACATGCAACAAACAGATAATAGTACATGCCTAAATAAAAGGTATAGGAAACATCCAAATTAGAACACATGCCAAATGTTGTAATCATAAAAGTCCCACTAGGTGGAGAATAAGATAGACAAATAAAGAGACTGCTATCACGGTGAACGCCATGGCTCAAAAGTAAACTGCCTCAACAAAGGCGATAAGTCATGTACGCCAACTTGTCCTTGTCATTTAATGCCATGAAAACATATCGAACATGAGTGTCTTGGAAAAGATCCTCACTCGCAAACAAAATTTCCTGAGTGCAACATAGAAATTCCTTCAATTTTTGGAGCCACTTTCTGATTGTGCATGACTGCACAGTGGTGGAAGTTGTAGAAGATTCTCCAGTGCCAAGCTTTTTATACAACTCCGCCATATGGCTGTTCATAACACAATACTTGTTTAGTGCATCAGTGGCATTCTCCATCCTCTTAATACGTGTTCCCCTACCAGTCCTATATGAGGGTGTGCCACATGTCCTCATCTTGTTGGGGGAGGTTGCCTCATCATCATTTCGCCGCTTTGTAGGTGGTGAAGGACTGAATTCCCCTGTGCCACTGCATCCACCCACTGATGATGGAGTAGGACCTTGGCAACCACGAGAGCTTGGAATGAAGAAGGGGTCAAAATCAGTCTCCAGATCAACTAGGGGAGCATTAGGTTGAAGACCCATGGTAGTAAATCGACGACGACTTAAATCATCTGAACCCAATTGTTGGTGGGGTGACTCTTCATCCCCCCAAGACCGCCTTTGTGACAAGTCATTGTCCATTGTGCTTCCAAATCCTAAACATCCTCTGGACTTGGTATTACCATAGAGAATGTTCATTTCTGCCTTGTACTCATATGGCTTCCCTAAGAGCTTCTTGTATTTGTTGTTGGCCTACGAAACAAGAAGATAACCTAAGTACCATATAGTGGACCTATAACAGGAACATGACATTTAATAATTGTGTTGTAATAACAGCTTACATACCGCAATTGCCTCCGCCCAAGCACCCTCCTCAAGTGGCGTAGGCATCTTGTTGATGTCATCCCATCCCCAACCAGTTCGTGATAGCAGTTGTTCGAGTGTATGGTATTATTTTTTCAAATTCTTCCACTAGGTTTGCAAATTATTTTTATCTACCCCTTTTTTAGTCTGATCATTGAAGGGTCCTATAATATCATTCCATACATGTTGCTTGAATGTGCCTTGGTTACACGTGTTCTTGTGATGTTGGTCGATCAAAAGGTTTAATAACAACTTATCTTCCTTAGTTGTGAAGTTGGTTACTCGCGGTTTCCCCTTACTGTCCGCCATGAACTTCTCTACTAAGAAGGCAAGGAAGACAATCTTCCTTTCAAGGGTATGAAGTCAATATATGAGAACATAGTATACAGATGAAATAAAACCAGGTGACAACTGGATAAAAAATCCTCCCTAAATAAAACCCTGTAATTGCAAAAGCCTGCTGAAATTATTTGCAAACATAAAACAGTCTACATAATAGCATCTTTTGAGCACAGAACGGACGGGGTTCTTCACCTCTCTTGCAATGGTATGTCATGTTAGCTTAATAAACAGTGATATCAAATGAAAGTAGACAACATGCAAGATCATATAAAATATTGGTCAATTTGAAGTGCAATGAATATACCCAAAATTTGGAAAACAAAGACACAATAACGTTAAACCTTAGTCAGAAGAAAGACATTGAAATCAGAATTGGCATTAATGTGGGAACATGAATTTGTCAGTAAGAATTATACAGTAGTATCTAAAAAAACCTGAAGATTAAACCACTTATATTTTCAATTCTGGAACTGGAAAAAATATATTAACAAGCAATCATATCAGAATGACTCATTCCAGTAGACACAAAAAATAAAATCGAACAATAGACACAAAAAATAGACATTAATAAAAAATAGAAGTATGAATATCACGGGGCTAAGGAAGGAGATATCGCAACTTTTACAAACCCCGTCCGTGCCCTAGCAGGTGCCACAAACAAGCCCCACATCGGAGAACAACACAAAACCAGGCAAGATGAGGAAAACCAGGCACCTGTCAGGTTGGGATCTTGAAGACGGGGGGCGACAGAGACCAGCCTTAGGAAGAGGTGCAATGGCGGGGGAGCGCGAGGGTTCGATCCGCGGATTCCCAGCTGCAGCGGCGGGGATGGAGCACGTGAACCATGCGGTAAGGCGTCCCGATTAGGGTTTTGGGAATGGAGATCGGTGACCTCTCCGAGGGGTGGAAGCAAAAGGGTTTCGTTGCTGGGGAGGAGGGATGGGGAAGGTTGAAGGTAGTGTGAAGAAGGGTTTCTCACCTGGAGAGGAGGGTTTCGCAGGAGGCACGGAGCAGTCGAAGCAAGGAGAAGGCTGCCGCTTTCCCGACGCGCTGCGACGTCCCAGGCTCGGTAAGGCGAGGCGACTGGCGAGGGCAGAGAGGTAAGAAGGCCACACCATGGAGAAGAGTTTCGCACCTAGAGAGGAGGGTTTCGTAGGAGGCACGGAGCGGTCGAAGCAGGGAGAAGGCTACCGCTTTCCCCACGCGCTGCGACGTCCCAGGCTTGGCAAGGCGAGGGCAGAGAGGGAAGAAGGACACACCTGTTGTGCCCCTGTGTGGTTTTGATGATGGCTGACACACCATGAGTCACACTGAGGTGTTGTGAGGTGTGCTAATTAATTTGGATGATTGTTTGACTGCTTAAATATCTGATTGTTCGCTTGAATAGCTAATTCATGAATATGGCTAAATTGGGTTACCATAGTGGCTAATTGTTCATGCAACGTTGACGCTTCAAGGACACTGCGTTGACGCAGTAGTTGCTGGGTTACTTGCTGCGTTGACGCAGTGGAACAACTGGGTTGACGCTATGCCGCTCTGTCTAAGCAAGGCTCGTGCATGTTCTGGTTGGATGCACTTGGTTCATGCATACTTTAATATTCATGTTTTAATATTGTGCTCGTGCATCTTGTCTTAAATGTCCTTTGTCTTATATGCTCACAGTAGCTCAATATTATTTTTAAAGCACATAGTGCTGAGTGCTGAGCAGTGTATTATCTCCGTGGAATATACACATATGTATATATATATATATATATATATCACTGATATATATCTGGACAACCATGAGATATGAATGATGTATTCAATTCAATGATGAATTAAATCTTGATTCTATAATACCTTCACTTGATTTCATTCTTGTTGCTAGAAAGGAACAGAGTCGACGCTGGGAGCTTAAAGCGTCCACACACCAGTGAAGATGCATCCACGGATACTCTTCACAGCGTTAACTCTACGCAAATGCTGCGTCAACTCAGCCACTCAAGCAGCAGAGGTCTTGTCTAAAATACTCCAATGCGTCAACGCCATCAACAAGCAGCGTCGACGCAGCGGCTTAAGAGACGCCAATATACAAAGCAAGACAGGCTTTATTGTACATGTTCGTGCGTCAACGCCACCAACAAGCAGCGTCGACGCAGTGGCGGAAGAGAGGCCAATACACACTTCTGATTTTCATCCGTGCGTCAACGCCACCCACTGGCAGCGTGGACGCAGCAGTTCAAGTATCTTCTTGCAACCTCTGGAGTACCTTGGCAGCGTCGACGCTGCAGCTCATTGGATCGACGCAGCAGCTTGATGGATCGACAAGGTGACCAGAGGGTGGACGCAGCTGCACAATGCGTCAACTCACTCCTTGACGCAAGAAGGCTGAAGCCATCCAATTTCAGCTGCTGGAACACACCAATGCGTCAACGCAGCATGATGAGAGCGTCGACGCAACACGTCTATCTGCTGAAGACCTGATCACTGGATCACCGATGCGTCAACGTAGTAGGATGATGGAGTCCACGCAGCAGACTTGAGTCTTGCTGGTAGAATGCCCTTGAAGGGTGCGTCAACCCTATGAAGCAAGGCACGTGATCCAAGGTGGCTGGCTCGTAGTCCCAGGATGGACGAGGTACCAGGATGTTGACACGTTGAAGCTGGGGCATGCTACTTCACCACGTGGACCAATCAATTGAAGCTCTCTAGGGCATCTCTGCCCTATCCTCCGGAGCCCCTGTTATTGGTATATAAATCCCTCTTCGTCTTCAGAAAAGGAGAGCTCACTCCAAGGAAGAAGAAAAGCAAAAAAGGCCATCTGAGAGAGGAAGAGAGCCATCGAGAAAAGCTGAAGAGCAGAGAGTGCCTTCTCGATATAGAGAATAGAGAAGAAAGAAAGGAAGAAGAAGAAGAAGAAAAGAGAGTTCGTGCTGGGAGAAAGAGAGAAGCAGAAGAAGAAGCTCCTGCTGGACCGTGGATCAAATCCAGGCCAGCCAGCTCCTGCGAGAGCCACATTTGATTTTATCTTTTCAGCTTTCTGTTGCTGCATTTTTGTTTTTCCTTTGAACTATTCACTTGCTGTTCTTCTGATCCTCTAGTGTGAGGTCGGGTCCCCTCCGGTGTGGAGGAAGAGAGACTTGCGTCTCTGGTTGCCTTTGACTGGGTGTCATTGGTTGTTTCTCTCCGGTTGAGAGGAAGAGAGGTCCGAGACCTCTAGTTTGCAGGTGACTTGGGGTCACTTGTGCTGCCCTCTGGGTTTCAGCGGAAGAGAGACTTGGGTCTCTAGGTTCCCCTCCGGTTTGGAGGAAGGGAGGTTTGGTCCTCCAGTTCTGGGCTTGTGGGTAGCAAGTCCAGGGGTTCCCTCCGGGTCTGGAGGAAGAGAGACCGTGTGTCTCTGGATTCCAAGTAGATGGGAGTCACTTGGGGTGTCCCTCCGGTTGGGAGGAAGAGGGGAGGGTGTTCCCCTGGTCAAGCTGTTTGGCAGCATTTGTTGCAGACTGAGTCTGCTGTGCTAGTGTTACTAGTGGAAGCCTCACTCCGGTTGGGAGTGAGGGGTGGACGTAGGTCTTTGGACCGAACCACCTAAAAATCCTTGTGCAGTGGTTTGGTTGATTGCCTGCTTCCGCTAGATGCATGCTAGGACCATGATTTAATTGATTATCTATTTCTTAGAGTTTAATTGAGTTTGCATATCTTATGTTTGATCAATTGTCCCCTGATCTTGTTGTTATCATCTCATGCGAATTTTAAATTGGGTAGAATTCTTTGAAAGATCCATTCACCCCCCCTCTGGATCTGTGTTTATCAATCGCACCTAGCTAACAATTGGTATCAGAGAGGTTCTCTGATTGATCAGATCCAACGATCTGCAGAGGATCCTGTTGTCCCTTGGTGTATTTCTGTTTCTACCCTTTGCTGCATTAATCTAGTTGCCGATTTATTCAATGGGTTCTCCACCGGTTTTCAATGGGTCTAACTTTAACTCATGGATCAGTAGTCTTCACAATTATGTGAAAATGATTAATCCGGATCTGTGGAAGTTAATTTCACAAGGTCCCCACAGATTGCCAAAAGAAAAGTCCAAATGGACTAAAAGTCACAAGTCAAATTATGGAGAAAATCAGAAAGCCTTTAACCTGATGAGAGCAGCTACTGACAAGGCTCTACATTCTTGTTTTTATGACTGCAGGTCCGCTAAGGACATTCTAGATCAGCTGAAGCTAGCTCAGAGGATGAATGAGAACAACTGCATGATGGCAGACGAGAGCAACCATAGCAGTGATCAAGAGGAATTCCAAGATGCTGAAGAGGTAATCATCCCCTTCTCTAGCTTCACTTTAGATGACTGGGTAGATGCCTATGCTGATATGTTTCACTCCCATGAAAAAATGAGCAAGAGGTATAGAAGACTGAAAAAGAAGCTGGAAAAACTAGGAGGTGAAAATCTTGAAACTCTGAAAACTAAAAATGAAATATTTAGAAGACAGATAACAGAATTTGATTCTATTAGTTCAGACTTAGATCATTTCAAATCTGAAAAACAATCTCTTATGAAACAAGCTGGTCTACACAAAAAGGAGAGTCAAGAGCTTGTTTGTGAAATTGCTGAACTAAAGGAAAGGCTTAGCTTAGTTGATCAGGCTCACAACAATGATATTATTCAAAATGAAAAATTTGTGAGAGAATTAGAATGTGTCAACTCTGAATTGGAAAAAATGAAATCTGCAAATGAAATACTCAATAATCAGCTCAAGGAATTTGAACTCAAATCAATAAATTTTGAAAAAGAAAATAGATTGATTTCTGAAAAACTAGAGGCTGATAGAGTAACAAATTCAGAGATTCACAAAAATCTTGACAAACTTCAATCTGAAAAACAACAGGAAATGTTTCATGAATGTCAGTCTCTCTCAGATGAATGGGTGCTTGATGCTGATCTCCTAGAGCAGAACAGTAAACTGGAAGAGGAAATCAATGAGTTGAAACATCTAAACACCCAGCTGACAGATAGGCTAATGACAATGGAAAAAGGCAAGTGTGTGAGTGTGGATAATTCTGATAGGTTGATGAATGCTGAACAAGAAATTGAGAGTCTGAAAACCATCAACTTAATGTTAAATGGAAATGTCAGTTGTAGTGAACGGAAAATAGCTGGATATGAGCTTACTATCACATCCCTTCAACAAGAAGTTGATGATCTTTATAAGTCCCTATCTGAAGCTGACAATGAAACAAAACTAAATCAGGAAGTTGAAAAACTCAAAAGTCTGAATGATACCTTGCATCAACAAGTCATTTCCTGTGAAATAGATCTGTCCAAATATGAAGCTAAAATTGCTGATTTAAATTTTGAGATTAAAGATTTAAAAAATTCTCTATCAAAATTTGTCAAAGGTAAGGACAATCTGAATAAGCTTCTTGGAAAGAGTGATAACTTTGAGAGAAAGGGACTGGGATATAGTCCGACAAAGAAAAGGAGTAATGGGAATGAAACATCTACTGTTTTTCTCAAAGCTACCAATCAGAACACAACCTCTGCTCCTTCTGTCTTCCAATTCACTGCACAAAAATCTACTGAAAAACCCAAAACTGTGGAACAAAATCAAAAACTGAAAAAGGGTGAAACTTCACAGAAGAAGGATAAAGACACTCCTATTGCTATAAAAAAGGCTACACACAACTCACATGATCTCTCACACACTCATATTAAAAAGGGGTCATGTTATTATTGTGGGAAAGGAGGTCACATAATGGAAGATTGCAGGTTGATGTTAAAGGATGAGCATACTAGTGGAACCTTACATTCAAGAAATCTTTCTGATAGAAACCATGCTGCTAAGAAGCCTGATGCTTCATGTTATTATTGTGGGAAGCATGGTCATCTCATGAATGAATATTTTATCATGAAAGAAGATGATAAACTACATGCCACGTCTTCCATGCACTTTCATGATCCATATGGATCTAAACACAATTCTAATCAGCACATTGTGTGCTTCAACTGCAATAAGCCTGGGCACAAGGCTGCTGAATGCTGGTTTAGATCTACTTGGGGTAAAAATGGTTTTCATAAAAGAAATTCTTTTGCTTGCTCTCACTGTGGGAAGAATGGCCATACAGTCAAGAACTGTTGGCATGTTCAGAAGAACACTGTTAACCCCTATGGTGTCAAATTCCCTGCAAAACCATTTGCAAGATTTTCATGCTATAATTATGGGAAGCAAGGTCACAAATCTTCTGAATGTTGGCTGGTTAGGAATAAGAATCAAACTATTCATGCATATAACAGAAAATCTTATAATCATGTTTATAAACCTCATGCTACTGTTACTATGCATCCTAAGAACCAGAAACCAGTCACATCATGTAGATACTGTGGAAAGTATGGTCACTCTATGGAAACTTGCTATCTGATGGATCATGATGACCATGCTGCTATGAATTTACTTAGAACACCTGTTAGGGGTAAGGCAGGACCCAAAGCTGCTTGGGTCCCTGCAAGTTCAAAATGATCAATATTTAAGCAGGTGTGCCTTGGGTGCTGAAGAATAAAAAGGAGGAAATAAACCAAGGCACCCAAGTTGATAAAGCCCCATTAAGGTAAATTCTCTACACTTCTTGTTCTTAGAATAACTGCATAGCATGTTAAATCCATCTTTGCATATCAACTCACCATCTGCATTGTTAGATTTAATTTTCTAAACTCTCTTCCTACATGATTTGCATATTTAATGATAGACTGAATTTGCATATGCTGCCATTGAAAAATCTGATGCACTATCATGCACTTTGTAAGGGGGAGTTTGTCTAGTCTCATGCATTGTCTTCATGTCATATAGGTTGATTCTGTGTTTTTAGATAGGGGGAGTAAATGCATAGCATATCACTCATTTTGAAAAATAAAAAAAAAGGGGGTGATACATTGCATATAGACAGGGGGAGCTTGCTTAATCTCTTCAGTTGTCTTTATCTGAACTCTACCTGTCCACCTATCTGATTCATCCTGTCATATCTATGTTACCAGTGATTTCAACATCAAATGATCTCTCTCGACTGTTTTTGAAGTATTGATAATCTGAATTTATACCTTATTGATATCTGTATGCCTCTCCTAACTCTACTGAAGGAGAGTTTCACTTCAATCCAGTCAATTCTGAACTTCTTTGCTCAAGGGCAGATTCTTTGCTGAAATTTTTCAGAATCTATGCTGTTTGTTGAAATATCAGTCAGCTCACTTGAATTACTAAGCTGAGATATGAAGTAAACCTTCAGTCTGAATACTACTTCATGAAAGTTAAAACATCTTTAATGAGATACCTTCCATTATACATGCTTAAGAACATTTTTTAACTGGAATTGGTTTAAATCTTATGTACTCCTGTTTGGACACAAGGAACATGGAATTATCTGATTCAATCTCTTAATAAACTTTAACTGTCTGCTTCATGTAAATTCATGTAAGAGCTTCTGACATCTGAAAAGTTGATATCCTTGTCTATGTTGTCTGAGATATATAGTGTACTTGTTCTGAATCATGGACAGAGTAATAACTGTGGTTACTGAGAAACCTGTCCAAAGGATTGAGTCATGAAGTACCATGGTTAACTCTGCTTAAAGAGATGATTGAAAATACTGTGAAAATTTGGCAGAGCAATGGCATTGTTGTATTGAGTAACTGGGGATTCTGGCCTCTGATTAAGGTGTCTTCTCATGCCAAAGATACTTCCAATGCTACCTCTGTTCTCCAAAATGGGAGAAGCAATACGGTTGTCACACTGAGTAACTGGGGATTCGGGCCTCTAATCAAGGTGTCTCCCCATGACAAAAGGTGTTGATAAACCAAAATTGTTCATTTAAAAAGAAAATTATGAACAAGTGTAAATCAAATTCTGAAAGAACAATGTAAAATTCTATTGCACTCTCTTATGTATCTCTTAAAATTGTCATGGAAAGTAAACTAAGTAAGATGGAAGTTGGTTGAACTAGAATGTTATATGAGCTTGTAATTTTTTTTTATTAAGAGCTGGTTTAGATATGAGCACAATTTTTTTTTCAAAAACTTGTTTACATCATTCTTAAACCATATCTGAAAATCAAGGTTTCATAAGCTTTTATAATGGAGGTCTCTAGAACTTAAAGATTCTGTTCTATGAAGTTAGTATCTTGCTGAAAAGTTCAATATCTCAATTTTCACTAACTGTTGAATCTGCTCATCCTATGGCTCTTTATCACTCTGTTTTGATTCAGTGGTATTAGACTGGTTGTCACTTTTGAGAAGCACTTCTCTCAATTTACAATGTGTACTTGCAGTTTTTGGATAACCAGAATTCATCCTAGTGGATTTCTCCTGCATCATAGATCATAAGGGCAAGATTCTCTGGTTTGTTTGAGAGACTATTTGCATAAGGGGACAATGTGCTAGAATGTCTGATCATGTTGTGTGTCTGCATTAGCTCTATATCTTCTGCCATGTCAAAGGGGGAAGTATTGTTTATACCAAATGAGGGAGTTTGTTTGCCAAAAAGGGGGAAATTTCTATTCAATCATTGCATGTTGGCTTCTTTTGATCATCTCTAACTAATGACCTTTTGCTGAAACTCTTAAAGGGGGAGAATTCTGATGACCTGTTATACATGCTTTAATTTCTCCCTATTTCATTTTTTTTGATGAAGGCAAAGGGGGAGAAGAATCTAATCTGAGTCAGTAATCTAATCCGAGTCAGTGTAACTCATAGTGTTGCCATCATCAAAAAGGGGGAGATTGTTGTGCCCTTGTGTGGTTTTGATGATGGCTGACACACCATGAGTCACACTGAGGTGTTGTGAGGTGTGCTAATTAATTTGGATGATTGTTTGACTGCTTAAATATCTGATTGTTTGCTTGAATAGCTAATTCATGAATATGGCTAAAATGGGTTAACATAGTGGCTAATTGTTCATGCAGCGTTGACGCTTCAAGGACACTGCGTTGACGCAGTAGTTGCTGGTTTACTTGCTACGTTGACGCAGTGGAACAGCTGGGTTGACGCTATGCCGCTCTGTCTAAGCAAGGCTCGTGCATGTTCTGGTTGGATGCACTTGGTTCATGCATACTTTAATATTCATGTTTTAATATTGTGCTCGTGCATCTTGTCTTAAATGTCCTTTGTCTTATATGCTCACAGTAGCTCAATATTATTTTTCAAGCACATAGTGCTGAGTGCTGAGCAGTGTATTATCTCCGTGGAATATACACACACACACACATATATATATATATATATCACTGATATATATCTGGATAACCATGAGATATGAATGATGTATTCAATTCAATGATGAAATAAATCTTGATTCTATAATACCTTCACTTGATTACATTCTTGTTGCTAGAAAGGAACAGAGTCGACGCTGGGAGCTTAAAGCGTCCACGCACCAGTGAAGATGCATCCACGGATACTCTTCACAGCGTTAACTCTACGCAAATGCTGCGTCAACTCAGCCACTCAAGCAGCATAGGTCTTGTCTGAAATACTCCAATGCGTCAACGCCATCAACAAGCAGCGTCGACGCAGCGGCTTAAGAGACGCCAATATACAAAGCAAGACAGGCTTTATTGTACATGTTCGTGCGTCAACGCCACCAACAAGCAGCGTCGACGCAGCGGCGGAAGAGAGGCCAATACACACTTCTGATTTTCATCCGTGCGTCAACGCCACCCACTGGCAGCGTGGACGCAGCAGTTCAAGTATCTTCTTGCAACCTCTGGAGTACCTTGGCAGCATCGACGCTGCAGCTCATTGGGTCGACGCAGCAGCTTGATGGATCGACAAGGTGACCAGAGGGTGGACGCAGCTGCACAATGCGTCAACGCACTCCTTGACGCAAGAAGGCTGAAGCCATCCAATTTCAGCTGCTGGAACACACCAATGCGTCAACGCAGCATGATGAGAGCGTCGACGCAACACGTTTATCTGCTGAAGACCTGATCACTGGATCACCGATGCGTCAACGCAGAAGGATGATGGAGTCAACACAGCAGACCTGAGTCTTGCTGGTAGAATGCCCTTGAAGGGTGCGTCAACCCTATGAAGCAAGGCACGTGATCCGAGGTGGCTGGCTCGTAGTCCCGGGATGGATGAGGTACCAGGATGCTGACACGTTGAAGTTGGGGCCTGCTACTTCACCACGTGGACCAATCAATTGAAGCTCTCCAGGGCATCTCTGCCCTATCCTCCGGAGCCCCTGTTATTGGTATATAAATCCCTCTTCGTCTTCAGAAAAGGAGAGCTCACTCCAAGCAAGAAGAAAAGCAAAAAAGGCCATCTGAGAGAGGAAGAGAGCCATCGAGAAAAGCTGAAGAGCAGAGAGTGCCTTCTCGATATAGAGAATAGAGAAGAAAGAAAGGAAGAAGAAGAAGAAGAAAAGAGAGTTTGTGCTGGGAGAAAGAGAGAAGCAGAAGAAGAAGCTCCTGCTGGACCGTGGATCAAATCCAGGCCAGCCAGCTCCTGCGAGAGCCACATTTGATTTTATCTTTTCAGCTTTCTGTTGCTGCGTTTTTGTTTTTCCTTTGAACTATTCACTTGCTGTTCTTCCGATCCTCTAGTGTGAGGTCGGGTCCCCTCCGGTGTGGAGGAAGAGAGACTTGCGTCTCTGGTTGCCTTTGACTGGGTGTCATTGGTTGTTTCCCTCCGGTTGAGAGGAAGAGAGGTCCGAGACCTCTAGTTTGCAGGTGACTTGGGGTCACCTGTGCTGCCCTCTGGGTTTCAGAGGAAGAGAGACTTGGGTCTCTAGGTTCCCCTCCGGTTTGGAGGAAGGGAGGTTTGGTCCTCCAGTTCTGGGCTTGTGGGTAGCAAGTCCAGGGGTTCCCTCCGGGTCTGGAGGAAGAGAGACCGTGTGTCTCTGGTTTCCAAGTGGTTGGGAGTCACTTGGGGTGTCCCTCCGGTTGGGAGGAAGAGGGGAGGGTGTTCCCCTGGTCAAGCTGTTTGGCAGCATTTGTTGCAGACTGAGTCTGCTGTGCTAGTGTTACTAGTGGAAGCCTCACTCCGGTTGGGAGTGAGGGGTAGACGTAGGTCTTTGGACCGAACCACCTAAAAATCCTTGTGCAGTGGTTTGGTTGATTGCCTGCTTCCGCTAGATGCATGCTAGGACCATGATTTAATTGATTATCTATTTCCTAGAGTTTAATTGAGTTTGCATATCTTATGTTTGATCAATTGTCCCCTGATCTTGTTGTTATCATCTCATGCGAATTTTAAATTGGGTAGAATTCTTTGAAAGATCCATTCACCCCCCCTCTGGATCCGTGTTTGTCAATCGCACCTAGCTAACAACACCGTGGAGAAGGGTTTCACACCTGGAGAAGGGTTTCTCAGGAGGAACGGAGCGGTCGAAGCAGGGAGAAGAATGGCGCTGTCCTGAGGCGGTGCGATGTCCCAGGCGAGGCAGGGCGAGCTGACTGATGAGACGAGGGCAGAAAGGACAGATAATTCATCTGATCAGCGAAACCAACCTCAGGTGGTGGATTTCGAAATCATGTATTAACACGGGTTTAATACCCGGTTAACCCAAATCTAGAGGATTTGTCAATCAAATTATTTTTTAGGTTAGTCCTGGGTAAAGTTTGAGCTAACCCAGGACTAAACCCATACCAAAGCGGAGCAAAGAGGCTTGGATTTGGGTCTAGGCCTATTTGAGTGGGGCTCAAACCTATTTTAATATTTAGGCCTTCAGATAATTATCAATTTGCCCTTTATTCATTAGATATCCCATTAAGCCGATTTATGACTTAAATAATTGTATTTAAATTCAAAAAATTCCCAAAAAATTTGAAAAAATCTTATAATATTAGAAAAAATTCCAGGGATGCTACACCCTTCCCCACTTAAGAGAAATTGGTACCCAAATTCAACACATGGCTTTACGGAGAGAGTATTATACTTACAATTGAATTGTTCAGGGAATCATTTGCGCATGGCTTCTTCTATTTCCCATGTGGCTTCTTGATCTAGGCACTTATTCCATCGGACCTTTACCATGGGAATACTCTTGTTGCGAAGCTGACGTACCTCTCGATCAAGTATTTTGATTGGTCTTTGCTCGTACGTTAGATCTTTTTGTATCACCAGATCCTCATGACTTATAATCTGAAAAGGGTCATAGAAGTACCTCTTGAGCATGGATACATGAAATACGTCATGGACGCCAGACAATTGTGGAGGCAACGCCAATCGATAAGCAACCACACCAACCCTTTCAAGAATTTCAAAAGGGCCAATGAATCGCAGGGTAAGCTTGCCTTTAATGCCAAATCTTCGAATTCCTCGACCTGGGGAAACCTTGAGAAATACATGAAATTCTAGGTCTCTTCTCATGATATCAGCATAAGTCTTTTGTCTATCCTGAGCCATCTGAAGTCTCTCCCTAATCAACTTCACTTTTTCTATCGTATCCCGAACAAGATTAGGGCCTAGAAGTTGTCTTTCTCCAACCTCATCCCAGCATATAGGTGAACGGCAACTCCTACCATACAGTGCCTCAAACGGTGCCATTTGAAGGCTAGATTGATAGCTATTATTGTAGGCAAACTCCACTAGAGGCAAGTGGTCATGCCAACTTCCACCAAAATTAATTGCACAGGCCTTGAGCATATCTTCCACCACCTGATTGGTTCTTTCGGTTTGACCGTCGGTTTGTGGATGAAATGCAGTACTGAAATTCAACCGGGTTCCTAATGAATGTTGTAGACCCTTCCAGAATTGAGACGTGAATCGGGAGTCTCGATCAGATATAATAGTGATAGGGACTCCATGTAGTCTCACAATTTCCTTCATATATAAGGCAGCCAAAATATCCATGGACCATCGACTTTTAATAGGTAGAAAGTGAGCCGATTTGATCAAGCGATCAATGATCACCCATATACCATCATGTCCTCCTCTTGACCTAGGTAGACCCATGATGAAAACCATCCCCACACTCTCCCATTTTCACTTGGAGATCTCCAACGATGTAATTTTCCAGTAGGCTTTTGATGTTCTGTCTTAACTTGTTGGCAAGTGAGGCAGCGTGATACGTAGTCCGCCACTTCTCTTTTCATATTGGGCCACCAAAAATTCCTTTTTAGATCTTGGTACATCTTGGTAGCACTAGGGTGAATGTCATACCTTGATTTATGTGCTTCGTCCATAACCAGCTTTTTAGTATCGGCATGATCCGGTATGTAAATTCAACCTCGAAATAGCAATCTTCCGTCAGTTGCAATAGAGAAATCTGCCCGTTGATCAACATTCTCCTTGATTTCCATTAGTGTGGGGTCATTCTCTTACAACTTGATCAGGTCTTCTATGAATGTAGGTTGTGACCAGATATTGGCAATAAAACACTCTTCTTTCTTTGCATTAATATCTAGATTTAACTGGGCAAATTTGATAATAAGATTAGTCATACCTTTCATGAGGCTTGATAACATTCCTATTGGTTTTCTGCAGAGTGTGTCGGCTAAAACATTTGCCTTACCGAGATGACATTGGATGGTGAAGTCGAAATCCTTGAGATACTCCAGCCATCTCCTTTGCCTCATATTTAACTCCCTTTTGCGAAAAAAGATACTTCAGACTTTTGTGGTCTGAATACACCTTAAACATCTCCCCATAAAGATAATGACGCCAAATTTTCAGAGCAAATATAAAGGCAGCAAGCTCCAGATCATGAACCGGATAATTTTCTTCATGTCACTTTAGTTGTCTAGAGGCATAGCAAATCACCTTTCCATTTTGCATAAGAACCAGGGCCAACGCCTGATGCATCCGTGTATACTTCCAACCTGCTGCCTTCGACAGGCAATGCCAGAATGAGTGCAATGGTGAGATGTTCTTTGAGAGTCAAGAAACTCTCCTCACACTCCGTGGTCCATACAAACGAATTTTCTTTTCTAGTAAGCCTTGTTAGACGGACGGTGATTTTGAAAAAATCCTTGATAAACCGCCGATAGTAACTGTGACGACCCAGACTCCGGATACTGGATAAACCCGATACCACTTAATTAGATTCTGAGAGGCCTCCCAAGAGCGAGAAAGCTCCGATGGGATAAAAAGGAGTGTGTGAAGTACATTGAACTTCCAGATAAAATAGTAAACAATTAATTACTATGATCAGGATTGCTAAAATAGCAGAAATAAAATTACATTTTCTATAACAATTAAAACTAACAGAGTCTAGTCAAACTAAAGTACAGTACAATAGGAAAAAGAACGTACTCTCAAGTAGGGGGAAGCCCGACACTGGCAACGTTGGCAACTAAGAACCAACCGCACTGCACCTCCAAGCATGAGGAAGAACAGTTACACCTGAAAAGTCAAGGGTGAGCCTTGTCTCACTGGCTCAGTACGGGTCCCGCAGATCCCTACCACGAAACAAAAGCGGTAAACAGCAATGCTAAACAACTATAGCAAAGCAGTAATATCAGAAGTAGGAACAACAAAAGTAAAGAGTAAAGCCATACTGAACAGAAACATGGCAGCCGACCAAACCTCAGCCCTCTAAACTACTCCTAATCGGCAAGAACACGGATCCCCAGACACATAGTCAGGAATCACTAAACCGATGCGAGGAACTCTGGCTACACAGCTAGGACAACATCACGGCACTTCAGTCATGCAGGCTCATCTACAAAGATAAGAACCCAACTCAAGACCACACGGTCTAAAAGCACCAACACATACACGATCTCACTATCGTGTACGCTACAGTAACCGTAACCTCGGGTGAAGCCAAACACAGACTACCCGACAAGTCACATCAACCATGACGGAAACGAGTCACGAAAGCCACAAGTCAAGTGTCATGTGACTGAAGCACCTCCTCACTAGAAGAACAGCCAGATGCGTCCACTGATGTCTTACACTACGCCTCACGGGTCTCCCACTCGCCTGGAACGTGGTAACTGAGACACCGTACAAGAACCAAGTACCAAGTAACAAGTGACTAGTCAGGGTCATGCCTGTCGGCGCTCGTCTAACGCCCCTAACCACGTGTGCATAGACAAACTCAATGTCTTGAGCCAGGCCTCTAGCTGGTTTTCCCCTCCCATAGAACTCTCATGGCAAGACAAAGGGGCCCATGGCAACCAGCCTACAAATCGTCTCAATCGGGAACATGCCCCGCCACCACTCCGAGGTGGGCCGACATACGGAAAGTGTTGTCAGGCTACGACTAGTGGAGGCTCACTAGACACAGAGACTCAAAACAACAAAGTACAGACAAGTCACACAAGTACCCGTTGCACGTACCATGAAGTAGAAGGCAGCACACGGAACAGTTGCCAGACTCAGGACAGCCAACTAGACTTGCTAACACAATGATCCTTGAGTCACAAGACTCGGGTCAAGATCATCGCACATCATGACAACACGCCAATAATCAGCCTAGTTCCTAAGCCAAAACCTCGATAAAACATATGGAAGATGGCATAAAATAGCCAGATCCACACATTAATGAAAGTCCATGGCCCATAGGCCGCTCAACGGACTCACAACTCCGCGTAACAGGAAACAAGGAACATGAGGGATTACCAAAGCCCTCAAACACATAGACACATAAATTGAGGCAAGACAATACCTCCAAGCGTCCAAAAGTAGGTCTCGATCCACGTGGGATAGATGAGACACTCACTAGTTCACGTGTCAACTGCTGGTCACAACCGGGTTGACCGGAAACCATAATGACCCTCAAAATATCATGAAAATATCGCTCGGTACAATGGCACTCCCAGACATCCTATAACACAATCACAGCCCTCATAGGACGTCCAAGACATCCACGGAAGAATGGGTTAACCAAGGGGTCGAAGCCACAACAACCGGAAGCCAAACCACGTGAAAGAAACACCTAGAACAAGTAGCAGTTATCACAAGGTCGCTACTCAAAGAACTAGTCGAAAAGTAGTTACCCAAACGACCACGATTGGTTAAACTTGGTCCAGTGAATGACCGTGTTCACCCAAACACTTGACCCGAGGAAGAGACAGTCTCCTCCTAACCGCTACTGATAGAGGCGGTCAGTCGCACGACCACGACTGCGAACCGACCTAAACCAGCTTAAGAAACCCTAACGCGGTTGACCAACGACCGCTTATACATAGATGTGGTTTTACAGACAACCCCATCTTCTTAACGCGATTGGGTAGACGACCGCGTCTACCAACTGACCTTCAAAGGTAAAGCGGTCCAGACTAGACCGCTACTACCCCCAGCGATGAATGCGGTTTCTGGTGGACCGCGACTCATCCTCCGATCCAAAAATCGTATAACCTACAAAATCCGCTCTTTCCATGCCCCAATTGCTCCGAAACAATGGGGAAACTTCCCTAGAGTCGATATCAACCTTGCACAAGCGGGAAGGGATCAAACCAACCCCAAAACAGCTGGAAACGGGTGATTTCCATTAATCAACCCAAAATGAGACACATGTAGAAACGGGCTCATACCGGCCCCAATTCACAACCAAACGGAGTTAAACTGGTGGGAAACGAATCCCAACATGCGAGGGGTTCATATTTTACCATTTAATGTGAAAACCATCATCTGGAATGGTGAACATGGCTCACAGCCCCGAAACATGATTTCACCCTTAAAGTTGGAAAATCCGCTCAAACTCACACCGTTCGGCACCAAATCACGAGAGGAAGCAGGAAAAGAGTAGGGTATCCATCCCCCTGTTGGGTCCGGTGCGTTGGATTCAGAGGGGGGGTGAATAAATCTCCCCTTAAAAAATTTCACTCAATTAAAATCTAATGCTCAGAACTACAGAATTAAAGCCTGAAGGAATTAAAACCTAAGCAAGTCTAAGCCATAGACAGAATCAAATCAAAGGAGCTTGTGCCTTAAAGCATTCAGACAGAGTACACAATTGAATCGCTCCTAGCCATTCATCTAGCGAAATCAGATAAGAAATCAAACTAATGCACAAAGGATTTTTAGGTGGTTCGGTCCTCCAGACCTACGTCCACCCCACACTCAAACCCGAGTGTGGATTCCGCTGACTAATAGCTTGAACCGCTGGGCCTCACAGCTTGCCTACAACCCCTGAGCATCACAGCTTGCTTCTGCTGGGCAATACAGCTTGGCCATCCGCTGACTCACAGCTTGACCGCTGGGGATTACAGCTTAACCCGACCAGTGGAATCCTCCACTGCAAACGCTGAGCAATACAGCTTAGCTCCGCTGGGCAATACAGCTTAGCCGTCTGAGGTATCCACCTCGCCGCTGTGCATCACAGCTTGCACTGCTGGCAAACAGCTTGAAGAAAGGTTTGAAAAGAAAACACAAAACAGGAAACAATCAGCGACTGAAAGTTGAAAATGAAGCACAAACAATATGGCTCTCAACAGAGCTGACTGGCCTGGATTTGATCCACGGTCCAGTGAGGACAGATCTTCGAATGAAGCTTCTCGCTGCCCCTCCTTTCTTTTCTTCTTACTGTCTACTCTCCTCTCTGCTCTTCTTCTTCTTCCGATCACTATGTCTCTCTTTCTTTCTTCTTCACTCTTTTTCTTTCTCTTACTCTTCTTCTGGATCGTGCAGGCACTCACTGCTTCTGCTCTTCTGCTTCAGCTCTCACAGCTTCGATCTTTTTTCTTCTGAGGAAGAAGCTTAGTATATATAGCAGCAGCAGGTAGGGCGTGTGCTATCCATAGTTCCCGCCCAATCGCCTTGACCACGTGGCAGCATCTCAGCCTGCTGGATTACACGTGTCATGATTCTGAGCCATCTCCATCTTGGATCTCGTGCCCTCCTTAAGTTCCTCGACCAACAGTCCTGTTAGAACAGACGAGGATGCACTGAGTTAATTCAAAAAGCAATGTACAAACTTTGTTTTGAACGATGCACAATGCATAGTGTATGGACTTAGCGTGAATGCGAGAAGACGATGTATAGGGAAGTCTACACATTGAATCATGGACTATGCCCTTGAAGAATGTACATACATGAAATGAATGAAGAACACGGGCTGTACATACTTGATAGCATGCATCAATGTACAGACTTTAGACATGATGCAATGTATAGACTTGACTGCACAGAGACGCTAAGTGAGATGCAGCTTAACAAGCAATGACTTGATGCTCACACGGCTGTACATACTTGCATGAGATGCTAGGTGAGACGCTAAGTGAGACGGTGCATGAACGATGACACAGGCTGTACAAACTTTGAATGATGCATGCACAAAGACGCTAAGTGAGACGGTGCATGAATGATGACACATGCTATACAGACTTTGAATTATGCATGCAACAATGATGTACATACTTGCTGGTGTGTAGACTTTGTGTGTGTGTGCGAGACAATGTATAGACTTGATGTCGTGCAACACACAGGTTGTACTGACTTCGTCGAGTGAACCAATGGAGGTTGTACAGACTTAGAGTTGCGAACACAAGCTGTACAGACTTTGAATGCGTGCGATACTTATTAATGTTTAGACTTGCACATATGCATGAAGAGCACTGACGATGTATAGACTCTGAATGCATGAACTATGCACATGCATGAAGAGCACAGACGATGTATAGACTTTAAACTTGCTGTGCCTGCGACAAGGCGATGTATAGACTTGCTGTGCCTAACGTTTATGCCTGAGTGCATCATGTATAGACTTGGTATGTGCATAAAGCAACATGCATAAAGCAACCGAAGAATGCACCGATGTAGTGTATGCAGGAGAACTAACAGTGCAGTCTATACAACAGATCATGCATCGACTATATATAACGTGCAACAATGTTTAATGAACCGATGCAGAGACTGACACAGTGAGATGATTGTGATCATGCATCAATTAATCAATCTTTCATTATCATAGTGCTGCTGACATCAAAACTATTGATACTCATAGTGTTTGCTGACATCAAAACCACAGGGGCACAATAATCTACCCCTTTTTGATGATGGCAACACTATGAGTCACACTAACTCATGTCAAACTATTCTCCCCCTTTGACTTCATCAAAAAGAAAACATTTTGAGATGAGAAATACAAATATGCATGCAATGATTGAATGAAATTCTACCCCTTTGACTAAGTCATGCAATGATTGAATGCTTAATGCAGTATACATGCAGATGCAACAACAAATGCAAGATCTCCCCCTAAATATATGAATGCAAGCACACAATTCTCCCCCTGAATGTATAACTCCCCCTGAATTATTTCTCCCCCTATGGGAAAGAAATATGAACGGATGAAGCACATCTCCTCTTGTGACATAATCAAAAGGTAGAGAAGATAGGAGGGAAAGAACATGAATAAGGTAAGGGGTCACTACACAACAGCTGAATTATTGGTTCAGAAAGTGAGTATGATTATAGACAACTGTTAAAGCATAAGAGTCAGCAATATACAGTCTTGAAAGAATTCAGGTTTAACAGTGATAAATATAGAGTAAAGCAGCAGACCACTAAAAAAGAGTTATAGACTTCATTTATAGCAATGAATCTAGGGCACATGGTTTTAATAGATAAGTCAGAAACAATACCCTTTGTGATTAAACATGGAAGTTCAAGAAAGGCAACTTGAATATGTATTGAGAAAAATAATTTACACTCAATGACTTTTGATTTCAAAGGGTTACAGCAGTTTGTTTTTCACCTTATAATTTTCAGAAACTGAGCTAAGTGAATAGACCAGTGGCATTTATGCTGTTGACATTAGGTGTACACCTTGATCAGAGGCAGGTATCCCCAGTTACTAGGCATAAACTACTAGATCTATTTCAGATCAAGACCTACAAGGAACAATTTTCACCTTTTACATTAAGGGTACACCTTGATCAGAGGTCAGTACCCCTAGTTACTTGGTGAGGACTCCCCCTATAGATTTGACCCTATGAACAGAGGTAGCCCGAAGCACTTCATGACTTATGAATTCACCTGCTTCTTTGGAGGAGATCACAGTTTCTCAGTGCAATTCAGCCATTGCTCTGTCACTGTGTTCAGCTCTTTACATTTATGATCTTATTTACTGCTGTCCCGATTTCTTTTAGAGTGATTGTTTAAAAAAATAGTACACACTCTTATTCACCTTTCTGAGACATTACCAGTTTAACACGTTCAGGCATTAAAAGAAAACTTTTTCTATTCTAACCATGAGAAAGAGATTACGAGCTATAACAATTTTCTTTTATTTCAAGTTCTGAAGTGCAGACACTTAACTCTTCAATTTATAAAGGTTAAACATTTAGTTCCTTTAAATTTGCAAGTGTGATTCTTATAAATGAAAAATTGTAATAACCACAGCTCAATGTACTAAACCAGAAGCAATACTGTTGTTCAGTGAAGGTGATAGGGAAATGATAGCAATAGGCATTAAGGTCCAAGAGCATCTGATGTTAAAGAATATGAATGAATTGAGTGGGGACGAAGAGAAGTTAAAAGGATTCAATGTATTGAACTGAACTCTCAGCTCCCCCTGACACCAAGATGCAACAATTATGCTATGCAATGAAACATTTCTTTTCAGATTTTTCAAATTTGATGATATGCAGTATAAAGCAGTCCTATATGCATTGAGTAACTTCGTTGATAGTCATGCAAATGATATATGCAGACATTAGACACATGCATCGACTATATGCACTAAATGAACCATTCAAACTCAGTGCAACACATGAAAAAGCTCGGTGCAAAGTGCGTACATGCACAAACATGTGAGAAACATACTCAATGCAATGTATGAACAACCATGAATATGGGTTTAAGTAAACTCGGTGCAGGGTATGCATCGACTACAAAAATGGTTGTGCAGTGCATCTAGCATCTTATGTACACAGTACAATAAATGGCAAGAGAAGAGCATCAGATATGTACAGAATTAAATTTAGTAGCTGAGTCTAAAATGTAGACTGATCAGCTAGACAAGAAGAAGACATCAGAAATCAGACAAACAAATCAACAATTTCAGATGATGAGATTTAAACAAAGTGTTCAGAACTAACCTGAAAGGTAGGATCCTGGGGTTTCCATTTGAGTGCCTTGGTTTATTTTACCCCTCTTTGTTCATTCACTTCCAAGGCACACCTGCAAAACAATGGGTTATTTTGATCCAACAGGAACCCAAGCAATTTTGGGTCCTGTATTACCCTCAACAGGTGTTCTTGACCTTTTGCAGACAACGCTGTCATCATAGCCCATCAACTTGCAATTGGACATGGGATGTCCAGACTTGCCATGGTAATGATAACTGGCAGAATTTAAGTTCCTTTTATGCACCTTATTGTGAGCATTTAATTTATGTGCATGAACATTAAAACTTCTGTTATGTGCATGAGCATTTTGTTTTCTGAACCATGCCACCCAGCACTCAGAGGATTTGTGGCCAGGTTTTCCACAATTGAAACAAATAAATGTCTTTTTCATGAGATTAGTTTTATTCCTAAAATTATTCTGTTGGACTGGGAATTTAACAGATTTAGCAGTGCGTTTGCCTCCCGGTGCATGCCAACACTGTGCATAGGTGTGTCCTATCTTTCCACAACAGAAACAGTTGATTTTCTTCTTTCTATTACATGAATGAGATTCTTCATAAATAAACTTAATGCTCAATTCGTCTCGAATGATTATTCTACACTCATGCATATGATGACCTGATATGCCACAGTAATAACATGAGTTATTCTTTGTGTGTGCATGTGAGTGAGTGGAAACATGTTTTGCACCATGCACTCGATCATGACATCTAATAGAGTCAGAAGAACCATTTACATCATCAGATGAGATGTTAGCTTTCCATTTACTTTCAATCCTTTTCTGATTTCTTCCCTTTTTCAATTGTTTGTCCTCATTTTCGATTCTCTGAGCAGTGGATTTGAAAACAAATGAGGAACACTTTTCTTGTTCTGAACTCTTAACAAACTTTGCCAGGGAATCATTTAGATCTTGAATATCAGTTTGCAAGGAAGCAATGTAGTCTTCATAGGAAATGACTTGATTATGCAAACCATCATTTAGACTTTTGAGTGTGTTAATTTCATGTTTCACTCTTTGTTCAGTGTCATTTTCAACAAACTTTCCCTTTTCAATGGTTAACCATTTTTAAGAGAGAACAGTATTCAGAACCATTAACTTTTTATTTTGATCCTTGAGGTACCTATTTTCTTCAACCAGCTTGTTTTCAAATTCTTCAGCTTCAGTTTTCTTTTCTAGCAATCATTTATTTTCTTCTTTCAGAGATTTGATTAAATCCTTTTGAAGATTATCATCAGAATCAAGATCATTTATCAAGTCTCTTAAAACTGCACATTCATTGCAAGAATCTTCTCTAATGAGTTTGGTTATGAGGTTCTCATTTTCAAATTTCAAATTATTCAACTCAGCTTTTAGGCAAGTGATATCATGAATCATTTCTTTTCTCATTTTTCTCTTTTCAGATTTTAATTTCTTACATCTTTCAGTAAGTTCTTCATTGATATTCCATAAATCATCAATTGAAATCTCTTCGGATCCAGAGCTTACCTTGGATGAGGCTTCCTCATCATCATTTCCCCGGTTTGCCATCAAACATTGATTCTCTCGCTGTTGATCAGAGTTATGAACATTCTGGTTGGCCATCATGCAGCTGTCCTCATGGTTTTTATGAGCAGAAATGACTCTGTCATATATCTCCTTTCCAAAAGTGCACCTGAGAGCAAAAGTATATATATCAGTATTAATCGTAGCTCTCAAGATATTAAGAACTATGACATTATCACGGTTCTTTATTCTGTCCTCTCTAGACCACTTGGTCTTATCATGAGGTAATTGGTGTGGGCCTTTAGATAGTAGACTCCATAGTTTGGGATCAATGGAGTCTACATACACACATAGGCCTCCTAGCCAACTATTGAAGTTAGAACCATCATAAACCAGAGGATGAGCCATTTGGACAGATGGCAAATAGATTCAGCGCACAGAACAATTGACAAGAAATGTACTAGAAGCGAAATAGCACCGAATACAGCAGGATCGGATCTGCAGGTCGTTGGACCTTCTATGCAGACACCCGCTCTGATACCAAGTGTTGGGTTCGGTGCGTTGGATTCAGAGGGGGGTGAATGAATCTCCCCTTAAAAAATTTCGCTCAATTAAAATCTAATGCTCAGAACTGTGGAATTAAAGCCTGAAGGAATTAAAACCTAAGCAAGTCTAAGCCGTAGACAGAATCAAAGCAAAGGAGCTTGTGCCTTAAAGCATTCAGACAGAGTACACAATTGAAGCGCTCCTAACCATTCATCTAACGGAATCAGATAAGAAATCAAACTAATGCACAGAGGATTTTTAGGTGGTTCGGTCCTCCAGACCTACGTCTGTTGTGTCCCTGAGGTCATTTGAGTCATTCTGTGGTCACTTGGGTCATTCGACATCATTCTATAGTCATATGAGTTCTGTGGTATTCGTGGTTTTGATAATGGCTAAACACTATTAGTCATTGATATCTTCCACTCTCATGTGATTGACATACGTGATGTTTTTATTCATGACAGATATGCCAATGAATGGACAAGGAATCAAGTGGCAATGGCCAAAGTGAAAGCTCATTGATCGCGCCCAAGCAAGGATGCAAATCTCATCTCTCTTACAAGCAAAAGTCGACATTTCATATTCGGCTCGTCACTCATCCAAGGTCAATGCACAAAGAAGTATAGCCAAGAGAATCCAAGGTTAAAGACTCAGTTGATACCTTCTAGACTATCAAGGGTGATGCCACAAACATGCACGGGCTGCTAATGGAGTTGAACGACGGAGTTGAAGCGGATAACGACCGACCCGAGCAAGCCCGGAATCAACCCAGCTGGCGGTCGACCGCCAGCACAGGGGCGGTCGACCACCCCAGCCAGCATCCGCCAGTCTACATGTCTATCAGCTGGCGGTCGACCGCCAGCCCGTAGCGGTCGACCGGAATTCCCAGTGACCATCCGTCTATAGTGTTTCTCAGTAGCGGTCGACCGCCAGCCCCGATGCAGCCATGTTTGACTTTGAAATCCACCTCGTGGCCAGCCCCTTTCCATGGATTTTTTTAATCAAAACTCACCTAATCTCCCATGATTTGTGGATCTAGTCTGCGGGGGTGTCCAAGGACCATTCAAGGTCTATAAAACCAACACATGAGGGGTTGGAAACCCTATCACTTCAAGGCTTCAAGGGAGATCAAGGGAGGCCATTTTCGAGGTACTGTAGCACCTCCGTGAACAGTGTTTCGGGAGGAAGTTCTTCACCCATCCAAGGTGATTCAAGCTCAGATCTGAAGCCAAGCAATCTCCAACAAAGCTAGAAGCACTCAAGGGCAAGAAGGGTGATCAAAGGAAGCTAGAAGGAGCGTATTCCAAGAAGGAAATCAAGCTACTCCGGGAAGAAGCTCTTCATCGAATCCTCAAGAGATTCAAGCTCCAGCAAATCTCAGACAAGATCTTTTCTCTTAAGCATATTCTATATCTTGTTTGAGTGTTTTTCATAAGTTGTTCTTTTTCTATTTCACTCAAACACTTGGAAGTTTAGAATCGTCCCTACCGGTGGTTAGTAGGAAGGCAATCGGAGGTTGTCCGATCTGCGGTGTTGACGTCCCTACCGGTGGTTAGTAGGAAGGCAATCGGTGGTTCTCCGATTTGCGGTTTGGTGTGTTGCACTAGTGAAGCCTCACCGGATTTAGTGAGGGGTGGACGTAGGACTGGGGATTCAGTCCGAACCACCTTAAAATCCTTTGTGTTGTGGTTTGATTGTGCGATTGATATGTTTTAGATGAATGCTTAGGTTCAATCTCTATATTATGAAATCATATTTCTAAGCAAATCGTTTTATACATCGCTAAGGTAGTTGTATTCCACTGCAATTATTTTTAACTAGCCTTATAGAGGGTTGTATTGCAAAAGAGGGGCAGATCTATTCACCCCTTCCCTCTAGATCCGCTGTCCACTACACAACAACGTCCACCCCACACTCAAACCCGAGTGTGGATTCCACTGACTAACAGCTTGAACCGCTGGGCCTCACAGCTTGCCTACAACCGCTGAGCATCACAGCTTGCTTCCGCAGGGCAATACAGCTTAGCCATCCGCTGACTCACAGCTTGACCGCTGGGGATTGCAGCTTAACCCGACCAGTGGAATCCTCCACTGCAAACGCTGAGCAATACAGCTTAGCTCCGCTGGGCAATACAGCTTACCCGTCCGAGGTATCCACCTCGCCGCTGTGCATCACAGCTTGCACTTCTGGCAAATAGCTTGAAGAAAGGTTTGAAAAGAAAACACAAAATATGAAACAATCAGCGACTGAAAGCTGAAAATGAAGCACAAACAATATGGCTCTCAATAGAGCTGACTGGCCTGGATTTGATCCACGGTCCAGTGAGGACAGATCTTCGAATGAAGCTTCTCTCTGCCCCTCCTTTCTTTTCTTCTTACTGCCTACTCTCCTCTCTGGTCTTCTTCTTCTTCCAATCACTCTGTCTCTCTTTCTTTCTTCTTCACTCTTTTTCTTTCTCTTCCTCTTCTTCTGGATCGTGCAGGCACTCACTGCTTCTACTCTTCTGCTTCAGCTCTCACAGCTTCGATCTTTTTTCTTCTGAGGAAGAAGCTTAGTATATATAGGAGCAGCAGGTAGGGCGTGTGCTCTCCACAGTTCCCGCCCAATCGCCTTGACCACGTGGCAGCATCTCAGCCTGCTGGATTACACGTGTCACGATCTTGAGCCATCTCCATCTTGGATCTCGTGCCCTCCTTAAGTTCCTCGACCAACAGTCCTGTTAGAATAGACGAGGATGCACTGAGTTAATTCAGAAAGCAATGTACAAACTTTGTTTTGAACGATGCACAATGCATAGTATATGGACTTAGCGTGAATGCGAGAAGACTATGTATAGGGAAGTCTACACATTGAATCATGGACTATGCTCTTGAAGAATGTACAGACATGAAATGACTGAAGAACACGGGCTGTACATACTTGATAGCATGCATCAATGTACAGACTTTAGACATGATGCATTGTATAGACTTGACAGCACAGAGACGCTAAGTGAGACGCAGCTTAACAAGCACTGACTTGATGCTCACACGGCTGTACATACTTGCATGAGACGCTGGGTGAGACGCTAAGTGAGACGGTGCATGAACGATGACACAGGCTGTACAGACTTTGAATGATGCATGCACAAAGACGCTAAGTGAGACGGTGCATGAACGATGATACAGGCTGTACAGACTTTGAATGGTGCATGAAACAATGATGTACAGACTTACTGGTGTGTAGACTTTGTGTGTGTGTGTGAGACAATGTATAGACTTGATGTCGTGCAACACACAGGCTGTACTAACTTCGTTGAGTGAACCAATGGAGGTTGTATAGACTTAGTGTTGCGAACACAGGCTGTACAGACTTTGAATGTGTGCGATACTTATCAATGTTTAGACTTGCACATATGCATGAAGAGCACTGACGATGTATAGACTCTGAATGCATGAACTATGCACATGTATGAAGAGCACAGACGATGTATAGACTTTAAACTTGCGGTGCCTGCGACAAGGCGATGTACAGACTTGCTGTGCCTAACGTTTATGCCTGAGTGCATCATGTATAGACTTGGTGTGTGCATAAAGCAACCGAAGAATGCACCGATGCAGTGTATGCAAGAGAACTAACAGTGTAGTCTATACAACAGATCATGCATCGACTATATATAATGTGCAACAATGTTTAATGAACCGATGCAGAGACTGACACAGTGAGATGATTATTATCATGCATCAATTAATCAATCTTTCATTCTCATAGTGCTGTTGACATCAAAACTATTGATACTCATAGTGTTTGCTGACATCAAAACCACAGGGGCACAACACCCCCTACCTCCACCGAAGATCTCGTGCCCTAAAATGACCAAACCACACCGAAACTATCACACGAACCCCACGCCGGCTTCGCATCCACGAATGGGATCGCGCCTACGCCACACTCCATTTCTTGCGCTATCACGCTCCACGACACCTCCCCGGCATCTCCACGTCATCCCCGGGCCTCCTTTGTCTACAACCGGAGCAGAGGGGGAAAGAGGAGAGAGTACAGAGTGGGAGAGAGTGAGAGACGTGAGGGAGAAGAGAGGAAGGATTAAAAAGATAAGAAAATAAGAAATTACCTATATTTCCTAAAATCTGATTTTTTGGCATGAAATTCCGTAAATTCAAAAAAATACAAAAAAATAGTATCTACGATCCTCGGAAAGAGCACAATGCACCCGTAGCGTCTCAGAGTCTCAAAACTCAACGGTTAACTCTCCACGGGGTTCCACAAGTTATACAAGGGAAAAAATAGAGTGGATCGTAAAACACGTATCAGGACCCATGAAAGCTCTCCGAAAGCTCTCCGATTCCAATCCGAAGAATCAAGGGTATTATAGCCTCCCCTCTTTTAAGAAATTTCATCCTTGAAATTTAAGGAGTCAACAAGGGAAAAGGGAAGAACAACACCAAACAGCTGGCTACGCTCTCCAAGCACTAGCCAAACCTTAAACACATAAAAACATGATAACATAATTCTCGAAAAATATTATTCAGAGGGACACTACCGGATCACAATCATAGGCACATGCTTCGGATGTCAAGGCACATCGATCCACAAAACGAGCATGGCACAGAAAGGAACAAAAGTCTGGCACCTCCGAAACAAGGCATCATCGCTATCGTCTCACAAAGGAAGGAGACACGACCCATGCCACGACGACAGCCACTGATAACACCACATACTTGGCAGACAACACAAGCATCAGCTTAAATAAGGAAATACAATCCTCTCAGCTGACTACTCTACCCATCAGCTTCTGCGCCATAATAATAATGAAACTGGCACATAGAACGCTAATGATAGAATTGGACCACAAACACAATCAAGTCAGTCCTCACTCAGACATTACATCTGATTCGAGTTCCATGCCAACTCTACCACGATAGAAGAGTACAGCAGAACCAACCGATGAGATCTCGGTCCACACAAATCCAACATACAATAACACCTGTAGATCCCGGCTCCGTTCTCAACACAGAATCACGGCACACAGCAAGATGGGTCATATCAAGGTAAGATTACAACTGAACACACGACTAAAATGTACTAGCCGCTCGCAGGTTACCAATAAGGACGCACAACAACCATGAAAAATGCATCTCTTGGACCACGATCCATCCTGAGAGCACAACTTCCAATAAATGCAGACAAGAAAGGGTACTCAACCAGCATACATGCCGACATATTTTCCCCAATTCTCGAATTTTCCTATGCCAACAACCACAATGCCTCAAGAAACAGCACGGCAACCAACAACATCAAGGCACACATCGCCAAGACGATGTTACACCGAGGAAACAATCCTCTCGGCTGGTTAGAATCTTCCAACCAAACGATCCTCGACCTATGGGTTATGACCTCACACGCTCCCGCTGTGCACTTAACACAACACACACAAGCATCACAAACAACTCGGCATCCGCATCTCAGCACACCTCAGCACCATCGCAATTCACAAAACTACAATATACCATGCCTCGAGTACCGATCCTGCTAACAGTCGATCATAAATCGCCATAGTGCAAACAATCGTGCCAAGAGCCACATCAGAAGTCACGAAGGATGCCTATCTCAGCTTATCCTCACGTCCCGAAACAATCACTGAACCTTCACAACACAATAGCCACCAAACACTGCACGTCGAACACGGTGCACAATGACCCCCAAATCCTTAATCTGGGTCCAAAATTCGGCCACCATCGAAACAAGAGCAGATCAGGTTCAGAACTAACATAGTCCGCACATAAGTAGACACAGGGCTAAGGCTTCACGGAGACAACACTTCCAAAGCTTACCTCGAAACAATGCCACAAGACAGGATGAGAAGAATCAAGCTCGACTAACAGTAGCTCACCAGGAAGGAAATCCTAGGTTCGCCCGAGCACTCTCTCAACCTAGGGCATCCAACAACCAACTTTTTTTTCCTTAACACCTCAGGGGATGAACAAACCTCAAGCTGGGATGGCCATCACACCAACGATAATGTCACCAACCACCTGAACTGGCCACGAAAAAATCTTGAACACTGCACCACAGACTTACGTCTGCCGCAAACTCTACCTAGCACAGCACAATTGAGACCAACATCATGACGAAAGAAGGGCACTCCATTAGATAATGACGAGAGCAAAACCACCTCCCACAGCGCAAATACAGTGCACACATGCTCTCACACGAGAAGCAAGCAGTAAAAGAACACAAAACCTATGCCAGCTACTGACTGTACTGGACCTTATGGACTCTAAGCACTACGATATCACGAATTCCCATGTACTTTCATAAACACATGCTCTGATACCAACTGTGATGACCTAGACTCTGGATACCGGGTAAACCCGATACCACTTAATTGGATTCTGAGAGGCCTCCCAAGAGTGGGAAATCTCCGAAGGGATAAAAAGGAGTATGTGAAGTACATTGAACTTCCAGATAAAATAGTAAACAATTAATTACTATGATCAGGATTGCTAAAATAGCAGAAATAAAATTACATTTTCTATAACAATTAAAACCAAAGTCCAGTCTAATTAAAGTATAGTACAACAGGAAAGAGAACATACTCTCAAGTTAGGGGAAGCCCGACACTGGCAACGCCGGCAACTAAGAATCAACCGCACTGCACCTCCAAGCATGAGGAATAACAGTTACACCTGAAAAGTTAGGGGTGAGCCTCATCTCACTGGCTCAGTAGGGGTCCCACATATCCCCATCACAAAACAAAAGCAGTAAACAACGGTGCTAAACAACTATAGCAAAGCAGCAATAGTAGGAGTAGGAACATCAAAAGTAAAGAGGAAAGTTGTACTGAATAGAAACACAGTAGCCGACCAAACCTCGGCCCTCTAAACTACTCCTAATCGGTAAGAACACGGATCCCCAGACACATAGTCAGGAATCACTAAACCGATGCAAGGAACTCTGGCTACACAGCCAGGACAACATTACGACACTTCAGTCGTACAGGCTCATCTACAAAGACAAGAACCCAACTCAAGAGCACACAGTCTAAAAGCATCAACACATACACGATCTCACTATCATGTACGCTATAGTAACCGTAACCTCGGGTGAAGCCAAACACAGACTACCTGACAAGTCCCGTCAACCATGACGGAAACCAATCACAAAACACTACAAGAATATGCGCTAATAGAGACGGAAATTTCACACGAAAAATTTTCCGTTGGAATATCCATATGTATTTCAGACGGATGACATTTAGTTTACATTTCACACAGTATTATACATGGTCTGAATTATCGTCTGAAATTTCACACAGATGAATTCAGTCCATGTGAAATCTGTGGGAAAACATTTTATTTCCCCCCCACACAAGCACGACCCTCTCACTGTGCCTCTGCCATCGGGAGACCATCACCGACCCTCCCGCCTCTGGCTGCCTCCCTCTGGCTTTCTCCCTCAGCGATCGGTGACCGGCGACGGTGGCAGCTCTCCCTCCGGTGATCGACGATCGGCGACAGTGGCAGATCTCCCTCCGGCACCCAGGTATCCCTCCGGCGGCCCTCTCCCTCTCTCACCGTTTCCCTCTCCCACTCTCCCTCTCTCATCATCGATCTCTCTCCGACGTCTTCCTCTCTGGCCCTCTCCCTCTCTCACTGGCCCTCTCCCTCTCCCACTCTCCCTCTCCAGCCCTATTCTCCCTCTCCGGCCCTCTCCCTCTCTCTCCATCCCTCTCTCACCGGCGCGCCCTCTCACTCTCACCGGCAACCAGACCCATTTCACCGACCCTCTCCCACTCTCCCTCTCAGGCCCTCTCCGGCCCTCTCCCTCTCTCACCGTTTCCCTCTCCCACTCTCCCTCTCTCATCGTCGATCTCTCTCCGAGGTCTTCCTCTCTGGCCCTCTCCCTCTCTCACCGGCCCTCTCCCTCTCACCGGCCCTCTCCCTCTCCAGCCATATTCTCCCTCTCCGGCCCTCTCCCTCTCTCACCATCCCTCTCTCACCGGCAACCAGACCCATTTCACCGACCCTCTCCCACTCTCCATCTCAAGCCCTCTCCGGCCCTCTCCCTCTCTCAGCATGGCATGACCAATCCAGAAGTAGAGGGTCAGTTCCCCTCCCGAGCCTTCATAAAAATTAAGGAAATTCAAATCAGACAAAAAATTAAATTATGATAAGTAGAGGGTGCCTTCGTAGGTGGTTTTATTGGTGAACATCAGAATCTGAAGTAATATGGCCATGCAGCTTCTTGGAATATTATTCTCATTCATGTTCAGAATGCATTTGACAAGAACAATTATTGTTTTTGTGCTTTAAGGAGATGATCGGTGTTTGCCAATGATGTGTCTCATTTTCATCATGGTCTGTATTCCAAATATTTCAGGTTTCTCTTTATATGTTTTTTAGACTCTTTAAAAACAAATGTGCATTTGTTGATCTTCTAACTATATAACATGTGTATATGCTAGTTTTCTATGTGTCAACCATTGTAGTTGCCAATGTCTCACAAGTATATAGATGGCAATAAAACAAACATTTATCGTCAGTAGGACCTAAGCATCAAATTGGAGTTAGTAAAAGGATTTGTACATTTATCTTCAGTAGCATTTTGGCAGCCGGCTGGTGGTGGGGCTGGCAGCGGCAAAGGAGGGAGCAGGTGGCCATCGGGGGGATCTCTCACTCACGAGCTATCACGCAGTGCAGCCCGTGAGAGGGATGCCAATGAGTTATCGGATGGTCCTGATGGGTGAACTGGCTTGAACCACCCGGTTCACCTGGTTTTCTTTTTTTTATTTTTTAAATGGTATTAGCGGGTACCAATATAAAACATGCATAACTAGACCGCAGGGACCGGTTTCGGTACGTACCGGGCAGTTTTGAATACCATGCTTTCAATGGGGTTCTACCATCATTTCTGGGATGTCATCAAGGTTGCTCTTATGGCAGCAATGAGAGAATTTCAAGAGAAACCTTAGAGGATTAAGAGCTTAAATTCAACATTTGTAGTTCTTATACGTAAGAAAGAAATTGCTGATCTGCTCTGAGATTACTGACATGTTTCTTTGTTGAATGGTAGCTGCAAAATTATAACCAAAGCATTTGCTCAGGTTGAAACAGGTGGTTGGTAAGCTTGTTGATGAAACTAAATCGGCATTCAGTGTGGGTAGATATATTCTAGCAGTACATGAATGTATTTTTCATCAGAAAGTTACAAGAAGAGAGGGTATAGTTTTCAAGAATGATTTTGAGAAGGGATATGACAGGACAAATTGGAGTTGTTTATTCACTGTTTTGCGGCATATGGGCTTTTATAAGAAGTGGATTGGATGGGTAAGGAGTTGTATGGAATCTGCTAGGTTTTCCATTCTGATTTAATGGTATCCCTTTTGGCTTGTTCGCAAGCTCAAGGGTTATTAGATGGGGGGATCCTCTTTCTTTCCTTCTCTTTGTTTTGGTAGGGCAGGTTATCAGTATGATGTGGAAGAAGGCTATTGCCGCTGCTCTGATAGAGGGTTTTTAATTTGAAATAAATGGGGAACATCGGAGACACCTCTAATATGCGAATGGTATTATTCTTTTCTCTGCTACTAAGGAAGAAAATATATTTAATCTGAAATTGTTGATCAAGTTATTGGAAGCCACTATAGGATTGAAAGTGAATTTCACTAGGAGTAATTTAGCAGGTATGTTTGTGCTAGAGGGATAGAGGAAGTTTACTGCTGGGGTTATGGGGGCATAGTGGACTACATTTCCCATTAATTATATGGGATTAGCTTTGCATGCTGGTAATATAAGAAGGGTTCACGATTTTCAGAGTAGATTAAAAGAGTGGAAAGAAAGGCTGTTGTCAGCTTGAGGTAGATAGATGGGTCATAGAAAAAATTGTGCTATCAAGTTTGCCCAATTACTACATGTCTATTTTCAAAATTCCCAGTATAATGTGTAAAGCTTTGGAACCTATTAGAGCATCATTTTTTTTGGAAAGGGAACAACTCTCAGGAATAGGATTACATTTGGTGGGTTGGAAGTATATGTATGTAGAAGTAAGGAGAAGGGAGGAGTGGGTTTGGTCCCATAGACATCATTAATTAGGCATTGCTGGGTAAATGACTTTGAAGACTTGATAATCAAGAACAAACATTATGGAGAAGAATAGAAAGAATTATGCCACTGGAATGTTTTTCTGCCCAAATCTTGAGTCAGGTCTTGTGCCAGTGCAATGTTTTCTACAATGTGTCTACCCTTCACAAAGGCAGTCTGTTCCATAGAAATAATCTTAGGAAGAATATGTGCCAACCTTTTGTTAACAATGGATGAAATAATCTTGTAAAAGAAATTGCACAAACTAATTTGCCTGAAATCTGAGATGTCAGCAACATTGGACTTTCTGGGAATAAGAGCAATTAGAGTAGAAGTCACACTTCGTGGGAAAGCCTGTGGGGAACTAAATGCATTTTGAACAGCACTAACAACCAAACCAGCAATGATTGGCCATGCCTTTTGATAAAAGGCACCTGTGAACCCATCGGGCCCAGGGGCATTATCTGAAGAAAGATTGAAGACTGCATCCTTGATTTCAACTTCAAAAGGAATTGCACAAATCATATCATTATCTTTCTGAGTAACCAATGAAGGAATGCAATTCAAAGAGGAATCTTCTATAAAATGGTCCTGAGATGTAAAGGCTTTTTGGAAGTGAGATGCAACAATTTCTTTCATTTCCTCATGATCTGAGGTTAGAATTCCAGCAGAACTTCGAAGCTGAGTAATGCAAAGTTTATGTCTCTTTGCCATAGTAGATGTGTGAAAGAATCTGGTATTTCTGTCCCCCTCAAAGAGCCATCTAATTCCAGACTTCTGTCTCCAAAAACATTCTTCCTGAAGTAGTCTATCAGATTGTAGAGATTTAGCCTCCTCTAGAGTTTTTAAATTATCCTTCGTGGGGTGTAAATCATATGAATGATCTGCTTTAAATTATCCCCCTCACTCATCAAGTAGGTGATGGACGGCTGAGATCGTATCGGTGACGTGGGAGGGAGTGGGAGCCTGGTGTGTAAGGATTCACATGGTAGCTAATCCTGCGAGCACGTATCGGTTCACATGGGCGCCACAGGCATTTGGTGCCCCACTTGGGCTGGCACGACAAAAAAGACCCTACATGGAGGTAGGGTGGAGCATGTAGTGGGTCAACATAGACGAGTCCCGGGTTCAGACACTTAACTTTAACAATGTCATACTCCCTTTTTCTGGAAGAGCTCAATCTGCAGAACCAGGGGCGAAGGATAAGCTAAATTTGGAGAGTGGATTTTCGGGGGAAGGGTGCGAGTGGTGGGGGCGGCAGTTGGATTAAATATTCCTAGTCCCATGTGTTTTAGGTTTGAGTAAGAGGCATAACTAGATGATGCATATGGTGATCTTTTTGTTATTGAAAGAGATCTTTTAAAAAGGAAAGAGCTGGTTAATGAAATCTATATGGTGATCTTCTGAATATCAGCTTCCCAGATCATATTTAAGGTGCAGTCTTCAAGACTTTGGGATTGTATATGAATGATGAACACTTGGGGCCACATTCAATGTGTGGAATCTGATTCCAAATGAGGATGAAATTCAGTGGAAGGGTCAGTTTCTGATCAAGGGTGCGGCTATTCATACATAGGAAGACATCCGGGCCTGTTTTCCACAGAAAACTGTCAGGAAAGGCTCATAATGCTCCAAAGTCACGACTGTCATTGTTCACTCAATTGGCCTTCTCTTGTTCTTCTGCATTCCTTCGTTATTGCCATTAAAATGATAAACTCTATTTATATGTCTATTCACCACGGTATCATCATTCCATCAAAGCCCGTTGTGTGCTTCATGTTTGCATATTTTTCTAAGTATCAAATTATGGTAAAATTTTGGCAGCTTCATGTCTATTTATATGCCATTAAAATTTTCTTTTGTGATTTCAAACTTTGTGGATTTTAATTGCATGTAAATATATTTTTAAATCTGATTTTAATAGAAATTTGATGTTGATTTGACTTTAAAATGTGGATTGTTTAGCTTTGATGTTCTTCATTTGAGAATTTCTATAATTTGTGTGTTATTTAAATTGATATATGCATAATGATAATTGCGTTGTTATTTAATTTTATGTTATATAAATACATGGGGTATTCCCTGTGAGCTGAGGTGCGTGGGTGCGACCTAACATTACACGCACCTCAGGAGAGTGTGTTAAAACCGTGTCAATGTGCCTTCCCGTTCAAGACTTTGGGATTTATGTGTATGTTCTCATTTGTTTATGAGAATGTATATATCTACCTCAAAGTCTTGAATTGTCCCGTTTGAAATTTCAGACGGGAATTGTGCCGTATTTGGGACTGAAAGTTTCGATTTGAAATTGCAGACGGTTCCTGTGACTAATATTAATCTGTCTGAAATTTGTAATTTCAGATGGAAATACATACAGAAAAAAGTCTATTTGAAATTTCACATGGTATTTGTGACGGAATATTGAACTGTCCGAAATTTTTAACCAAGAATATGTGACGGCCGTATTCCGTCTGAAATCCGTCTGAAATCCGTTACAAAAGTGTCTTCTCACAGATTTTCAGATAGATTTCAGACGGAATGAGGCCGTCTGAAATCTTGCCTTTTCTGGTAGTGAAAGCAACAAGTCAAGTGTCATGTGACAGAAGCACCTTCTAACTAGAAGATCAGTCATATGCGTCCACTGACGTCTTACACTGCGTCTCACGGGTCTCCCACTCGCTTTGAACGCAGTAATTGAGACACCATACAAGAACCAAGTACCAAGTAATGAGTGACTAGTCAGGGTCACGCCCGTCAGCGCCCTTTCAACGCCCTTGACCACATGTGCACACACAAGCTCAATGCCTTGAGCCAGGCCTCTAGCTGGTTTTCCACTCCTATAAGACTCTAACAGCAAGACAAAGGGTCCCACGGTAACCAGCCTACAAATTGTCTCAACTAGGAACATGCCCCGCCACCACTCCCAGGTGGACTGACACATGGAAAGTGTCATCAGGCTACGACTAGTGGAGGCTCACTAGACACAAAGACTCAAAACAATGAAGTACGGATAGGTCACACACGTACCCGTCGCACGTACCACGAAGTACAAGGCATCACAGGGAACTACCGCCAGACTCAGGACATCCGATTAGACCTGCTAACACAAGGATCTTTGAGTCACGAGACTCGGGTCAAGATTGTCGCACATCACGGTAACACACCGTTAATCAGCCTAGTCCCTAAGCCAAAACCTAGACAAAACAAATGGAAGATGGCATAAAACAGCCAGATTCATACATTAATGAAAGTCCACGGCGCTTAGGCCGCTCAACAGACTCATAACTCCATGTAACACGAAACACGGAACATGAGGGATTACCAAAGCCCTCAAATATGTGGACACATAAATCGAGGTAAGATAATACCTCCAAGCGTCCAAAACCAGGTCTCGATCCTCACGGGATAGACAAGACACTCACGAGGTGACGTGTCAACTGCTGGTCACAACCGGGTTGACTGGAAACCACATTGACCCTCGAAATAACACAAAAATATCGCTCGGTACAATGGCACTCCCAGACACCCTATAACACAATCACAGCCCTCATAGGACGTCCAAGACATCCATGGAACAATGGGCTAACCAAGGGGTCGAAGCCACAACAATCGGAATCCAAACCACATTAAAGAAACACCTAGAACATGTAGCAGTTATCACAGTGTCACTACTCGAAGAACTAGGCAAAACGCGGTTACCCAAACGACCGCCACTGGCTAAACTCGGCCCGGTGAATGACCGTGCTCACCCAGACACTTGACCCGAGCAAGAGACGGTCTCCTCCTGACCACTACTGATAGAGGCAGTCAGTCGCACGACCACGACTGCGAACCGATCTAAACCAGCAAAAGAAACCCTAACGCGGTTGACCAACAACTGCTTATGCATAGACGTGATTTTACAGACGACAACATCTTCTTAATGCGGTTGGGTAGACGACTGCGTCTACCAACTGACCCTCAAAGGTAAAGCGGTCCAGACTAGACCGCTACTACCCCGATCGACGAACGCAGTTTCTGGTGGACCGCGACACATCCTCCAATCCAAAAATCATAGAACCTACAAAATCTGGTCTTTCCACGCCCCAATCGCTCATAAACAATGGGGAAACTTCCCTAGAGTCGATATCAACCTTCCACAAGTTGGAAGGGATTAAACCAACCCCAAAACAGCTGAAAACGGGTGATTCCCACGAATCGACCCAAAACGAGTCACATGGACAAACGGGCTCATACCGGCCCCAATTCACAACCAAACGGCGTTAAACTAGCGAGAAACGAATCCCAACATGCCAGGGGTTCTTTTACCATTTAATGTGAAAACCATTGCTTGAAACGGCAAACACGGCTCACACCCCCAAAATATGATTTCACCCTTAAAGTTGGAAAACCCGCTCAAACTCACACCATTCGACTCCAAATCATGAGAGGAAGCAGGAAGAGAGTAGGGTATCCATCCCCCTACCTCCACCGAAGATCTCGTGTGCCAAAATGGCCAAACCACGGAGAAAATAATCACACGAACCCCACGCCGGCTTCGAATCCATTAATGTGATCGTGCCTACGCCACGCTCCATTCCTCGCACTATCACGCTCCACGACACCTCCATGGGATCTCCACGTCATCCCCGGGGCTCCTCCGTCTGCAGTCGGAGCGGAGGGGGAAATAGGGGAGAGAACATAGGGGGAGAGAGTGAGAGACGTGAGGGAGGAGAGGGGAAGGGTTAAAATGAAAAGAAAATAGGAAATTAGCAATATTTCCTAAAATCTGATTTTTTGGCATGAAATTTCATAAATTCAGAAAAATATAAAAAAATAGTCTCCGCGATCCTCGGAAAGAGCACAATGCATCTGTAGCATCCCAGAGTCTCAAAACTCAGTGGTTAACTCTCCACGGGATTCCGCAAGTTACACAAGGGAAAAACCCGAGTGGATCGTAAAACACATATCCGGACCCACGAAAGCACTTCGAAAGCTCTCTGATTTTGATCCAAAGAATCCAAGGTATTACAGTAACCAGCCAGACCAAGGAAACTTCTAATTTCAGATATAGTCGTTGTTTGGCTCCAGTTCTTAATAACTTCTACTTTAGAAGGATCCACGGCAATACCCTCTTTGGAGGTAACATGGCCAAGGAAGGAGACTTCCTTTAACCAGAACTCACATTTATTTAACTTTGCATATAGTTGATGTTCCCTTAATGTTTGCAAGGCAATTCTCAAATGTTCCTCATGTTCTTCCTTTGTCTTGGAATATATAAGGATGTCATCAATAAATACTACCAAAAATCGGTCAAGATACGGCCTGAAAATATTAATCATGAGTAGCATAAATGTTGTAGGGGCATTGGTTAACCCGAACGGAATAACCACAAACTCATAATGTTCTTTTCTACTTCAAAAAGTTGGATTGTGAATGTCCTCCTCCTTAATATTCAATTGATGGTAGCCAGACCTGAGGTCAATCTTGGATAAATACTCCGCACCGGAGATCCGGCCGAACAGTTCATCAATACGCGACAATGGGTACTTATTTTTTATGGTAAGTTGATTTAATTATCGGTAATCAATGCATAGCCTGAGAGATCCATCCTTCTTCTTGACAAATAGAGCCGGCGTACCCCAGGGGGATGTGCATGGTTGAATGAAGCCTTTCTCCAGCAACTCTTGAAGTTCCTTCTTCAGTTCCTCGAGCTCCCTGGGGGACATCATGTAAGATGCCTTTGACACAGGTGCCGCTCCGGGTGTGAGTTCAATAGAAAACCTGACTTCCCTTTCGGGTGGTAGACCAGGCAAGTCAGGGGGAAAAATATCAAGGAATTCTTTTACGATGGGAATTTCTTTTATAAGGATTTCCTTAGACTCGGTAATGACTACAAAAGCAAGAAAAGCTTCACATCCATGCGAAATGAGTATGTAGGCGTGGAGAGAGGAAATAAGAGCAGGGTGTTTTCTATATTTGATTCCAAGGAAAGAGAATTTTGGAAGGTCGGGTTTATGAAAAGAAATTTTCCTATTGCGACAATTGATCTCGGCATAGTGTTCGACAAGCCAATCGATACCTAGAATAGCATCAAAACCTTCCATGTTAAGGCATACTAAGTTTACGGGGAGGTTATGGCCTTCTATTGTTGCCTCACCATCTGGGTAGTAAGTTGTTAATTTATTTCCCGGACCTAAGGGTGTACTTATGGCTAGGTCTGAAGGTAGAGAAACAGGTGCAATTGGCAAGGTCTTGCAAAGGTAGTAGATATAAAAGAATGAGAGGCACCAGTATCAAATAACACAAATGCAGGATGCGAATAAATGTGAATAGTACCTTCCATTAGCCCATCATCCTTGGGAACTTCTTCATCAAGAACGGCATTAAGACGCGCTTGCCGCTTGCGTCCACCACTAGAAGATTGGTCCTTCATGAGAGGACAGTCCGACATACGATGCTCACGACTGTCACAGCGTAAGCAGGCGCCTAAACGTTTCCAGCATTCTGACGCCGAATGGACAAATTTCTCACAGAATGAGCAAGCCGCCATGACATGCTTGTCTTCCTCCTTCGCCTTCTTATTCTTGTAATTGCCACTACCACTCCCGTTCCGAGACCTCTTCCTACTATCACGGGATTTGTAAGGCTCCGTGACACTGAACTTCTCTTTCTTTCCTCGCAGATCTGACTTCCAACTAGACTCTTCACCCTTGCTTTTGTACTTTTCGACCTTCTCTAAGGTCCTCTCACATAGATACACCCATTGGACCATTTTCGTGTATGTACGGATATTTTGCGGTCCTAATTATTGAATAAAACTAGGCCTTAAACTGTCCAAGAACCGGTTTGCCTTTAAGATGTTTGTGCTCACTAGATGTTGGGCATAAGGGGCCAGACGGGAGAATTGTAGTTCATATTCCACCACCGACATCATACCTTGGCGTAGAGAAGCAAATTTTGTAGATTTTGCTCCTTAACATGCTCGGAGAAGTATTTTGCTCGGAAGAGTGTAAGAAACTCATCCCATGCAGGATGGGCATTTTGAGGTTGTGTCGAGATGGCCTTCCACCAAGTATGCGCATCTTTGTTCAGTTGGAATGTGACGAGACGGGCCTTCTCTTCGTCAGCACATAGCATAACGTTGAAAATCCTCTCCATCTCGTCTATCCAATTCTCTGCTTCGTCCAGATTGGAGGAGCCAGAGAATCGCAGAGGATTTAAGCTTCAGAAGTTACGGTGCAGATCGCCATCACCAGCCCTCACGCCAGCTTGGGCCATAGTCTGCAGGGCCTGGGTAAGACCTGCAACGGTTTGTTGCATCCCGTCCCAGTCAACACGGTGTGCCGTGGTAAGAATAAGGCACCTGAGAGAATAATCAATTTAGTTAATTCCTAAAAAATTAATGGGGATTATCCTAGGGATAAATTCTAATTCAACTATCTCATCCCGGGCTCCACCCAATCTCTCATAGGTGGGAAAATGTTATTTCCTTAGTTCATAGCTGTGGGTCCTTACACCTTTGACTTAGGCTATGACATGGCAGTGGAAGCAACTCGGGGAAACATGGACAGTCGGCAATACGCCTGAAGCTAGCCATATAAATCAGAGCGCAATAACATCCGCATAAAGAGGAATGCACAATAACTGACCAAAAATCCAACTTTTATTGATAATAATCAAAAGTACATGAATATTTGACTCTCTTTTGACTTAACAACAACTAGGCTCAATAAAAATGAAAATTACATAGTATGACTCAATAAAATAAAAACTATAGGATGCGACTCTAGACTACTTAAAGACTCATGACACTCTAAGTCTTCTCTCATGCCTTTAATCATCACTCTCGGACCCATCACTAGCATAGTCCGAATTCGACTCACTTGAATTTAGTGAAAAGATGGAAAAGTAGGGTAATGAGCACACTTGCTCAGTAGGTATCTTCGTATCAACATGAAGGTAATATTTAAATGATTAATGTTTTAACTCTAGAACGTAAGATAAAGGAAAAATGTGATACTCATACGCATAAAATGAACGTAGCACAACAACATGATATGACTAAGGTAAGAGATTTGAGAAGCTATACGAGCATGATCAAGCAAGAATGTAACATGGCCTTTCATGTAACAAGAATGCACTTGCATGTAATAATAATGTACTTTTCATAACCATAACGACTATGCACTAGAAAGTCATATAACAAGCATGTAATAATTTCATGATAGTCCTCGTGGATTTCACCGTTTATAAAAAAAGCACTCCCAGCGCAATGCGACGCTAGTGTTCATCATACCCCACGTTTTATAGCATGTTTCCGGCAATCAGCCGAGGGGACTAGAGTCGAGTCCTTGGACACAATCAGTGCCCGATCTGTATCTTCACGTTATAAATCAAGCTACTTCCATGAGATATAAATAAATGTTTCGACCAATAATGCACAATTCAACAATAGTTCATGATAATGTAACCAAGGTAGAGAACGTGCCAATACGAGATAATAAGAGTTCAAGGATGAATTAAAGACAAGGTCATGCTACGGGGGAAATTCGACAGCATAATGGCCTATTCGTGAACATTCATGTTCCATTAGTAACTTATTGAACAAGGTTTTAAGTCCAGATAATCCATAGACCATCTTGGAACATAGGAATAATCAACCCGTAGGTCAAACCTCAGGTTAAGAACACTTGAGACAGAAACAGTCATGCTTGGGCCGCTTTCTTGCGATAGCGGTCTTAGCGAAGTCGCAACCTGAAAGTGGCGGTCACGGGATGGTCGCAACTAGACAGAGTTGACGCCAGAAAGAAAGAAGGGTTGACGCAGTGAAAAGTTCGGGCGATAGCAGTCATGGTAAGGCCACTAATTGACAATAGCGGTCTCCTTGATGGCCACAACTAGCTAGGACTCAGAAAAACACCGGTTATATGAGTGCTTTCTAGATAATTTGGCTTTGAGGGTACAACCATCTCAGCATCCTAGTGGAAATCCCAGGCTCGCGGAGACTTACAGAGGCCTTGAAACATGATCCCCTAGTCCGACAGAAGGAATATCAGGCGGAGAGGTTCACAAGTCCAAGAGGTGTTCCTATCATGTGCAAGTGTAACTAATAGTCACATACCGGGATATGTGCTATGTACTTAACCAGAAGGATAGTAGATGAGAGTGAAGTGTGGGATACAACGATCAACACATCACAATAAACCATGTTCTATGAGCATAGAGAAAATGATTTAAATACAAACTATAGGAGTTTTGGCATGAAATTATCATAAGATTAAAATAAGCATTTAAAACATGTAAGACATGCAATCTATCAAGGATGATGCACATTATAACCAATATCATGAATATGTAATTAAAACTAGAAATAAAACCTATTTACCTATGCTTACCATGTATTTAATAGGGCTAATCTACGCACTTGAAGAGGCGTGATCTCGCACAGGTCCTGAGCTGAGGAAATGATCACCGGATAGTGAACTGCAAGGAAGAGAAATGGATCAGGGGGCCCAGGGATGGTTCCCTGGGGAAAACCCTCCGATGCTTAAGTCAGTAGAGCAATGGTGGAAGCTATGTAGGGAGGAGGAAGGAGAGGCACGAGATCCCTCTACACCAAGGTGGCGAAGTGGTTCCTACTCAGGGAGTTTAGGCGTATGTTTGCCCTTACCTTTCGTTGAAGGGAGTCCCAGGTTTAAATAGTGCACTGGCCTCATGAGTCCCGTAAGCTGAGGGTGTAAGGTTTTGCACAGCACCAATGGGCGACGCAGCGGATAACAAAAATTTCATTTGACCGATCCCGGTGTTATGGAAAGCTTAATCTGTGCTCTAATCGGTGTTTCTAATACCCTAATTACGGGTTGCGTGTTTCACCTTGCGCGGAACGACGCTGTCCGCTAAGCCCGATGCAGAGAAACCGAGCCGCACAGCTGTACGGCCTCTAGAGCAGATTCACACGGACCCTTGCGCAGCGACGGTACCTCCCCGGCACGACCTTCCCCGGCTCTATCACCTTCTGGAGAGAGAGAGAGCAAGAGGGAGAAAGGGGGAGGCTAATCCTCCTCTTAAGCTTATGTGCTTGCTTAAGCTTAAGAGGTTGGAAGAAGAGAAGGCTCGAATGAGCTTCACGTAGGTAGCTATATATAGAGTTTAGGTTTATTAGAAAAGGGTTCTATAAGACCAAAACTGTATATATGTCCTATCTCATATTATACATATGTATCAAACTCCGTTTACACTCCTTTCCAAAAGGAATTAAAAGGAAATAATACATACATTTGTATAATAATTATCCGTCACCCAAGAATCCATTGTGTGTGATCCTCTAGGCCCACAGTCACTCTAGTTTAAGGCCAATTAACTTCTAATTCCTAATTAGAAGTAAATTAAACGTATTATTCGCTTCTACAAGAGCCGAATAATAGTTTAATTCATTCCGAACCTTCGATCATGTTGGGTCAAGCAAATCCGCGTGATCCTAGAGGACGCCGGGTTTAAACCAGCCTGTCTGGTACCTGTAAGTCCACAGTTACCACATCGATATAATCCCTCGCTCCTTCTATGAGTCTGGTACGATCGAGGGTACGGTATCTGTCAAACCCTATGATCGTGCCATTTGACTATGACCTCCTTAAAGTGTATGACGTCCGTTCTAAACGAACTTACACGACCCTGGCCAGGGATTTAACGGAGCGTCAATGTCATGACCCATTAACTGTCTGATATATACCCGACAGTGAGCGATCCCTTCTTGACCATTGATGATCTTCACACGTATCCTGGAGTGGTTAATGACTCGGTAACTCATGACTTATGGTTAAAGTCACTTAGCTAAATAATTAAACCATTCCAATCCTCGTGTAAGATCTGATCAATGTCTCAGGTCAAAGTACCAACGATGCTACTGTGACCGTTGGATCTTCAGTTGACACTAGGTATAATCAACCATCTGAAGATCCAATAGCGGATCAGTTCAGTGCACATCCTCCAAGGACATACACCTACACATATGTGTTGGTGCCCCGCACCAATGACCATGAGATTGGTCACTAACACATCATGTGTACTGGTTTAATAGGTAATCAAAGTCCCCGAGTGATTACCCTCCAACCAGGAACAGTTTAAGGTATGTGTACATGTAAAGTCAATCTCATGTTCGAGATCCCATCTCGAGCAGACTTTACAACCACATATCCTAGGGACAACGTAAAGTAACACAATCGCATATTTATGCTCAAACACCACTTTATTAATGAACAAGATCGTACAACTATTGGGCCTACCCGACCCGAAATTGGCCTGTAGCACACCAACATTAACAGAGGGGTCTCAGACGGGAGTTACATCCTCAACGTGGGCTCTTTACGTCCTCATCGTGGGATCTTTATAGCCTTGAGGGATCATGGGTCTCTTATCCTCATAAACTCCTGCTTATAAAGGGTTCTCAACGGCAGTATGAATAAGCGTTCGTCGGTTGACTCGAGCATGAGGGGTGCCAAACTTGTTTGGGTGATAGGCATAGCTCGGCGGAAGATAGGTCGGAGTGGGCATTATGCGCCTGCCTTTATCCCGTCGAGGGGATAGATCGAACATGGGTCTTTCTCTGACCTGACCAATGTTCGGGCCTTCCGAGCCTAAGGGCCGCCGAGGAAGGTTGTGATCCCGAATGATTTTATTGGGCTTCTTAGCCTAAGTGGGCTCTGCGGGGCTGTCACTTGGATGAGCTGGGCCTCGTTTGGTCATGATGGACCTAGTTTGACTGCTCTTTAGATGGGCTACAGAAATCCCCCACTCCACTTGTCCCCCTCCTACTCCCGAGCCTTGGTAGGCTCGGAAGAGTAGCCGTTAGGGTTTCGGACCAGCGTGGCTCGGGTGGGTGGAGATCTGGCGGTGTTAAGACGCCACGTGTCATGGTCACCTGGGCCCGTAATAATGATAATCCTGATAGATTTGAAATGAAGGGGCCCCATTTTTCTCGGAGGTTAGAACGGCGCGCCGCCTCCCACGTGGGGATAAAGGCGTTGGGCGCTTGTTGTCATTCCAGACTCCCTCTGTCTTTAGGGTTTGGCTCGCCTTCGTGCTTGCTTTAAGCTCTTTGATGCGTCATGATGACACGACGGTAGAGCAGAGGCTTGCAATGGTGTTCGCGGAGTCGGCGGAGATAACCACAGAGGTAGTCCGGCGGCTTCCTCTTCCTCCGGAATCTTCGGGCTCTCGAGAGCGTCTTTCTTCAAGCTCTTCTCTGGATTCCATGGCGGATCAGCGTCCGGACGTTGAAGAGTGGGAAGATGAGCCGGTGGTGAAGGCGACGGTTCCAAGCTGCAGTGAACTGGGGGAGGCGGAGGTGAGAAGGTTGGAGTACCAGTTTCGCCTGCCCCGCAAGTTTTACTTTGCCGCGGCTGCTCCGCACGAGACGAGCTTGGACTCTCGTACAGGCCATATCTGTACCTTCCTTCTGTCGTGGAAAGGCGGGTTCCACCTTCCCTTCGAGGCTTTCGTTCTTAAGCTTCTCAATTTTTTCCAGTTGGCGCCCATTCAGTTGGTAGCCAATTCCTATCTTCTCCTTTCCACCTTTCGCATCCTCTGCCGCCAATGCGGGGTTCCACCTTCCTTGGACCTCTTTCACTATTTTTTCGAGTTGAAGGTGCATCCCTCGACCGGGAAATGTTTCTATTTTATCCAGGTGAGGTGGAATAGGAGCTGCATCTCCTTGGCTACGAAGGATTCGTCGCAGAAGGGGTGGAAAACTCAATTCTTATGGGTGAGGATCTGCTCGATGGAGGAGACCTGGAGGTGTCCCGTAACCCCTAATTTACATCCGAATATCCCTCCCAGGTAGGACGAGTTCCCTCCACACGTGGAGGAGTATGCGACTATCTTGTTGAAGCGCCGCCAGTCCACAGAAGAGCTGGTTACTCCAGAGAATATTGAGCAGTGTCTTCTTTCGCGGCTACATCCGTCAGGTTCAGGTGCCACAAATTAGACTCTTCTTCAGATGTTGAGACCATTTTTTCTTTTTCTGACTATATCTTTCTTCTGTGCAGACAACAGGCGACCGACTTTGGAGGAGACCACAGAGGTGATCGATCTCGGCAATGACTCAGCCACCGACGAGCGGCGATCTCCTGAGGGGCGCACCCGAGCCTGAGGTAAGGGCAAGAGAGCTACCCAGGAGGGGTCTTCCAAGCCACGGGGGGCCAAGCGCAAGGATCCCATGGAGGGCATGATACGAGATGCCGTGAAGGCCAAGAAGCGGGCCAAGAAGGCCGGATCCGTCTCCGTCGTCGAGGGCGGCTCTAGCTCGGCGGCTCTCCCCTCTTCTGAGCGAGACAGGGCCGACCTTGTTAGGCCGGCTCTCCTATCTGCCAAGCAAGAGAGGGCCGAGGAGGTTGGAGCTGCTCTTGCGGTTGGTGATGATGCTGGTTCAGCCCTCCCCTCAGTCAGAGCTGAGGGGGCCGAGGCTGCTTTTGTGATTGGCAGCGGCGCTGGCCCGGCTCTCCCATCGGCCGAAGCCGAGGAGGCCGTGGAGGAGGCAGGTGATGTTGGGACCACGATAGAGATTGGGGTGGGCAACGCTCCTGGTGGCGGTGCAGGTGCTGAACCGGTCCAGGTCGGAGGGTCACTGGAAAATTCGACCGAGGCACGAGAGGCGACCGTGGCCGCTGCTCGGTCTGGGCCGACCGGTGGGATACCGACCGAAGGGGGGATGTCCACTCCGGCGGCCTTGGAGAGGCTTGGCATTTAGGGCCCTTTGTATCAGGTGTGTCGCGACATAACTGCGAAGCTGAGGGGGGGAAGCAGGCAGCACTCCCCGTCCGTAGCCCTCGAGGCAGTTATGGAGGGCGGCTTAGTCCTGGCCCAGATGGGGGCCACTCTGACAGAAGCATACGCTCGGTTGGAGTCAGAGTGGGTGACCCTGGCCTGGACCCTCGGTAGGTCTGACAGGAAGTTGGCTCGGCTTACCGAGGAGCGTGATGGGCTTCGGCGGGAGCTTTCCTCAGTTAGGGAGGTGGTATGGTCGAGCCAGGTGGAGGCCCGGGTGCTAACTGAGCAGCTACTTAAGGCCCGCGAATCGCTCGAGAGGAAGAGTAGGCTTCTTGAAGCGGAGCACCTTGTTCACGTCGAGCTGGATGGCCGGTGGGAGGCCGAGCACTCCGAGCTGGGGGACCGGGCGGAAGAAGCTGAGCGCCTTCGGGGGGAGGCCGAGGCCGATGGAGCTGAAGCGGAGAAGCGGGCGGCGGAGGCCGAGGAGCAAACGACTGAGGCCGAGCGGAAAATAGCCAAGGCGGAGTGGGAGAAGACCGAGCTCGTTGGTAGGGTGGGTGTCACGTCTCGAGCCTTTAATTATAGCGGAAGACTCGCTCGGGGAGCGCGAACAGCCGGCATGGTAAGCCTCTTGCAAGCAAGAATCAATCATGCGATCAAATCAATAGAAACAAGATAACCATGTAAGATAGAATGATCAAGAATGAGCTAGCAAGAATATAACAAGAACATGATATTGGCCTTCCATGAACAAGAATGTAACGAGATTGTACTAGCAAGCCACATATTCCTCACTTTAGCATCTTATGCTTAAGAGCAAGTGCTTTGTGAATTTCTGTAGAATATCAAGCAAGAATGTCATGTTGTGACGTGTATCTTCACTTATTTATAGAAATAGTACTCCCAACGCAATGCGACGCCAGTAGCATCATACCCCATGGTTTATAAAATAGTATGTTTTCGGCAATCAGCCGAGGGGACTAGCATAGAGCCCTTGAACACAATCAGTGCTCGATCGCATCTTCAGTTATAAATTAAGTTACTTCCACGTAGTATAACAGTAAAGTATGGCCAAGAATATAGCACTTCCAATAATTCCAGGATAACAATAATCAATGAATGAATTCTTCAATTTCGAATATATGAGATCAAGAATGACATTTAAACTAAGTTATGCTTATAGAATAAATCGACAGTATAACGGTATTTTCCTTAACTTCCATTTCTTTTAGATCAATTTAAGCAATATGACAAGTTCTAGATCATCAAGGTTTGTCTAGAATCATTGGAATATCAACGCTTGGTCAAACTTGGGGTAAACATAAATAAGCTATGTAACGGTCATTTGCTGGGCCGTTACATTATGTAACGCGCCAGTAATAGGCCGTTACTGTGATCCGAGTCCAGAAGAATAAAAATAGACTCAGAGGAATGTGACAGTCTGGCAATGGGCCGTTACGTGAGCCTGACGGTCCAGTTCAAGGCCGTTAAATTTCAAGAATCAAAACCACGATAGAGTGTTCTAATTAATGGGCTTTCATTGATACAACCAACTCGGCGTCCTAGTGGGAACCAGGCTCGCGGAGAATTACGGAGACCTTGAAACAATGATTTCCTAGTCCATTGGAAGGATTATTCAATAGAGAGGTCCTCATGTCCAAGATTGTGTTCCTATAGTGCAAGGTGTGAACTAATGACAACATACCGGAATATGTGCCATGTACGTATAGAATTGACTCTATTGACAGAAAGAGATATGTATAATCAATGTGAAAATCATGATAAAAACTCCGTCAATACAATGTTAAAAAGTCATGCTTTATAGTACAAAACTATAGAATTTTGGCATGAAATTAACATATCCTTAAAATATCACTAAGATATCAAAACATGCAATACCTATCATGCACAATCAGATATCCTAAAAACCATGTAATCAGGTTAAAACTTAAGTAACTATGCTTAATCAATAAATAATATTGGCAAGTTTTCTGTCTTAGGGTTGACAGAACGCAGGATATAACGGTCTTAAGAGGGGGCGTCACAGTGAAAGTGACGGTCATAATCAAGTCGTTACTTGAATGTAACGCGTCTGTCCAAGCGCGTTAGAAACATCAGTGCAATTCAAATACTACAGAGTTTGTAACGGTCTGTAGTAGGGCCGTTACTTGAAAGTGACGGTCCTATGCTAGTGCGTTACAGTATCTGTTAACAGAAAATAATCATAGAAACTAAGAGATCAACTCACATCATGTCTTTTATCAAAACATGATGAGCTTCTAGTCATGTTAACGATGTAAGGCCATCTACATGCATAGGTAATCATGAATAGATGAATACTCATGTTTTAATTTCTTAATTTGGCTAAGAGGTGCATGATGTGCATAGAACAAATAAAACATGAAATCAATGCTCTATAATGCATGAAATTCAATCAAACCAGAGGGCTTTTAGTCCTATCATACTGTTTTTGCCGTTCATGAGATAACCTACCTCTTACTTAGATTAGAGTTTCTGAATTTGGTTGAGAACCTTGCCCTAGATCCCTTCCTTCTCTTGTGACTTTTTCAACAACTTCTTTAGGCTCTAACTCCACCCCTCTTGACCTAAAGAAGTGAAATTCGGAGGGGAGTTAGTCTAAAGTATTGTAAACAAATACCTCTAAAAAACTTACCTGAGATAATGACTCCTTACCTTGCTTCTTTACATCCAAAAAGTAAGGGTCGCGCAGTTCAGAACTATGCCCTATTTTTAGAGTTTGGGCTAGGGTTTGAGGATTAGATCGAGTTTAGAGTCCTTATTTCATCAAACCCTAATCTCTAAGAGTCCTTAGAGTATTTACAATCCTTCCCAAGTCGATCCATAGTGGATAGGAACATCAAGTTCCAATCTTTTCATGAGTCCCTTCACTTACGGAACTAACAGGAATGTAACGGTCGAGTGCCCATGCGTTACATGGCTGTGGCGGTCTTACGATAGACCGTTACAGTTATCATAGCTTAGAGTTTCAATTTATAAAAACACTTTTGTTAATTATCGAAATCATTATCTTATATTATTAGTGTTTATCTTTAATATCCGTGAATAGGCTTAAATACCTTCTAGAATATGGGCCAAACCTAATGGTCTAGGTCCTAAACCCTTTTGGACTTCAATTAAGTGGGTTGGGTTAATTGATTAACACAATTTTGGCCTTATATTGATTATTTAGCCCAACTAATGCCAGAATATTATTTAAATAACTAGAAATTACTTTTATAAATTTTGGGGCTCTACACCCTCCCCCACTTAGAAGAATTTGGTCCCCAAATTCAATTCATGGATTGAGGAGAGTGTACTTATAATTAAATAATTCCGGAAATCTTTTCTTCATAGCTGATTTGGTTTCCCATGTTGCTTCATAAGGCCATGCTTTCTTCCATTGAATCTTCACCATATGAATGACCTTATTTCTGAGTTGACGTACTTCTCGTTCCAAAATCTTCATTGGCGTTTGTTCATATGTCAAGTCCTTCTGAATCTCCACATTGTCATAAGTGATAAAGTGATCTGGATCATACACATACTTCTTCAGTATCGATACGTGAAATACGTCATGAACTCCTGCTAACTGTGGTGGCAAAGCCAATTTATAAGCCACTTCACCGATCCTTTCGAGGATTTCAAATGGACCGATAAATCTTGGAGTTAGCTTTCCTTTAATGCCAAATCTTCGAATACCATGACCCGGAGAAACCTTTAGATATACATGTTCTCCTACTTCAAATTCTAAGTCACGCCTTCGATTGTCAGTATAAGATTTTTGCCTATCTTGTGCCATTTTCATCCTTTCCTGAATGAGCTTGATTTTCTCTGTAGAATCCCTGATTAAATCGGGGCCTAGAAATTGCATTTCCCCTATTTCATTCCAACATATTAGTGATCGACAACCTTTCCCATATAGAGCTTCAAAAGGTGCCATTTGTATGCTTGCTTGATAGCTGTTGTTATATGTAAATTCTACCAAAGGCAAGTGATCATGCCAACTTCCTCCAAAATCAATATCACAAGTCCTGAGCATATCTTCTACCACTTGATTTGTCCTTTCTGTTTGACCATCAGTTTATGGATGGAAAGCGGTGCTAAAATTCAATCTAGTCCCAAGTGAATGTTGTAGGCTCTTCCAGAATTGTGATGTGAATCGGGGATCTCTATCAGATACAATAGCGACAGGGACTCCATGTAACTTGACAATTTCTTTTATGTGTAGTGCTGCTAGAATATCTACATACCATCGACGTTTTATTGGTATAAAATGTGCAGATTTAGTCAATCGGTCTATAATTACCCATATTCCATCGTGTCCACCTCTTGTCTTAGGTAGTCCCATAATGAAATCCATTCCTATGCTTTCCCATTTCCATTCCAAGATACTTATGGGATGTAATTTACCTGCGGGTCTGAAATGTTCCGCCTTCACTTGTTGACATGTGAGACACCGAGATCAGAAGTTAGCTACTTCCCTCTTCATATTGGGCCACCAAAAGTTTCTTTTGAGATCCTGATACATTTTTGTACCTCCTGGATGAATGGTATACTTTGATTTATGTGCTTCCTCTAAGATCAATTTCTTTGTATCTTCATGATCGGGTATACACATTCGGCCCTTGAATAGCATTCTCCCATCTTCGGATATAGAAAAATCTGGTCTTTGTTCATTATTGGCCTTAATTTTCAGTAAAATTGGGTCATCCTCTTGTAACTTGACCAAATCCTCAATCAATGTTGGTTGAGCTCGGATATTTGCCATGAAACAATTATCTTCCTTAATGTCAACATCTAGATTCAATTGAGCAAATTGAGGAACAAGGTTAGTCATACTAATCATGAGACTTGATAACATACCAATTGGTTTCCTGCTGAGTGCATCTGCTACAGCATTTACCTTGCCAGGGTGATATTGAATAGCGAAATCGAAGTCTTTAAGATATTCCAACCATCTCCTCTGCCTCATGTTAAGCTCTTTTTGAGAAAATAAATATTTCAAACTCTTATGGTCTGAATAGACAGTGAACTTTTCTCCATAAAGATAATGACGCCAAATCTTCAAGGCGAAGATAACTACTGCCAATTTTAAATCATGTACAGGATAATTTTCTTCGTGACGTTTCAATTGTCTTGAAGAATAGCAAATCACCTTTCCATCTTGCATAAGGACACACCCTAAGCCAATTCCAGATGCATCCGTATATACTTCGAATCCAGCACCCTCTATTGGTAATGACAAAATAGGGGCTGTTGTAAGATGATTCTTAAGATTTTGAAAACTCTTTTCACAGTCCTTCGACCAGATAAAAGGATTTTCTTTTCTGGTAAGTCTAGTTAAAGGAACCGCGATCTTTGAAAAGTCCTTTATGAATCTTCTACAATAGCCTGCTAGACCCAAAAAGCTTCTAACTTCAGATATAGTCGTTGGTCGGCTCCAATCTCTGACAGCTTCTACCTTAGAAGGATCCACAGCAATACCTTCTTTTGAAATAATGTGGCCTAGGAATGAGACTTCCTTGAGCCAGAATTCACACTTATTGAGTTTGGCATAAAGTTTATGTTCTCTAAGTGTTTACAAGGCTATCCTTAGATGTTCTTCATGTTCTTCTTTTATCTTGGAGTATATCAGGATATCATCGATGAAGACGACGATGAACTGATCTAAATATGGCTGGAAGACACTGTTCATAAGTTGCATGAATGCTGCTGGGGCATTAGTTAACCCAAACGGCATTACCACGAATTCATAGTGGCCATAACGACTTCGAAAAGTCGATTTGTAAATGTCCTCTTCTTTGATTTTAAGCTGATGATAACCTGATCTTAGGTCAATCTTAGAAAAATATTTTGCTCCCGAAAGCTGATCGAAGAGCTCATCAATACGTGGCAATGGGTATTTGTTCTTGATTGTAAGTTGATTCAATCGCCGGTAGTCAATGCATAACCTGAGAGAACCATCATTCTTCTTGACAAATAGAACCGGCGCACCCCAAGGGGATGTGCTAGGTCTGATAAAACTCTTGTCTAGAAGTTCCTGTAATTGCTTCTTTAATTCCTTGAGTTCTGTGGGGGACATCCTGTAAGGGGCTATAGAAACAGGTGCTGCACCTGGAATGAGTTCAATGGTAAAGTTTACTTCCCTCTCGGGCCGTAAATTAGGTAGTTCAGATGGGAATACGTCCGGGAATTCATTTGCAATAGGAATATCGGCTAGGACAATCTCCTTAGAATCGGTAATAATGACTGAAGCAAGGAAAGTTTCGCATCCTTGTGAGATAAGCTTGCAAGCGTGAAGAGAAGATATAATGGTAGGATGCTTTTTGTATTTGATGCCAAGAAAAGAAAATCTTGGAAGACCGGGTTTTCGGAAAGATATAATCCCATTTCGGCACTTGATATAAGCATCATGGTCTACAAGCCAATCTACCCCTAAAATGGCATCATATCCTTTTCATCTCGTCGATCCAATTTTCCGCTTCGTCTGGATTGGAAGATCCATAGAAACGCGGAGGATTTAGACTCTGGAAATTGCGATGAAGGTCTCCTGCCCTTGCCCCCGCACCATCTTGTGCTATAGTTTGCAGTGCCTGGGTGAGGCCGGCAACAGTTTGTTGTATACCGTCCCAATCTACACGATGAGACATTTGGAAATTAGGGTACCTGAGAGAAAATAACAACTTGTTATTTCTCATGAAATTGGAATAAGCAAAATAATTCTTAAACTAATTAGCTATCTTATCCCGGGTTCTACCCAATCCTCACATGGGTGCGGAATTTTTCCTTAGTTCATAGGTAGGGGTCCTTAACCTTGGACTTATCTTATGACATGACTCTTTTCCTTAAGTCATGAGACTTAGGCTCTGATACCAACTTAACTGTCACGTCCCGAGCCTTTAATTACAGCGGAAGACTCGCTCGGGGAGCGCGAACAGCCGGCATTGTAAGCCTCTTGCAAGCAAGAATCAATCATGCGATCAAATCAATAGAAACAAGATAACCATGTAAGATAGAATGATCAAGAATGAGCTAACAAGAATATAACAAGAACATGATATTGGCCTTCCATGAACAAGAATGTAACGAGATTATACTAGCAAGCCACATATTCCTCACTTTAGCATCTTATGCTTAAGAGCAAGTGCTTCATGAATTTCTGTGGAATATCAAGCAAGAATGTCATGTTGTGCCGTGGATCTTCACTTATTTATAGAAATAGTACTCCCAGTGCAATGCGACGCCAGTAGCATCATACCCCATGGTTTATAAAATAGTATGTTTCCGGCAATCAGCCGAGGGGACTAGCATAGAGCCCATGAACACAATCAGTGCTCGATCGCATCTTCAGTTATAAATTAAGCTACTTCCATGCAGTATAACAGTATGATGTGACACAACCTCGGACTTAGTCAAACAAGCACATCTAAGCATCCAAATGGGCCTTAATGGGCCACCGCTCTCTTCGTTGCACTCTATTCCCGGGGTGACTATGTGATACCAAGGGTGACTTATGGGAATGGACCCTTGCTGGTAGAGGGCCAGCAAGGCCAAGAATTGATTCCCCAAGGTTGGTTGCCCAATTCGATTGGGGCCGACAAAGTGCACTCGGGCACCGGGTCACACTAACCCACGGCGATCACTCTAAGTCATGGACTTGAGGATCGGGCGCTCCTCACGAATTCAGCGATGCATGAATCAAATATTGAGAGAGCTACACTAGGTGAGCAAGGAAGAGACACTTACTTGACCGGTTTGAAGAAACCGGTCCCGGTCGGAGACGAGGGCGAGCGGGGAGGCGGTGGTTCCCCACACGCCGCGGCGGTGTCGCTTGACCTACCAAACCACTTACAAAACTACTCCTCTCGCAGGAGGGGGGACCTTGGGGTAGGAGTTAATATGATACATTCAAACACTACCACCACGCAGGGTGGGGCCTTCAGCCGGCCAAGCGGGGAGGGGTTGGTGGACCGAAACGAAGAGAAATGAGAACTAGGGAAGTTGCAGCTTCAATCTGGAATTCTGGATAGGGGGTCGCTGTGATGGCTATGCCGGGCTTGTCCGGACTCCAAATTGATCGAAACCAGCTCCTGAAGCTTCCTGTCTGGATGAGGTGGACTCCAGAATTTTTGGGGAAGCTCAGACGGTCGGAGGTGGCTGCACAAGCAACAGGAAGTAGCCTCCTCTGTCTAGCCGCAGGTACTGTCTGGACTGTAACAGCAAGTTGCAGAAGTGACTGAGCGCCCTCCCGAGCTCCGATCAGCACGAAACCAGCGGCATCATCTTCGTAGTCGAGGTAGCTTTCAGCAGGAGGTGACGGAGATGCATTCAGAGGTCGATGATGGCCGAGGCACCCAGAAGAGTGGGTACTGGTCGGAGTAGATAGCAGAAAATAGAACTAGATAGATCGGGGGAGAAAATTCGTAACTTATTCCTCCGGTGGCCGAACGGGGTTCTGTTTCTTGATCTTGAAAGATGACCGGTAGAGGAAGAACTTTGATGAAGGGGCTTCAGCCTGAATCCGCTGGGGTTTGTCGTGGTAGAAGGATCTTCCACGCTCTGGTCCAGGATGAAGACCTCTCTGCGCACTGTTGGGAGAATGGCTCTATCTGGCAGCTCCGAGCTCCGATCGTGTTGATTCCACCTCGCCTGCGAAGTAGACTGGAAGGCCTTTCCAGAAAGGTAGGCCACGCCTTCTGAAGAACTAGGATGAATCCGTGGTTGACGCTGCAACAAGGGCTGTTCTGCAGATCTGCACAGCTCCAACCTACTAGAAGAAATGAGAGGGAGATGTGGCTTCTTTGGTGGAGGGAAATGGTAGGAATGACCTAAGGGAGAGTGGGGGCTCTTGTGGGGTGGAGAAGGGAGCTAATGGTGATGGGGAATGGGATGGATAATGGCTGGAAGCAAGTGCTAGCAGGTGGAGGAGGAAGAGCTACGAATTTGGGGAAGGTGGGTGAGAGGAGAAGGTGAGGGGGGCACAAGTGAGTGGAGGGAAGGGTGGATTTCAAATTCAAAAGGTCTTGGAAGGTGGGTGATTATGTTGGGAAGTGGAGTGCTTGCATTGGAATGGGGTAGATTTGGTTGGAAGGTGGAGGAAGGTGTTGGAATGGGGAGACTTCTACCTAGGAACTAGGGAGTGGAGTAATGGAGGCCATGGGGAAGTGGAGGGCATTAAAGGAGGTGGTTGGAGGTTGGAAGTGGATGGGAGGAGGGAGGAGAGAGAAGGAAATTTGGATTTAGGGTTGGAGGAGAGAGAAAGAGAGGTGAAATAGAGAGATTAAGAGGGGAATGGGTGGGGAATCTCTCCCCTAGGGTCTCTCACCCAAAAACTAGAGGAATCACTCCAATTTGAACTCAAATGGCAAGTTTAACTCAAAAGGATGTAATCATTCATTAACTTCAAATGAGGGGAGTGGGGTCCTATATATAGGCAACCCACTCTTTACAATAAGTCCCTGACAAAATAAACAACTACAAATAACCAAGGGGGTTGGGAGTGCTAATGGGCCTAGTCCAACGAATGGGGCCCAATAGCTTACATTAGACATCATGATGATACCAAACATAGGAAAATAAGTGCTAGACTTAGGGAAATGACTCAAATAAAATGGAAATACATCAAAATGACTCAAAGGAAAACTAAAAAATGGATAAGGGGCCTTAATAGAGTGAGGCCCAAACTCAACTAGCTCCCGAATGTGAAGAAGTGGACCCGAGCCAAAGGGAGTCGTGGGTGATGCCTCCATCAAATCCCCTGGGCTGCAAAGAGCTCGACTCCGTCGAGTAAGGGTCCATCCGGCTAAGGTACTGCTCGAGGAGATCTGGATCCAATCACTGTAGGTCCTCCCGACTTACCCATGAGTCTTCCAACGGAGGCCGATCCTTCCACCTGACGAGATAGCGCTCATAGACCTTGCTCCGGGTGGTAGTGACCTGCTCATCCAATATTTGTTCAATGCGATCACGCTGAGCTCTTTTGGCTAGTGGACTCTCCTCTCGGGTGGGTGCTCTCTCAAAGGAGGGAGTGGGCTCGATCTCCTCACTAGGTCTCACCGTGGGGCCCTTGTAAGACACTAAGTCGGCGACATTGAATGTAGGACTTACCCCATAATCCTCGGGGAGATCTAATTCATAAGCATTCGCACCAATACGCCTCAAGACCTGGAAGGGCCCAGTCCCACGTGGTCTCAACTTGGAGTTGGCTCCTGGGGAGAGCCTCTCCGTCCTTACCATCACAAAGTCACCTTCTTGGAACTCTAAGTGACGCCGGTGAGAGTCAGCCAACCTTTTATAAGCCTCATTTTTTATGCTAATGTGCTTGCGGATTTCCTCATGCAATTTTGTGAGTGCTGACCTTCTAGTGGTTATGGGTGGACCTGGACAACCATATATAGACCATTTGTGCCATGATGCCATATGGACCTTGATGAGCCTTGGTGGGCCGGGGCAACCATATGTGGACTTATCATGCAATGTTGTCATGTAGACTTTGGTGGGATTAGGTGGACCGGGGCAACCATATGTGAATCTATCATGCAAAGTGGTGATGCATGTCGGGGGACCCGGACATCCGTAGATGCCTTTGATATGCTTAAGACCCATGATGAATGAAGGTGGACCACTACATCCAAATTTGGACCACTCATGCTTTCTACTTGACATGTGGGTGATATGAATGAATGGACCCAACATAGTGTTCATGCCAAGGGGTGTGGAAAGCCTAGACACATGCATACTTTTCCCAAAAGTGACTTCCATGTGTATAGGGGTGGGATAACCTTTGAATTCCCATTGGAACGGATCGAATGGATCTAAGAAGGTGGTCATCATGGGGTGGGGCACAACTTTATTACCTAGGGATATGTGGCCCAAGGTCTTGGCTCCCAAGGTGTAACCCGGGTCATGGATGAGATTGGTTTGGCCCAATATGATGGGTGAGGGTAGGAAAGGGTGGGTGGTGGGTAAGATGGTTGGGTTACATGGGGAACTAGACTCCCATAGGAAGGGATCAAAGGGGTCGTAGAAAGGTCTTCCTAGAGGGAGGCACTCTATGTCTTCAAGGTTCCCAAATTGTGAGTCATCCTCCTCCAAGGTAAGTGGGCCAAGTTTTCTAGTGGGTTGGCCGAACAAAGTGTTTGGGATCTTAATGGGTGGGTATAGGAAGGGATCGAAGGGGTCATGGTAAGGGTCACCTAAGGAGAGGAACCCTAGGTCCTTTTGGTCCTCACAACCCCTTGATGGTGGATTCTCCTCCTCTAGTAAAGTGATCGGGCCAAAGTTTTTGGTGGGATGGTCGGCCATGAATGGAGGACTAGGCTTTCTACCCGAGATAAGAAGCTCTAAATCGAGGAGAAGGTTGGGCTCATCGGGTGTAGGGAGGAATAGAAGGAGGTCACTAGTGTAGCAACCAATGGTGCAAATCGAGGTGATAGACCCTATGCATAGGTGTAGGAGGCCAAGGCTCTTAGGTGGTTTGGCCATAGGGGTCAACATACTAGTGAACTCAATTTGCCATGCTACGCCCTTAAGAAGATTCTCTAACGTTTCCACTTGGTAGGATGTTTGGATTATGGTGTGATAGGAGTTAATGGGTGCAATGGGAATGTTTTTCTCCATGGGTGGGTAAACATATGACACGATAGGGTGAAGTGGTCTCTCCTTTAGCCATCTAGCTAGGGGCCCATCTATGATTATGGTGCTATTTGTGAAGGCTTGTGGCTCTTGGGGGTCCAAGCTAGGGGACATTTGTGATTCTTCCTTACCACGGATATGAACTTGGGTTTCCTCAATGATGGGGATGGGTTCATCTACTCCCATGTGGATGGTTGTGGTCTCCTTTCTCAAGGGAATGGGAAGGTCTATTGGGGGTGGGGTGATGATGGTTGGTGCATGGTGTACCCGGGGTGGTGGGTGATGGGAAACTTTGGCTTGGATAGGGAGGGGAAGTAGTGGAAGCCTAGGACTTTGGACTTTTGGGGTAGGGAGTGGGAGATGGGTTGGTTGGGGTGGCTTGGGTTGATTGGTTTTGGTGGGAATGTCCTTTTTCGGGGACAAGGGAGGGGTGGTGGTGGTGACCAAGGGGTTTTGTGGGGTAGGGGTTTGGTGGGAGCTTCTGGATTGGAGGGTGGTGACAATCATGGGCCTAGGTGGAGGGGTGGACACGGTGTCCACTTGGTTTTGAATGGTGAGGGTTGGTTGAGTGTAGGGTTTTCTAAGCTCGGTCTTCATCTCATCCCAAGTGCTAATTGGAGCCTCCCTACGGATCTTTCTCAAACCTTCCACAACTAACCAATGAGTTTTAGCTTGTTTGGAGAGGTGTGCCTTGGCTAGCCTCATTCTCCTTTCTTCGTTCAAGGGGAAACTTTTAAAGAATTGGTCGAGAGAAATCTCCCAATCTAGGTAAAGACTTGGGCTATTGGATCCATCAAAGGGGGGGGGTTTAATTTTCAAGTGTTCTAAAAATATGGTTTCTAGATTTCCCCAAAGGTCACTCTCATTTACTCTTGGTGCACGGCTATTTCCTTCAAGTCGGTCGAGTCGAGACATGATATCTTCAAGCCGATTAAGGACATTAGGTAGGGCTTCTATGATAGAGGTGTTGCTACCCACTTTGTTGGTAATGGAACTTCCATGAGGATTTGGGCTTCTTGGGAAAGTTGATGGGGATGGATATGACGGGTATGAAGCGGCCATTCTAGTGGACATGGGAGATGCAACTGAGGACTCTAAATGCATAAAAATGGCCTAGGACCAACTTGATAGAGACAAGTTGTGAACTTGCTCTGATACCACTTGATGTGACACAACCTCGGACTTAGTCAAACAAGCACATCTAAGCATCCAAATGGGCCACCGCTCTCTTCGTTGCACTCTATTCCCGGGGTGACTATGTGATACCAAGGGTGACTTATGGGAATGGACCCTTGCTGGTAGAGGGCCAGCAAGGCCAAGAATTGATTCCCCAAGGTTGATTGCCCAATTCGATTGGGGCCGACAAAGTGCACTCGGGCACCGGGTCACACTAACCCACGGCGATCACTCTAAGTCATGGACTTGAGGATCGGGCGCTCCTCACGAATTCAGCGATGCATGAATCAAATATTGAGAGAGCTACACTAGGTGAGCAAGGAAGAGACACTTACTCGACCGGTTTGAAGAAACCGGTCCCGGTCGGAGACGAGGGCGAGCGGGGAGGCGGTGGTTCCCCACACGCCGCGGCGGTGTCGCTTGACCTGCCAAACCACTTACAAAACTACTCCTCTCGCAGGAGGAGGGACCTTGGGGTAGGGGTTAATATGATACATTCAAACACTACCACCACGCAGGGTGGGGCCTTCAGCCGGCCAAGCGGGGAGGGGTTGGTGGACCGAAACGAAGAGAAATGAGAACTAGGGAAGTTGCAGCTTCAATCTGGAATTCTGGACAGGGGGTCGCTGTGATGGCTATGCCGGGCTTGTCCGGACTCCAAATTGATCGAAACTAGCTCCTGAAGCTTCCTGACTGGATGAGGTGGACTCCAGAATTTTTGGGGAAGCTCAGACGGTGGGAGGTGGCTGTACCAGCAACAGGAAGTAGCCTCCTCTGTCTGGCCGCAGGTACTGTCTGGACTGTAACAGCAAGTTGCAGAAGTGACTGAGCGCCCTCCCGAGCTCCGATCAGCACGAAACCAGTGGCATCATCTTCGTGGTCGAGGTAGCTTTCATCAGGTGATGGAGATGCATTCAGAGGTCGAGGATGGCCGAGGCACCCAGAAGAGTGGGTACTGGTCGGAGTAGACAGCAGAAAACAGAACTAGATAGATCGGGGGAGAAAATTCGTAACTTCTTCCTCTGGTGGCCGAACGGGGTTCTGTTTCTTGATCTTGAAAGATGACCGGTAGAGGAAGAACTTTGATGAAGGGGCTTCAGCCTGAATCTGCTGGGGTTTGTCGTGGTAGAAGGATCTTCCATGCTCTGGTCCAGGATGAAGACCTCTCTGCGCACTGTTGGGAGAATGGCTCTATCTGGCAGCTCCGAGCTCCGATCGTGTTGATTCCACCTCGCCTGCGAAGTAGACTGGAAGGCCTTTCCAGAAAGGTAGGCCATGCCTTCTGAAGAACTAGGATGAATCCGTGGTTGACGTTGCAACAAGGGCTGTTCTGCAGATCTGCACAGCTCCAACCTACTAGAAGAAATGAGAGGGAGATGTGGCTTCTTTGGTGGAGGGAAATGGTAGGAATGACCTAAGGGAGAGTGGGGGCTCTTGTGGGGTGGAGAAGGGAGCTAATGGTGATGGGGAATGGGGTGGAGAATGGCTGGAAGCAAGTGCTAGCAGGTGGAGGAGGAAGAGCTATGAATTTGGGGAAGGTGGGTGAGAGGAGAAGGTGAGGGGGGCACAAGTGAGTGGAGGGAAGGGTGGATTTCAAATTCAAAAGGTCTTGGAAGGTGGGTGATTATGTTGGGAAGTGGAGTGCTTGCATTGGAATGGGGTAGATTTGGTTGGAAGGTGGAGGAAGATGTTGGAATGGGGAGACTTCTACCTAGGAACTAGGGAGTGGAGTAATGGAGGCCATGGGGAAGTGGAGGGCATTAAAGGAGGTGGTTGGAGGTTGGAAGTGGATGGGAGGAGGGAGGAGAGAGAAGGAAATTCGGATTTGGGGTTGGAGGAGAGAGAAAGAGGGGTGAAATAGAGAGATTAAGAGGGGAATGGGTGGGGAATCTCTCCCCTAGGGTCTCTCACCCAAAAACTAGAGGAATCACTCCAATTTGAACTCAAATGGCAAGTTTAACTCAAAAGGATGTAATCATTCATTAACTTCAAATGAGGGGAGTGGGGTCCTATATATAGGCAACCCACTCTTTACAATAAGTCCCTGACAAAATAAACAACTACAAATAACCAAGGGGGCTGGGAGTGCTAATGGGCCTAGTCCAACGAATGGGGCCCAATAGCTTACATTAGACATCATGATGATACCAAACATAGGAAAATAAGTGCTAGACTTAGGGAAATGACTCAAATAAAATGGAAATACATCAAAATGACTCAAAGGAAAACTACAAAATGGATAAGGGGCCTTAATAGAGTGAGGCCCAAACTCAACTAGCTCCCGAAGGTGAAGAAGTGGACCCGAGCCAAAGGGAGTCGTGGGTGATGCCTCCATCACAGTAAAGTATGGCCAAGAATATAGCACTTCCAATAATTCCATGATAACAATAATCAATGAATGAATGCTTCAATTTTGAATATATGAGATCAAGAATGACATTTAAACTAAGTTATGCTTATAGAATAAATCGACAGCATAACGGTATTTTCCTTAACTTCCATTTCTTTTAGATCAATTTAAGTAATATGACAAGTTCTAGATCATCAAGGTTTGTCTAGAATCATTGGAATATCAACCCTTGGTCAAACCTGGGGTTAAGATAAACAAGCTATGTAACGGTCATTTGCTGGGCCGTTACATTATGTAACGCGCCAGTAATAGGCCGTTACTGTGATCCGAGTCCAGAAGGATAAAAATAGACTCGGAGGAATGTGACGGTCTGGCACTGGGCCGTTACATGAGCCTGACGGTCCAGTTCAAGGCCGTTAAATTTCAAGAATCAAAACCACGATAGAGTGTTCTAATTAATGGGCTTTCATTGATACAACCAACTCGGCGTCCTAGTGGGAATCCCAGGCTCGCGGAGAATTACGGAGGCCTTGAAATAATGATTTCCTAGTCCATTGGAAGGATTATCCAATAGAGAGGTCCTCATGTCCAAGATTGTGTTTCTATAGTGCAAGGTGTGAACTAATGACAATATACCGGAATATGTGCCATGTACGTATAGAATTGACTCTATTGACAGAGAGAGATATGTATAATCAATGTGAAAATCATGATAAAAATTCCGTCAATACAGTGTTAAAAAGTCATGCTTTATAGTACAAAACTATTGAATTTTGGCATGAAATTAACATATCCTTAAAATATCACTAAGATATCAAAACATGCAATACCTATCATGCACAATCAGATATCCTAAAAACCATGTAATCAGGTTAAAACTTAAGTAACTATGCTTAATCAATAAATAATATTGGCAAGTTATTTTCTGTCTTAGGGTTGACAGAGCGCAGGATATAACGGTCTTAAGAGGGGGCGTCACAATGAAAGTGACGGTCATAATCAAGCCGTTACCTGAATGTAACGCGTCTGTCCAAGCGCGTTAGAAACATCAGTGCAATTCAAATACTACAGAGTTTGTAACGGTCTGTAGTAGGGCCGTTACTTGAAAGTGACGGTCCTATGCTAGTGCGTTACAGTATCTGTTAACAGAAAATAATCATAGAAACTAAGAGATCAACTCACATCATGTCTTTTATCAAAACATGATGAGCTTCTAGTCATGTTAACAAAGTAAGGCCATCTACATGCATAGGCAATCATGAATAGATGAATAGTCATGTTTTAATTTCTTAATTTGGCTAAGAGGTGCATGATGTGCATAGAACAAATAAAACATGAAATCAATGCTCTATAATGCATGGAATTCAATCAAACCAGAGGACTTTTAGTCATATCATGCTGTTTTTGCCATTCATGAGATAACCTACCTCTTACTTAGACTGTAGTTTCTGAATTTGGTTGAGAACCTTGCCCTAGATCCCTTCCTTCTATTGTGACTTTTTCAGCAACTTCTTTAGGCTCTTACTACACGCCCTCTTGACCTAAAGATGTGAAATTCGGAGGGGAGTTAGTCTAAAGTATTGTAAACAAATACCTCTAAAGAACATACCTGAGATAATGACTCCTTACTTTGCTTCTTTACGTCCAAAAAGTAAGGGTCGCACAGTTCAGAACTATGCCCTATTTTTAGAGTTTGGGCTAGGGTTTGAGGATTAGATCGAGTTTAGAGTCCTTATTTCATTAAATCCTAATCTTTAAGAGTCCTTAGAGTCTTTACAATCCTTCCCAAGTCAATCCATAGTGGATAGGAACATCAAGTTCCAATCTTTTCATGAGTCCCTTCACTTACGGAACTAACAGGAATATAACGGTCGAGTGCCCATGCATACATGGCTGTGGCGGTCTTACGATAGACCGTTACAGTTATCGTAGCTTAGAGTTTCAATTTATAAAAACTCTTTTGTTAATTATCTAAATCATTATCTTATATTATTAATATTTATCCTTAATATCCGTGGATAGGCTTAAATACCTTCTAGAATATGGGCCAAACCTAATGGTCTAGGTCCTAAACCCTTTTGGACTTCAATTAAGTGGGTTGGGTTAATTGATTAACACAATTTTGGCCTTATATTCATTATTTAGCCCAATTAATGCCAGAATATTATTTAAATAACTAGAAATTACTTTTATAAATTTTGGGGCTCTACAGTGGGATTGGCCGGGGTGGAGGCGCTTGAGCAGTACAAATGCTCGGAGGCCTACCGGGTCGACCTTAAGGAGGCTGCCCTCCCCTACTACGAGTCAGCGCTTCACCAAGGCATCCGCAAGGGGTTCAAGCAGGGCTACGACCGTGCCGTATCTTATGCCGAGGAGCAGGCATCCGGGATAATTGAATTCCCATCCGGACAATGCTACGACTCAGATCTGTCATCCTCCGGCTCCTCTACTTCGACGTCGGAGGAAGAAGATCAGGAGGGCTCTTTGCCCGAGGGGTCGCCAGCTCCGGATGTCTCGGGAGGGCACGCAACAAAGACAGTTCCCACACCAGTGAGGTCAGTGCCAGGGTCGGCCGTCGCCGAGGGTGCTGGGGGCAAACCGCCTGAGCCTTCCACTTCCGAGCTTCAAGGTGGGCCAGAGGCCTAATGTATCTGCTTTGCTTCCTCTTTTTGTATGTCTTTTTCCTTTTGAAGAAAAACTTTCTCTATTATGTAGGAAAATAGATAAGGCAATAGCATTATTGTAGATCTAATTAAAAAAATCCACTTAGAACAAAGAAGAAAAAGCATGAGAAGAAAAAGCATGCACGAGGTGCAAAATAGGAGATGTGATCGCCAGAGATGCGAGGGCCTCAAGAGGATATGACAAAAATAAATGGAGGAGGGATCGCGAAAAATACCTTGAAATGCGGGTGATGTGAGTGCTCCTTTCTCTTCAAATCGACTGGCCGATGAAGAGAGTTCTTCTCGATTTGATTACCCTTGCAAAACAATCAAAGACAACACCAATAAAGATTGGAATTAGAAATATGGTGAGTGTAGCATCAAATTCTTAATAAGATGGGCATGAACAATTGAGTATATGAACACACCTTAAGGGTGATTGCCCTTAAACCCCTATGCAAAAAAGGGTGTGGGAGATGTGATGATGATATGATATAAAAATATAAACGGTGTGCAAGAGTGCACTGTGGGAAATACTCAACGTGGTTGAGTGATGAGGGATTAACAGAGAAGGGAAGGATGATGCATGCATGCATATATGAACACAAAGAATAAAATAAAACAGAAGAGAAAGGAAAGGGACGAAGGCATCTACTATTGCTCCTTTGGCTTCGATGTGCAATGGGGGAGAAAGCCTCGGTGGATGAAGAGGTGAAGTGCAGAGCTCCTCCTTCAGCCAAGCCGCAGCAGCCCTTCCTGTAAAAGAAGAAAACCACAGAGAAAAACGGGGAAGAAGACTCGGAGGAGAAGAAGAAGAGGGAGGGAACCTCTATAACAGAGCCGAAGGGCTCTATTAATAGGATCGAATCACATAGATAGAAGGATAAGAACAGGCAAGAGTCCAATATGGGAAGGAATGAGTTCCCAATCGAGAAACGTGACCAAATAAAGCAGGGACTCTCTGGGGAAGGGCTGCGGTCGAGCAGGACACGAAGGTGAAAGACGACCTAGATAAGGGCGTCAATTCAACAATTGACGACCTACCATAGGGCGTTAATTAAAAACGCGACCGGGACAAGGGCGTCACTTCTTGGATCATTTTTAGAAATAAAACATTCTTTTATTTGAAAATTGTGAAAGACGCCTGACAGAAAGGCGTTATTAAAAACACGCCCCAAAGAAGGGCGTTAATTCAATATGATAAACGGCCAAAGAGAAAGGACGACTGTTGATTCGGGCGTCAATTTAATTGACGTCCGAATCAAGGTCGTTAATTCAAAATATTCAAAATAGGACTATTTTTCATTTCTTAATATTATTTTCCATTTTTTAGGTGGAGGTGTATCTCAATATGCTGATTCCAATTACTATTTTTTCGTATTTTTCTGACACCCGAAGGCCACCAAATCACCTCTCAAAGGGGGTTAAAAATAATATTAAAATATTCAATTTGAAAGTAACGCCCTCACATATGTCGTGATTTCCAATTTTTTTTATTTTATTAAAAATCAAAATAACGTCTCTTGTTAAGTCGTTAATTCATAAAAAAATTCAAAAAATCTTCAAAAAAATCCAGAAAAATAGGAAAATGAGAGGAATTGACGCCTATAAGAAGTGGCGTCAATTTCAAGAAACGCCCAAGGTTAAGCCGCTATTTAAAAGACGCCCCACGTCAAGTCGTTAATTTTGGAAAATTCATAAAAATAGAGAAAAAAGCCCAGAAAATCCAGAAAAATTGGTAAAAAAAAGAAAAGGTAGAAAAAATGGAGAAATCCAAGAAAAGTGAGAAAAATCACTCAAACAAAGGTAATTTGAGGGTCAAATTGGGGCATTACAAGGTAATATGAGATGTGCTCACAGTAACGTCAATTTTGGCGTGTCTACAGCTGCCCCACCTTGACGTCTGCTTTGCAAGGGAGCAGAGCAAACTGAAAAGTAGATGCCAAGGTGTGATGAGACACGCAATCAACATCACTTGATGAGAATGAAATCAAAAGCTCGAGATGAAGCAATCCCGGGAAATTCAATGAAATCAACGATGTTTGGATAAAAGAGGGAGTGTGCACGCGGGCACGAAGGAGATAAAAGAAGATGATCAACTTCCAGCGCGGTGGAAGTACCCCCAGGTCACAAACCTGTAGGTTTCACCATTGGGGAGCGGTTACCAGTCAATGTGGACGTGCTACAGCCAAGGTGGATCAAAGTAAAAGGATTGAGATAAGATGATAGAAATCCAAATAAGGAGCTTTCGAGAAAATGACCCAAAATAGCGACAAAACGGACTGAGGATTCCATCAGCAATGAATATCTCATATCTGGGAAGATTAAGATCAATTTGACTCTCCAAATTAGCTTATCAGAATGATTTTCCAAAATTGTTTATTCAAATTCCTACATGAATGCATGCTGGGTTTAAAGGGAAAAGTTAAAACAAATTAAAATATAAGATAATCAAGGATAATATTGTTAAACTGCCAAGATTGGGTCAAGAAACCCATTCTGCGAGCCGATACTAAGCCGAAGCCCGTTTATCCACGCACCAACTCACAAAAAGGGAACCATCGTCCCCAGTCTTGGACGGCTCAACGGCCTATCCGTGTGACTAAGACTGCTATGGAATCATCATTATTTTTGATGAAGGGGAACTCAAATCCCAGATTTATCAAAGCCACAAGGTCCTTGATATAATTTAGTAGCGTATGTAACATATAGTAGAAATGCATACATGGGAAGATAGTGGAGCAATAAGCATGGGGGAATTGAGAAATGAGGTGCCAGCACCGTGGGGCTTAGATGATGATGCCCAGTCGGTGGGACTAAGAGCTTCTTCCTGCGCTCAAAAATCATTAGTCAAGATATGAAAGATAACAAGCAATGAATAAGGCATTCAAGCATAGCAAGCATAGCATCAAAGCAATCAAATTTTGTATAAATATCATTCAAGCATGAATAGCATTGCATTGCAAAACATCATTGTTTGTCGTTTTGTCATGAGGATGACAATCTTGGCATGTAAGGTTTCGATTTAATCGGAATCAGGCAATGCCCAGCAGCAGAGTGATCAAGTGAAATCAGCAGGAGTTGATTAAATGATTTGGAGATGAATGATAATCAGGAGATATGAGGAAATGATAATCAAAATGCCCAGGGTGGCATGTCATGAGAATATCGGGAAGAATCAATAGATTGATAACAATAAGTGGAGAGAGGACTCATCCCGTGCTCTTGGTCCTTACAAAGTTGTTCCTGCAAAACACCATCAGACAATACAATGCAATTTTTTTTGGATTTTGAAATATGCAAATTTTTATGAGTTTTGAAAATATTCAATTTTTATGGATTTTGGAAAATATTTGAATTTTTTTTTTTTGATGATTTTAGAAAATATTCATTTTTTTTTGGATTTTGGAAAAGGAAATATTCAATTTTTTTTTGGATTTTGATTTAGGCTTCGTTAATGCAGCATCAAATGGTGTTTTTTAAACCACTGACTAGGGGTCCTTGTTCCTTCCCCTTTTGCTAAAATTACCCAAAGCCGAGCGTGCATTGAAGGGTGGCGCCCTATAGCTGACTGCCCTTGATTAACGGTGCTCCTACCAAGGCCATACCCGAGAAACATTCGGTCTTAGAGGGAGAAGAGAAGAATAATTGAGGATAAGCTTTATGCAGGATGGGAGATGTCGGGACTCAAATTCCTTCCAAGGTGTTTCCCCTCAAAGAGGTAGTCTGTTGCGCTGGGACTTTGTGCCTTTAATTTTTAGACCCTTGATATGCATACGACCAGGGTTTTCCCTGCGGGGACTTTGCCACTCTTGACATGCCATAATTCATAATTTTACATTTATCGAGATCTTGACTTGATTTTCATAATAGCCCTTTTGGCGAGATGTATATCATGAAAACTCATATGAAAACTCATATTGATTTTGGGTCAAGACTGCCCCTATTTGAGACTCCTCTCGTATTGGGGATTACCCTGGGTGGGTCATCTCATCCGTCGACCTCTTGCCCCTGCACTTTGCCGAATAGAGAAGAGAAAAAGACTTTCAGGAATTCTCATGGCATGGCCAAAGTAGCAACGGTGTTTTAACCAAAGGAGCCGGCTAAGGACGCCATGAAGTGTGTGGAATGCCCAGCTGAAGGTTACTCCTAACAAGCAGGGAGAGAACGTGGAATTTCCAGCGTGGGATTTTTATTAACCAATGGTGCTGCAGAAGCAAGCCTAAAGACTCTTTTGAGAATGATTTAATTAAACAAAAGCCTAAGATAAAGGTCTAAAACACCACTCTTAATCTTGTTAAGAAGCACTTTATTTTGAAAATCATGCGTGAAGCAATGAGATAATGATATCATAAAAATACATACTTGCGCCAATATGTTACCTTACAATCTTTGTAGAAGCAGCTGTCTAAGGCGAGGTTGATCATCGTGGGATAGTCCTCTTTGGCAGTCAAAAAGGATTGGAAGCAAAGGACTGAAAGTGGCTTAACAAGAAGGAGTGGTGCCAAGACCAGACTCAGACGAATAAGGAGAAAAGGAAAAGAGGCGAGGGCTAGAACTCCCTCACTAAGGCGCGAAGACCCTGATCACATGGAACAGTCTACAGAAGAAGCGGAGAATTAGAAGGAGGAGTGAGGACTAAAGCCTCGAAAGCAGTGAGAGAATGGGCAGATGCTCAAGGCAGTGGATGTGGAAGAAGTTGGGTCGGACCCAGGATTAGGGGGAATCGGAAGAAGAAATTGATAGATAGAAAGAGGCAGATCCGGAGGGTCCGGAGGTTGTGGAGGAGAATCCTGAGCGGAAGAAGAATCCGGAGGCTCCGGAGGGACAACGAAAAAAAGGGACGCGATGCCCCGAGAAGATATAGGAAAAAAGGTGATGGAAAAGGAAGAAGAAGATGAAGGATGTGATGTCCCGGAGGAATAGAAGGACGAATCGGAGGAAAGATGGAGGGTCCGGAGGTTCCGGAGGAATGAGATGCCGAGGGACGCGGTACCCAGGGAAGAGTGGATGAAAAGGATCAGGAGGGTCCGGAGGTTCCGGAGGAATGAGATGTCGAGGGATGCGGTGCCCGGGGAAGAGTGGATGAAAAGGATCAGGAGGGTCCGGAGGTTCCGGAGGGAAATATCGAGGGACGCGTTGCCCTCGGAATGGAAAAAGATGATAGAAAAAGAAGAAAAGAATGAAGGACATGATGTCCCGGAGAAGCAAGAGGATGAATTGGAGGAAAGATGGAAGGTTCGGAAGTTCCGTGGGTAGAAAATGGAAAGGGGCGTCATGCCCAAGGGATTGAGAGAGGGGTGAAGGATCTGGAGGTTCCGGAGGAGGAAAATGCCGAGGGACGCGATGCCCAGAGAGAAAAGAAAGATTCGAGGGTTCCGGAGGTTCCGGAGGAGGAAAATGGAAAGGGGCACGATGCCCAGGGAGAATCAGTAAGAAGTCCAGAAGATCCGGACTTGAGGGTGTGTAGGAGCGCGATGCCCAAAGAGCAAGATCCGGAGGTTCCGGAGGAGGAAGATACCATGGGACGCGATGCCCAGGGAGGACGGGAGAGAAATTCGGGGAGTCCGGATGCAATGGTTGGAAAGGGGCGCGATGCCCTAAGGAAAGATTGGAGAGGGTGCAATGCCCAGGAAGTGTAAGGGGACCCGCAGATCCTGAGGATGAAGATGAATAAGATGGGAAATGCGGAAGATCCGGAGGTTCCGGAAGGCGGGGAAGATACGGGTCCGGAAACCCGGGAAAGGAGAAATGCCAATGTATGTGAATGCAATAGAATGGATGCGATGAATGCATGGATGCAACAGAATGTATGAGATGCAAAGAATATGACGAACGTGAAAGGCGAGAGGATGAGATCCTCCTCCTTACCCTTGGAGTGGCCCATGAAGAAAATGTGATAGATAAGAAAGTGGATGAAATAGTAGAAGGCCTTTCGGCACCAAGATAACCCCCCTTCCATGGCAGTGAGAGTGTATAACCAATTGGCCCAACGGATAAAGCACAAGCCCATGACGAAACTTCAATAGTAAATAACAGCTCCCTTGGAGAGTGAAAAGTAATAGTGTGCGGGAGTTGAAGAGTTGAGATAGGAAGCATTGCCATGCCCAAGGACTGCGGCATATAAAGGATGTTGAATGGAATAGGCATTCGCCCCTTGCATGGAACAATGGGTTCAAGATTCAGAAATTGGAACAAGGGGTGCCCTGCCCGGCCCTTAGGTAGCATCAAAGTTTGACATTTTCTCTTGGTGAGCAGTGGCGGGGACCTAGCCTCTTCAACCATGCTTGGCATAATAACCCGGATCGGCATCCGGCATATAAACTCTTGCATCTTGAATAGCACAACCGTGGCTAAATCCTTCTTGCCCGGCTTTTGATCATCTTCGGCACAAGTTCTCGACAAAAGCCCCCCATTCCGAGTAGTAAAGGAGGGTGAAGCGGAGGCGGAAGGCTCCATGGATGGTGATGGTGTAATGGAAAGTGTTGGAGAAAGGATGAGTGGGAATGGGGGTTCAAACACATCGAGCTTCTCCCTTTGCTCGGAAGCAGTCGGGGTTGGCTCGAGTGCAAAAAGGGGTGGATCCTGCTCAGGACTAACCATAGGTAAGGGTGATGGATTAAGTGGTGGAATAGGCAAAGTGGGTTTTGGGGTTAAAGGTGTAACGGAGGGCCGAGGTAGCGGACAAAGAGGAGGTGTAATGGAAGGTTTGGCGGAGATCAGCATAATGGAGGGTAATGGAGGTTCAGTGGAGGCTGATGGAATGGAGGCTAATGGCTTAGTGGGTGGAGGTTTAGTAGAAGGCTCGGGGAAGGCTGGTGTTGTGAAGGTTATCGGCATAGCTGGTGGAGGTGTAATTGGTGGAGGTTGGGTGCGGAGAAAACGCCGGACGGGGCGAGCGGTGTTAGGGATAGGATGAGACTCAAGATGCGCCGGCGTGGGTGATTGAAGCATCGACCCATCATCGTAACACCAATTAGTCTCATAAACAGGAGTTGGATTGGGTATGGTGGCTTCATCCTGAGCAGGGGGCTCATCAAATGGTAGTGGAGGGAGAGGAAAACGAAGGAAACTCGGAAGGGGTGCCTGCATAGCTTCAACGTCGTATGCCGCTTCAAATTCTTCAATCGCCGGCTCTTGCTCGCTTGAACTGTCGATGCCATAATCGTCTCTCCTGTCTTTCCAATCATTCTCCATCTTGGTAATGTTGTTCAAAGCGGCGTGGAGGTGATTGACTGGAGTAGGGGGAGCGTGCCGTGGGCTCGTAACCCTCTTTAATTGTTTCTCCAACGAAGTAACTTTGTCGAAAAGCGTTTGCTGGAGAGGTGTGACCTGAGCAACCGAGGGTTGGCAGGGCCTTGAAGGAGGGGTCGCATAAAAAGGCCGTGGAAGGGGATTAATGGGCCAACCCGTAGAAGAACCCGGATGGGCCGGATTGCAAGGAATAAATGGGCCTTGGGGCCGTGATGGAGGAGGAATAGAAGGAGGCGGGTATTGGACCACCCGAGGAGAAGGATGAATAGAAGAAGATGGGTGATGAGCCACCCGAGTAGGATTGCGAATTGAAGAGGGAAGTGGGTGATGGGCCACCCGCATAGGATTGGAAGGAGGATGAGATGAATGAGATGCACCCTCAACAACGGCCTTAAGGGCTTGGATTTGTTGAGGGGTGAGATGATCTAATGCATGAATGATTTGGGAGACCTTCTCATCGTTGGGAGGAGACGGTCCTGTTGGAGTAGTGGCTCGCAATTGAAGCGAGGGACCCTGAGGTTGGACATTGCCCATGGGTCGGGCAACACCATAAGAATGAGGGTGTGGTCCCTTGAAAATATGGTGAGGATTATGATGAACATGTTGAAATTGAGGAGAATAAGATGTGCTTGGTTGATCACCCTCATGAACATTAGCTGAGTTAAACATGTTGACTTTCTTATGAAGGTAAGCCATTATGCAAGCAATTGAATGTGCAATCAAAACAATTTACCAAGATAGCAAACAAGTTGGAATGATTAGCTTTGATTTTTTTTTAACCTTGGTGAATTAATGTGATTTTCAACAACAATTTGGAGTGATTCACACAAAGGAGGAACCTAGTTTCAATATGATTTCAACTTCGGTGCCAACTAGGAACACTTTCTCACCATGCATAGGCCAACTAAACCCGGGACTTCAAAAGGTACAACCTGCCCGGCGTCCGTGAGGGAATCCACGGGTGCGGGGACTTATGGAGGCTTGGTTTAGGAATTTCCAGTCCAAAGAGACGGAGTGCTCAATGGAGGGTCGTTCCTTCACCAAGAGGGGTGTGTGGCTCCTAACAATGTAAGGAGAGGAGGTCTCCCAAACCAATGCAACAAAAATGCAGAATAAGATAAGCCAACCACAGCAATAATCAAATAATCAATATAAGCATGAATCCAGCATGAAGAACCACAGACAAGAGGGTTCTGTAAACCCACAGGAAAGAGACGACCTGGCAGCGGTCGCTAGCAGCAAAAGAGACGACAGCGTGGCTGTCGTGAACCACTGGGGGAGCCCACAGGCAGTGAAAAATGCGCCTTAGGGTAAGGCGCTATATGTGAAAAGGACGTCTCTAGGTGAGGGCGTCAAATGCAAGTGGTGCACAAGATCGAGTGAAAACACGCCTTGATGTTAGGCGCTACGCAATAAATAGACGCCCTGGATGAAGGCGTTAAAAGAAAACGCGCCTCTGGGTGAGGCGTTAATTCTTTCTGTCTCCAGAAACACTCCACGGCCAGAATTATCAAACAGTGATAAAAACTCTCACAATCATAGCATAACACTCATGGCAATCAACAAATATATGAATTAAGATTTAGAATGCTCATCAAAAAAAAAAATTTGTTTTTGGATAAGTGGAAATTCTAAAAGAAATCTATCAAACTGACAGATCACATAGGGAGAGTGCTACGTGGAGCACTAAAGGAGGCGCACCGTGGGTGCAAAAGGAGATGGCACACGTGGGTGCCCAAGTGAAAGGGTAATCAAAAGAAAACAAAAGGGGTCCCACCGTGATCGCCAATTTGTAGATCTAATTAAAAAAATCCACTTAGAACAAAGAAGAAAAAGCATGAGAAGAAAAAGCATGCATGAGGTGCAAAATAGGAGATGTGATCGCCAGAGACGCGAGGGCCTCAAGAGGATATGACAAAAATAAATGGAGGAGGGATCGCGAAAAATACCTTGAAACGCGGGTGATGTGAGTGCTCCTTTCTCTTCAAATCGGCCGGCCGATGAAGAGAGTTCTTCTCGATTTGATTACCCTTGCAAAACAATCAAAGACAACACCAATAAAGATTGGAATTAGAAATATGGTGAGTGTAGCATCAAATTCTTAATAAGATGGGCATGAACAATTGAGTATATGAACACACCTTAAGGGTGATTGCCCTTAAACCCCTATGCAAAAAAGGGTGTGGGAGATGTGATGATGATATGATATAAAAATATAAACGGTGTACAAGAGTGCACTGTGGGAAATACTCAACGTGGTTGAGTGATGAGGGATTAACAGAGAAGGGAAGGATGATGCATGCATGCATATATGAACACAAAGAATAAAATAAAAAAAAGAGAAAGGAAAGGGACGAAGGCATCTGCTATTGCTCCTTTGGCTTCGATGTGCAATGGGGGAGAAAGCCTCGGTGGATGAAGAGGTGAAGTGCAGAGCTCCTCCTTCAGCCAAGCCGCAGCAGCCCTTCCTGTAAAAGAAGAAAACCACAGAGAAAAACGGGGAAGAAGACTCGGAGGAGAAGAAGAAGAGGGAGGGAACCTCTATAACAGAGCCGAAGGGCTCTATTAATAGGATCGAATCACATAGATAGAAGGATAAGAACAGGCAAGAGTCCAATATGGGAAGGAATGAGTTCCCAATCGAGAAACGTGACCAAACAAAGCAGGGACTCTCTGGGGAAGGGCTGCGGTCGAGCAGGACACGAAGGTGAAAGATGACCTAGATAAGGGCGTCAATTCAACAATTGACGACCTACCATAGGGCGTTAATTAAAAACGCGACCGGGACAAGGGCGTCACTTCTTGGATCATTTTTAGAAATAAAACATTCTTTTATTTGAAAATTGTGAAAGACGCCTAACAGAAAGGCGTTATTAAAAACACGCCCCACAGAAGGGCGTTAATTCAATATGATAAACAGCCAAAGAGAAAGGACGACTGTTGATTCGGGCGTCAATTTAATTGACGTCCGAATCAAGGTCGTTAATTCAAAATATTCAAAACAGGGCTATTTTTCATTTCTCAATATTATTTTCTCATTTTTTAGGTGGAGGTGCATCTCAATGTGCTGATTCCAATTACTATTTTTTCGTATTTTTCTGACACCCGGAAGGCCACCAAATCACCTCTCAAAGGGGGTTAAAAATAATATTAAAATATTCAATTTGAAAGTAACGCCCTCACATATGCCGTGATTTTTAATTTTTTTTATTTTTTATTTTATTAAAAATTAAAATAACGTCTCTTGTTAAGTCGTTAATTCATAAAAGAATCTAAAAAATCTTCAGAAAAATCCAGAAAAATAGGAAAATGAGAGGAATTGACGCCTATAGGAAGTGGCGTCAATTTCAAGAAAGGCCCAAGGCTAAGCCGTTATTTAAAAGACGCCCCACGTCAAGTCGTTAATTCTAGAAAATTCATAAAAATAGAGAAAAAAGCCCAGAAAATTCAAAAAAAATAGAAAAAAAAGAAAAGGGAGAAAAAAGGGAGAAATCCAAGAAAAGTGAGAAAAACCACTCAAACAAAGGTAATTTGAGGGTCAAATTGGGGCATTACAAGGTAATATGAGATGTGCTCACAGTAACGTCAATTTTGGCGTGTCTACAATTATGAGGAAGACTTAACTGTTCCGTATCACCATTGTCGTATTTCGTTCAGCGTATCCGCAGTAGTTGGAAAGTGCCGATACTTTATGCGCGGTTTTCGCGTGATGGTTGGGCGAGCCTCTGACAGTGTGTCTTTACGTTTTCTCATGCTTTGAATGTTTGGCCGCTTCGTGTGTCCCGCTGGGGTGGAAACGAGGAGTTTTGAGGTGACCGTTCGTAGGAAGAGGTCCCTTTGGCGTGTTTTCGAGGGGAGAATCATTTAAGGCAAATAGCCTCCCTTCGCCTATAAAAGGTCTGAAGGGCATCCCTTCCTCTCCACGGATTAGGGTTTTCCTCAACAGTCTTTTCTCATTCCTTCTTCACGTAGCGCCGTGACAATATATTCGAAACATGGAAAATACTCGGGAAGATGAGGCTACCGATGATGGAGGGCAGAGAGTCCTTGCTCCTTTGAATTTGAAGGAGGTTCGATGGCCGGCAGGCTGGTTTTAAGAAGGTTCGACATGCGGAGGCACGTCATCTTCTTTTTATTAGTTCCGGCGGTGCTTGCGGGGGGGCGAGATGGCAGACGGAAGGGGGCATCAGGCATCCTGCCGCCAGTCCCTTCCTGCTCGTTCCATGGAGGGGGGGGGGGAGGAATCCAATTAAGCTCCCTCCTTTCTGGGCTTTCCCCTGCCTCCTCGTCCAGCTCTATTGGTTTCTTTTTCCCTCTCACAGCCTCTTTTTCCCTATTCTGCTATTCTCATCATTTCTTTCACTCTTCGGAGGATGCCTGAGCTTCCTTCCTTCCAAAGAGTTGGCAGATTGGTGGGGAAGATGTCTTCCTATGCATTCCCTTTCCCCTTCCTCTTCCAAGTTCAACTTGGAAGGTAGCCTTCTTCTTCATAATCACTCTGTCACCTTTGTCCCGAGCTACCCGAGCCAACAGGGTCGACTACCCTTTATCCGAGCCAGTTTCTGCATAAGGCAGAGTCAGTGGCTGGACGCAGGAAGGTCAACCGAGTCAGCCGAGTCAGCCGAGCGATGGGCTCATACGGCGGCGCCAGATGGATTTTTTACTTTTTTTACATGTATTTTTATGGCTTCGGCCTTCCTGATGTACAAGCGAGTTGTTTGAATAAAGGAAAAGGAAAACTCTTTGTTTTATTCCATGTTGCTAACACAATGTTCGGTATTCAGAAGTAGAACTTGCGTAGTGTAGTCGCATTCCAGGTCCGAGGGATGGGCTTTCCTTCCATCATAGATAACCGGTATGCTCCTTTCCCGAGCGTCTTGATCACTTGGTAGGGGCCTTCCCAATTAGGGGATAGCTTGCCCGCCGCCTCAAGTGGTCGAGAGGCTTCGACTTTCCTGAGAACGAAATCTCCCGGTTGAAAGTGTCTATCTCAGACTTTGGCGTTGTAGTATCGAGTGAGGCGGCACTGGTATTCCGTTGCTCGGATGCCGGTAATCTTTCGAAGTTCATCTGTTAGGTCGAGGTTTTCGAGCAGTTTCTGATTGTTTGCCTCTGGAGAGAAACAGATGACTCGGAGGGAGGGATTGGCAATCTCCAATGGGATGATGGCATCTGCGCCGTACACCAACTTAAAAGGACTTTCACCGGTTGCCGTTCTAGGAGTCGTTCTGTGTGACCAAAGTACGTTCGACAATTCCTCAAGGTAGCTGCCCTTGGCTTTGCTAAGCCTAGTCTTGATGCCTTTTAAGATAGTCTTATTGGCATTTTCGACCAGCCCGTTAGCTTGAGGGTGGGCGATCAAGGTGAAGTAATTGTGAATGCCCAGGTCGACGCATTTGTCTCTGAAATAACGAGAATCAAATTGCCGGCCATTATCGCTTACTATCACCCGGGGGATGCCGTAACGACATATGATCGACTTCCAGATGAAATTCCAGACTATTGTCTCGGTGATCCTTGCCGTGGCTTTGGCCTCGATCCATTTGGTAAAGTAGTCGATGGCGACGATGATGAACTTCTTCTGGGTCTGGGCCGTGGGGAATGGCCCGAGGATGTCGATTCCCCAGCGAGCGAAAGGATATGGCTCGGCTAAGGTGACGAGCTCCGTTGTTGGCTGATGGACCAAGTGGTCAAATTGTTGGCATTGTTCACAGTGTTGTGTATAGGTCGAGCAGTCACGCTGTGGAGTGGGCCACCAGTAACCTTGCCGTAGCGAGATCCTGGCGAGCGACCTTCCTCCTAAATGCGCTCCGCATAGACCTTCGTGAACTTCTTGAATCACTCGGTTGGCTTCATCAGTGCTGAGGCACTTCAGGAGGGGACCAGAGAAGGATCTCCGGTAAAGAGTGCCATCCAGAGTGACGAATCACCGAGCTTGGTACTTCAATGTTCGGGCTTCCCGAGGGTCGGGAGGCTCTTAAGAATCTTGGAGCCATGACAGGTACGGGGTACGCCAGTCGCTTGGGGAGTCCGAGTCAACAGCCAGGAGCTCTGAGTCGATGCTCGGTCGCTCCACCTCTTCGAGGATGACCGATGGAGTACCCTCGGGGTCAAGAGAGGAGGCCAACCAAAAGAGGGCGTCCGCTCGGGAGTTTTCCTCCCGAGCTATTCGGACTACCTCATAACTCTCAAACTGTTGTGCCACGGCTCTGACCAGTTGGAGATATTTGACCATCGGTGCTTCTCGAGCTTTGTAATCACTGTTGACCTGGATAGCGACCAGCTGGGAGTCAGTGTGAATTTTGACTCGCTCAGCCCCCAACCGCCGGGCCATAGGGGCTCCCGAGATGAGAGCCTCATACTCGGAAGCGTTGTTGGATGCCTGGAAGTTGAACTTCAAGGCGTATTGTAGCTCTGCTCCTTCGGGGGACTTCAGGAGGATTCCAGCGCCGCTTCCGGCTGAGTTGGAGGATCCGTCGATGAACAGTTCCCATGTTGGCCCGGGCGCGGACAGAGATCTTTCTTCAATCGGGATGGTGCTCTCGGTGATGAAGTCAGCGAGCGCCTGGCCATTGATAGCCGAGCGAGGCCGGTACGATATATCGTAGGCCCCAAGCATGATGGCCCACTTGACGAGGCGTCCCGAGGCTTCAGGGTGAGCGAGGACCCTCTTCAATGGTTCGCCGGTTAGCACGGTGATGGAGTGCCTTTAGAAATAGGGTCGGAGGCTCTTGGCTGAGGTAACCAACGCTAGCACGAGTCTCTCGATTGTGGGGTGCCTCCTTTCAGCCTCGTTGAGCACCTTGCTGGTGTAGTAGACCGGTCTCTCGACTCCCGAGTCATTTCTGACTAGGACCGAGCTAACTGTTGATGGGGTTGCCGAGAGATAGAGATGCAGGGCTTCGCCTGGGACATGCTTGGATAGCACTGGAGGCGAAGCCAGGAAATCTTTAAGCTCGGTGAACGCTCTTTGGCATTCCTCGTCCCATGTGAACATAGCAGATGCCAATTTGGGCCCCCTCAATAGCTTGAAGAAGGGTAGGTATCATTCGGCCGCACGGGACAGGAATCTGCTGAGCACGGTAATGCGTCCAGTAAGGCATTGAACGTCTTTGATGCAGGTGGGTGGGCGCATGTCCAGGATGGCCTGGACCTTGTCGGGGTTGGCCTCGATCCCATGCTGGGTGACTAAGAAACCCGGATCTTACTCCGAAGGCACACTTGGTAGGATTGAGCTTCATGTTGTACCTCAAGAGGGTGTCGAAGGTCTTAGCTAGGTCGACGAAGTGGTCCTCTGCCTTTGGGGTCTTGACAAGCATGTCGTGAATATAGGCCTCGACGTTTCGACCGAGCTGTCCCTCGAACATATGACCAACCTCTGATACGTGGCTCTAGCGTTTTTCACCCCGAAAGACATCCGGGTGTAGCAGTATACGCCGAAGTCGGTGATAAAGGCGGTCTTCTCGATGTCTTCTGGATTCATTCTGATCTAATGGTAACTTGAATAGGCGTCCAAAAAATTGAGTATCTCGTTGCTCGAGGTTGAGTCAACCAGTTGGTCAATGCTCGGCAGCGGATAGCAGTCTTTAGGGGTGGCCTTATTCAAGTCGGTGAAGTCCACGCACATCCGCCACTTTCCCGAAGCTTTCGGCACCAGGACGATGTTGGCCAGCCACGTCGGGTACATGACCGGTTTAAAAAGACCAGCCTTTTGCCCCTTGGTGACTTGCTCCTTGATGATCGCCTGCTTCTCTGGCGCGTGCTTCCTTCTCCGTTGTTGTACGGGTTTGATGGTCGGGTCGAGGTTGAGCTTATGCATCGCCGTCTCCTCTGGTATCACGGGGAGCTGATCATCAGACCACGCAAAGACTCGGATGTACGCAGAAAGAAACTCTTTGTATTGCTGTTTGACCTCAGACGGTAGGTCGGCTGCAATCTTTACTCCTAGGGTCGGGTCGTCGTTTAGGAAAACCGCTAGCAATTCACCTCCAGGCTCGACGGTTGCAAATTTTTCCTCGACTTCCCGAGGGCCCTTGTTCTTCCTGTCTGGCCTTGTGGCTTCAACTGAGATATTATAGCACCTTCTGGCCATGGCCTGGTTACCTCGGACTTCCCCCAACCCGTTTTAGCTGGGGAACTTCATCTTTTGGTGATAGGTAGAAGGCACCGCTTTCGTTCGGCTGAGGATTCCTCGACCGAAGATTGCGTTGTATGCTATCATACCTTTGATCACTATGAAGTCCACCATGACCATAACGGTTTTGGGTGGGGTGCCGAGAGTAACCGGTAGGCTTAGGGCTCCCTCGGGATAAGTGGCCTGGGCATTGAACCCGCAAAGGGGGGTTCGGATCGGGCAGAGTTTAGACGGATCCTCCCCCATCTTGAGGAAACATTCATAGTATAATACATCAGGGGCACTTCCATTGTCAACTAGAATCTTGTCTACGTTACAATGGTTTATCGTGATCAATATGACTAGGGCGTCATCATGCGAGGTGCTTAGCCCTTCCAGGTCTTGGTCGGAGAAGACTATGACCTGGGGCTCACTTGGCGGGGCCCTGGGAGGCTCGATGGCTCGGCTTGCCCGCTCAGCATGACGCTTCCTTCCTCGGCCACTGTCTCCTCCTGATGCCGCTCCTCTAGCGATGATGTTGATGTGGACCCCTCGGGGGGCGTTGTCGATTTCCTCGGGGGTGCCTCGGTCTTCTTTGTGCCCGGCCACGAATCGGGATAGGTGTCCTTGACGGACGAGGCGCTCGATCTCATCCTGGAGCTGGTGGCAGTCACCGGTGTGGTGCCCGTGATCACTATGGAACAGGTAATGCTTGCTGCGATTGCGGTTCTTCGACCTCATTGGCTCGGGTTGGCGTAGGAGGCCCGAGCCTCTGATGTCATCGTAAATCTCATAAACCGGAGTGGTTAAAGGAGTGTACCGCTCGTACTTTTGTGATGGTTCCTTGTGTTCCCCGTCTCGGTTCCTCCTTTTTCCTGGACCCGAACATGGCTCGGGTGCCCGCTTCTTATCCCCCTCCCGACCAGAGCCGGTTACGTCTCGGCATGCGCTGAGCACTTCTTTGCACTCAGCATGGCGCAAAGCCAGAGTCACTAGCTCGGCAAGGGTCCGGGGAGGGTAGAGGACAAGTTCGCGGCGGAGGTTCTCCTCGCGGGTGCCCCCTGTCAACGCGGTTATGGCCGAGGCGACGTCCAGGCGGGAAATCCTCAGGGCTTCCGATTTAAATCGGGTAATGTAAGCCCGAAGTTTCTCCCATTGCGCCTGTTTGAATGCCAAAAGCCCCGCTACCGACCTTGGGGGACCACTGCCGGTGAAACTCTCCTTGAATACTCGCTCGAATTGCTTGAAGTCCCGGATGGATCCGGGGGCGAGGGCCCGGAACCTTGCTTGGGCGCCTTGGACCAGGGTGGTCATAAAGGCTCGGCATTTGATGGCGTCGGACGCTCCATGAAGGGTCATAAGGGCGTCGAAGCTGTCGAAGTGATCGGCTGAGTCACCCTGGCCGTCATAAAGCTTGAAGGTCGGGATGAAGGTTCTGGGAGATACCTCTGCCTTCAAGATATAGTCAGAGAATGGGGATTTCTCCTCGTCCTCCATGGAAGAGACTTTCTACAGGGCGCGTAGGGAGCGCTCCTGTTCTGTGAAACGCCTCTTGAATTCTCGCAGTCGGAGGGATAGCTTCGACTGTCGCTGCGCCGTCGAGCTGGGGGGGCTATCTTGGCGTTCCTTAGGGACTTCGATCTCTGGGTTCATACGGCGTGCCCCAGGTTTTCCCCTCTTCGGCGTGGATGAGGCTTCTTGTTCCGGAGGGAGGGCTTGTGAAGGTGCTCCTGACCTGTTACGGATGATCTATCGGCCTCGGAGGGTGAAGCGGCCTCCGGCGGTGTGCTGGGACACGTTCTCGCAGGGAGGGCTCTCCGGAGGGCCACGTGACCTTCCATCTCTGGCCACCTGGGTCCTCATGAGTTCCACGAAGACATCCAGTTTTACGTTGAGGGCTTAGAAGGCGTCAGCGCCGCCGTTGAGTGGTAGCCCTACCGCCGCGGTGGGAGGGGGCGGTCTGTCGGCGGGAGTGCAGGCATTGGAGGGGGGATTTGTGAGGCTTGAGAGGGGCCTTCTCCCATCGCCGGCGGACCTCCTCCCTGAACTTCTTCACACCATGCTGGCTCTTTAGTCATTTCCCACAGACGACGCCAGATGAAGAGGCGTGATCTCGTGCTGGTCCTGAGCTGAGGAGATGATCACCGGATAGTGAACTGCAAGGAAAGGAAACTGATCAGGGGGCCCAGGGATGGTTCCCTGGGGCAAACCCTCCGATGCTTAAGTCAGTAGAGCAATGATGGAGGCAATGTAGGGAGGAGGAAGGAGACGCACGAGATCCCTCAACACCAAGGTGGTGAAGTGGTTCCTGTTCAGGGAGTTTAGGCGTATGTTTGCCCTTACCTTTCGTTGGAGGGAGTCCCATGTTTAAATAGTGCACTAGCCTCATGAATCCCGTAAGCTGAGGGGTTTCAGGCGGGAGTTACGTCCTCAATGTGGGCTCTTTACGTCCTCATCGCGGGATCTTTATAGCCTTGAGGGATCATGGGTCCCTTATTCTCATAAACTCCTACTTATAAAGGGTTCTCAACGGCAGTATGGATAAGCGTTCGTCGGTTGACTCGAGCATGAGGGGTGCCAACCTTGTCCGGGTGATAGGCATAGCTCGGGTGAAGATAGGTCGGAGTGGGCATTGTGCGCCTGCCTTTATCCCGGTGAGGGGATAGATCGGGCGTGGGTCTTTCTCTGACCTGACAGATGTTCGGGCCTTCGAGCCTAAGGGCCACCGAGGAAGGCTGTGATCCCGATTGATTTTATTGGGCTTTTTAGCCTAAGTGGGCCCTACGGGGTTGTCACTTGGATGAGCTGGGCCTCGTTTGATCCTGATGGACCTAGTTTGGTTGCTCTTTAGATGGGCTACAGAAATCCTCCTCTCCAGCACTATTTAGATTTAACAGAGTGCAAGTCACAGAAACATAGTAGCGGTCCGGATATGGCTGCTATATTTAAATAGCGGTCTATTGGGCGGCTGCTATTTGGAAATAGCATTCTTTCTTTAGACCGCCTTCCGTCTCTCAAACAGAAGGTAAAAACCCCATGTGGGCAGGCCTATTTTAAGGCAATAGACAAATGAAAATAATGCTAAACAGAGGGATAAGACATGATAGATCATAAGAAACGCATGGAGATGCTTGGTTTACATGAATTAAGCCAAAAATATTTGATTTTCTTATTAAAGGCATGGTTCATGCATGCAGTGACAACCTAGATGCGTAGTCAAAATAAAACATCTAATTATCTAAGTACAGTGTATGAAATTACTAGAAACCAAAGGGCTTTTGTTCCTGATATGTTAATTTAGCCATATATGAGATAACCTACCTCTGGAAGTACTCCTAAAGATTGAATTTTTGACTGGAAGTCACTGCTCGCTCCTGTGCGTCCTGCATGGAATCGCCTATTTCCTAGCCTTCTAAATCTTCAACCTCTCATCCGAAGTCCATGAAATTTGGAGGATAGGTAGAAGATACAAAGGACAACAATAAGTTCTAGAGATACAACTCGAACTAAGCTCGTCTAGGGCTTCTAATTGCCTCTTCTTCCCTAGACGGTAGCATTATTTCCTGTGCAGACTGTAGCAAAACAGCAACTTCTGGGGCTTCTAGATCCTTAAGGACTCGACCTCCTAGCACGAGAATTGGAGGGATGTTAGAAAATATAAAGGAGAACAAAATCTTTAAAAGGCATTACCTGAGATAGTGTTTCCTTACCTCCGAAAAATGCGATCCAACAATAGGGTTCGCGCGGGTCGAAGTTGGGTCTATTTATAGGGTTTGAGTTAGGGTTACTAGATTAGGTCGAAAGAGAATCCTATTTTGAGCTCCAATCAATCCTTAAGAGTCCTAGGCACGACTCCTTAGAAGATAACATCGATATATGAGGATTAAGGTGGGAAAAATTCCATTTTTTTCACGCTTCTTCTTCTCCCATTTACGGAACCTAATAGCAATCCAGTTATGACCGTTTCTTGTAAGTGACAGTCTGGCGATAGACCACCATTTGGCTTTTATTCTAAATTTCTCGGATTTCCCAATTTATCTCCTATTTACCCCCTAATTGGTATATATATCTCATTTAAATCTGAAAATAACCTCAATTACGTTTCTATAATCGGGCTACGGCCTAAGAGGCTTGGATTTGGGTCTTTTGAGCCTATTTGAGTGGCCTCAAACCTATTTTAATATTTTGGCCTTCAGATAATTATCAATTTGCCCTTTATTCATTAGATAGCCCATTAAGCATATTTATCACTTAATAATTGTATTTAGATTCAGAAAATTCACAGGAAATTCCAAAAAATTTCTTATAATTTCATAAAAAGTTCCAGGGATGCTACACCCTCCCCCACTTAAGGGAATTTGATCCCCAAATTTAACACATGCCTTTACCAAGAGTGTATTGTACTTACAATTGATAGTTCCGGGGATCGTTTACGCATGGCTTCTTCCGTTACCCATGTGGCTTCTTGCTCTAGGCACTTATGTTGTGTCCCCTGTGGTTCTAGGGTTTTGATGATGACAATTTTATGTCTCATTATGTTTACATGTACATCCTTGATGATATAATCCTGATGTATTATGAGAAACTATCAGAACAGGTTTAAAGATGACTCACAGGTCAGGAAGTCAATCAAGTCAAAAGTCAACCAGTGACAGGTAAGATCAGTGCACAGTCAGATCAGGTAATGCTCTGTCTACTCTCAGATCTGTGCATATGCTATTTCCTGTACATTGTCTTAGCATGCATTCATTACAGCAGAGTCTATACATTCTCTGCTGATATGCATGTGCATAGTTCGTGCATTGATTTGTCTCGCACACACATTATAAAGTATGTACATCATATGCATAGTCTGTACAACTCCATCGTCTCACTTAGCGTCTAAGGTCGTGTGAACATTGCATCAGCTAAGTCTATACATTGCTCCGTCTCACTCAGCGTCTCATGTGCATAAATCAAAGTCTATGCATTGCTTGTTAAAGTCAGTCTCATTTAGCGTCTCTGTGCATGGAGCATTCAAGTCTGTACAACCCGTGTTCACAGCATACGTAAAGTCTGCGCATCGCCGTGTTCATCTCACTTAGCATCTTACTTAGCGTCTTTGTGCATGGAGCATTCAAGTCTATACAGCGCCATGTTCACATGCTTCAAAATATGTACAACGTCCTTTGCATGCACACAAAGTCTATGCATCGTTTCTCAAAGTCTGTACAGCCCGTGGTCGCAGGACCAAGTTTGTACATCATCTTGTGCATGCATCGTTTCTCTAAGTCTATACATTACCGCTATGTGTGTGCATCATTTAGCAAGTCTATACATCCGTCGGCCTTGCCTCTTGCTCGCAAAGTCTATACATTCATGAGCTATGGTTGTGCATCGTTTGCATATTTTTTTGCACACTAAGTCTATACATCGCTGCATACACTATGCATTTGGGCATTGTTCATTACAGCAAGTCTGTACATTGTTTTCTCATGCACGTAAACATCAAAGTCTATACATCATCTAGTTGCACGCCACATTCGCTCTAAGTCTATACATGCTTCGGATGGCATCACATAAAGTCTGTACATTCTTTAAGTCTATACATGCTTGGTTCAAATCTTGAACTAACTCGATCCATCCATTTTTCTCTTCGTTCAGGTTGATTCAAGCTGATGAGTGGCACGTGATCTGAGGTTGGCACCTGGCACGTGATCCAAGGTTACCTCTGGACAAAGAGGGTACAAGCCCTACATACGCCCTATCTTTGAGGCTCTATAAATACGAAGCTTCTTCCTCAGAAGAAGAGTGATCGAGAAGCAGTGAAGAAGCCTGCACGATCCAGTGTGGAGTGATAGAAGAAGAGAGCAGCAGAGAGGCAGAGAGCAGAAGAAGAAGAAGAAGAAGAAGAAGAAAGAAGAAGAGTGAGCCTGAGCAGAAGAAGAATAGAGAGAGTAGAAGAGAGATCGAGAGATCCAGCAGAAGAAGAAAAGAGAGAACAGCGTGAGAGAAAGAGAAGTAGAGAGAAGAAGAAAGAAGAGGAAGAAAGAAAGAGAGAGATAGAGAGCTCGAGGAGAGAAGAAAAGCTTCATCAAAAAATTTGTCTTCAATGGACTTTGGATCAGATCCAATCCAGTCAACTCCTGCGAGAGCCACATTCTTGTTGCACATCATTTCAAGCTTTCTGATTGCTGTATTTTTCGTTTCTTGTTTTTTACTTTACACTTCCTTAGTTTTTGTTTTTTCGATACTCTGTAGAGAGGTCGGGGTTCCTCCTGTTGGTTCAGGAGAAGGGAGATTTTAATCTCCGGTTGTAAGTGACTATCTCAGACTTTGGCGTTGTAGTATCGAGTGAGGCGGCGCTGGTATTCCGTTGCTCGGATGCCGGTAATCTTTCGAAGTTCATCTGTTAGGTCGAGGTTTTCGAGCAGTTTCTGATTGTTTGCCTCTGGAGAGAAACAGATGACTCGGAGGGAGGGATTGGCAATCTCCAATGGGATGATGGCATCTGCGCCGTACACCAACTTAAAAGGACTTTCACCGGTTGCCGTTCTAGGAGTCGTTCTGTGTGACCAAAGTACGTTCGACAATTCCTCAAGGTAGCTGCCCTTGGCTTTGCTAAGCCTAGTCTTGATGCCTTTTAAGATAGTCTTATTGGCATTTTCGACCAGCCCGTTAGCTTGAGGGTGGGCGATCGAGGTGAAGTTATTGTGAATGCCCAGGTCGGCGCATCTGTCTCAGAAATAACGAGAATCAAATTGCCGGCCATTATCGCTTACTATCACCCGAGGGATGCCGTAACGACATATGATCGACTTCCAGATGAAATTCCAGACTATTGTCTCGGTGATCCTTGCCGTGGCTTTGGCCTCGATCCATTTGGTAAAGTAGTCGATGGCGACGATGATGAACTTCTTCTGGGTCTGGGCCGTGGGGAATGGCCCGAGGATGTCGATTCCCCAGCGAGCGAAAGGATATGGCTCGGCTAAGGTGACGAGCTCCGTTGTTGGCTGATGGACCAAGTGTTCAAATTGTTGGCATTGTTCACAGTGTTGTGTGTAGGTCGAGCAGTCACGCTGCGGAGTGGGCCACCAGTAACCTTGCCGTAGCGAGATCCTGGCGAGTGACCTTCCTCCTAAATGCGCTCCGCATAGACCTTCGTGAACTTCTTGAATCACTCGGTTGGCTTCATCAGTGCTGAGGCACTTCAGGAGGGGACCAGAGAAGGATCTCCGGTAAAGAGTGCCATCCAGAGTGACGAATAGCCGAGCTTGGTACTTCAATGTTCGGGCTTCCCGAGGGTCGGGAGGCTCTTGAGAATCTTGGAGCCATGACAGGTACGGGGTACGCCAGTCGCTTGGGGAGTCCGAGTCAACAGCCAGGAGCTCCGAGTCGATGCTCGGTCGCTCCAGCTCTTCAAGGAGGACCGATGGAGTACCCTTGGGGTCAAGAGAGGAGGCCAACCGAGAGAGGGCGTCCGCTCGGGAGTTTTCCTCCTGAGCTATTCGGACTACCTCATAACTCTCAAACTGTTGTGCCGCGGCTCTGACCAGTTGGAGATATTTGACCATCGGTGCTTCTCGAGCTTCGTAATCACTGTTGACCTGGATAGCGACCAGCTGGGAGTCAGTGTGAATTTTGACTCGCTCAGCCCCCAACCGCCGGGCCATAGGGGCTCCCGAGATGAGAGCCTCATACTCGGAAGCGTTGTTGGATGCCTGGAAGTTGAACTTCAAGGCGTATTGTAGCTCTGCTCCTTCGGGGGACTTCAGGAGGATTCCAGCGCCGCTTCCGGCTGAGTTGGAGGATCCGTCGATGAACAGTTCCCATGTTGGCCTGGGCGCGGACGGAGATCTTTCTTCAATCGGGATGGTGCTCTCGGTGATGAAGTCAGCGAGCGCCTGGCCTTTGATTGCCGAGCGAGGCCGGTACGATATATCGTAGGCCCCAAGCATGATGGCCCACTTGACGAGGCGTCCCGAGGCTTCAGGGTGAGCGAGGACCCTCTTCAATGGTTCGCCGGTTAGCACGGTGATGGAGTGCCTTTGGAAATAGGGTCGGAGGCGCTTGGCCGAGGTAACCAACGCTAGCACGAGTCTCTCGATTGTGGGGTACCTCTTTTCAGCCTCGTTGAGCACCTTGCTGGTGTAGTAGATCGGTCTCTCGACTCCCGAGTCATTTCTGACTAGGACCGAGCTAACTGTTGATGGGGTTGCCGAGAGATAGAGATGCAGGGCTTCGCCTAGGACATGCTTGGATAGCACTGGAGGCAAAGCCAGGAAATCTTTAAGCTCGGTGAACGCTCTTTGGCATTCCTCGTCCCATGTGAACATAGCAAATCCCAATTTGGGCCCCCTCAATAGCTTGAAGAAGGGTAGGTATCATTCGGCCACACGGGACAGGAATCTGCTGAGCACGGTAATGCGTCCAGTAAGGCATTGAACGTCTTTGATGCAGGTGGGTAGGCGCATGTCCAGGATGGCCTGGACCTTGTCGGGGTTGGCCTCGATCCCATGCTGGGTGACTAAGAAACCCAGGAATTTCCCGGATCTTACTCCGAAGGCACACTTGGTAGGATTGAGCTTCATATTGTACCTCAAGAGGGTGTCGAAGGTCTTAGCTAGGTCGACGAAGTGGTCCTCGACCTTTGGGGTCTTGACAAGCATGTCGTGAATATAGGCCTCGACGTTCCGGCCGAGCTGTCCCTCGAACATATGGTTGACCAACCTCTGATATGTGGCTCTAGCGTTTTTCACCCCGAAAGGCATCCGGGTGTAGCAGTATACGCCGAAGTTGGTGATAAAGGCGGTCTTCTCGATGTCTTCTGGATTCATTCTGATCTGATGGTAACCTGAATAGGCATCCAGAAAACTGAGTATCTCGTTGCCCGAGGTTGAGTCAACCAGTTGGTCAATGCTCGGCAGCGGATAGCAGTCTTTAGGGGTGGCCTTATTCAAGTCGGTGAAGTCCACGCACATCCGCCACTTTCCCGAAGCTTTCGGCACCAGGACGACGTTGGCCAGCCACGTCGGGTACATGACCGGTTTAAAAAGACCAGCCTTTTGCCCCTTGGTGACTTGCTCCTTGATGATCGCCTGCTTCTCTGGCGCGTGCTTCCTTCTCCGTTGTTGTACGGGTTTGATGGTCGGGTCGAGGTTGAGCTTATGCATCGCCGTCTCCTCTGGTATCACGGGGAGCTGATCATCAGACCACGCAAAGACTCGGATGTACGCAGAAAGAAACTCTTTGTATTACTGTTTGACCTCAGACGGTAGGTCGGCTGCAATCTTTACTCCTAGGGTCGGGTCGTCGTTTAGGAAAACTGCTAGCAATTCACCTCCAGGCTCGACGGTTGCGAATTTTTCCTCGACTTCCCGAGGGCCCTTGTTCTTCCTGTCTGGCCTTGTGGCTTCAACTGAGATATTATAGCACCTTCTGGCCATGGCCTGGTTACCTCGGACTTCCCCCAACCCGTTTTAGCTGGGGAACTTCATCTTTTGGTGATAGGTAGAAGGCACCGCTTTCGTTTGGCTGAGGATTCCTCGACCGAAGATTGCATTGTATGCTATCATACCTTTGATCACTATGAAGTCCACCATGACCATAACAGTTTTGGGTGGGGTGCCGAGAGTAACCAGTAGGCTTAGGGCTCCCTCGGGATAAGTGGCCTGGGCATTGAACCCGCAAAGGGGGGTTCGGATCGGGCAGAGTTTAGAAGGATCCTCCCCCATCTTGAGGAAACATTCATAGTATAATACATCAGGGGCACTTCCATTGTCAACTAGAATCTTGTCTACGTTACAATGGTTTATCGTGATCAATATGACTAGGGCGTCATCATGCGAGGTGCTTAGCCCTTCCAGGTCTTGGTCGGAGAAGACTATGACCTGGGGCTCACTTGGCGGGGCCCTGGGAGGCTCGATGGCTCGGCTTGCCCGCTCAGCATGACGCTTCCTTCCTCGGCCACTGTCTCCTCCTGATGCCGCTCCTCCAGCGATGATGTTGATGTGGACCCCTCGGGGGGCGTTGTCGATTTCCTCTGGGGTGCCTCGGTCTTCTTTGTGCCCGGCCACGAATCGGGATAGGTGTCCTTGACGGACGAGGCGCTCGATCTCATCCTGGAGCTGGTGGCAGTCGCCGGTGTGGTGCCCGTGATCGCTATGGAACAGGCAATGCTTGCTGCGATTGCGGTTCTTCGACCTCATTGGCTCGGGTTGGCATAGGAGGCCCGAGCCTCTGATGTCATCGTAAATCTCATAAACCGGAGTGGTTAAAGGAGTGTACCGCTCGTACTTTTGTGATGGTTCCTTGTGTTCCCCGTCTCGGTTCCTCCTTTTTCCTGGACCCGAACATGGCTCGGGTGCCCGCTTCTTATCCCCCTCCCGACCAGAGCCGGTTACATCTCGGCATGCGCCGAGCACTTCTTTGCACTCAGCATGGCGCAAAGCCAGAGTCACTAGCTCGGCAAGGGTCCGGGGAGGGTAGAGGACAAGTTCGCGACGGAGGTTCTCCTCGTGGGCGCCCCCTGTCAACGCGGTTATGGCTGAGGCGACGTCCAGGCGGGAAATCCTCCGGGCTTCCGATTTAAATCAGGTAATGTAAGCCCGAAGTTTCTCCCCTTGCACCTGTTTGATTGCCAAAAGCCCCGCTACCGACCTTGGGGGACCGCTGCCGGTGAAACTCTCCTTGAATACTCGCTCGAATTGCTTGAAGTCCCGGATGGATCCGGGGGCGAGGGCCCGGAACCTTGCTTGGGCGCCTTGGACCAGGGTGGTCACAAAGGCTCGGCATTTGATGGCGTCGGACGCTCCATGAAGGGTCATAAGGGCGTCGAAGCTGTCGAAGTGATCGGCTGAGTCACCCTGGCCGTCATAAAGCTTGAAGGTCGGGATGAAGGTTCTGGGAGATACCTCTGCCTTCAAGATATAGTCAGAGAACGGGGATTTCTCCTCATCCTCCGTGGAAGAGACTTTTTACAGGGCGCGTAGGGAGCGCTCCTGTTTTGTGAAACGCCTCTTGAATTCTCGCAGTCGGAGGGATAGCTTCGGCTGTCGCTGCGCCGTCGAGCTGGGGGGGGCTATCTTGGCGTTCCTTAGGGACTTCGGTCTCTAGGTTCATACGGCGTGCCCCAGGTTTTCCCCTCTTCGGCGTGGATGAGGCTTCTTGTTCCGGAGGGAGGGCTTGTGAAGGTCCTCCTGACCTGTTACGGATGATCTACCGGCCTCGGAGGGTGAAGCGGCCTCCGGCGGTGTGCTGGGACACGTTCTCGCAGGGAGGGCTCTCCGGAGGGCCACGTGACCTTCCATCCCTGGCCACCTGGGTCCTCATGAGTTCCACGAAGACATCCAATTTTACGTTGAGGACTTAGAAGGCGTCAGCGCCGCCGTTGAGTGGTAGCCCTACCGCTGCGGGGGGAGGGGGCGGTCTGTCGGCGGGAGTGCAGGCATTGGAGGGGGGATTTTCTGAGGCTTGAGAGGGGCCTTCTCCCGTCGCCGGCGGACCTCCTCCCTGAACTTCTTCGCACCATGCTGGCTCTTTAGTCATTTCCCACAGACGACGCCAGATGAAGAGGCGTGATCTCGTGCTGGTCCTGAGCTGAGGAGATGATCACCAGATAGTGAACTGCAAGGAAAGGAAACTGATCAGGGGGCCCAGGGATGGTTCCCTGGGGCAAACCCTCCGATGCTTAAGTCAGTAGAGCAATGATGGAGGCAATGTAGGGAGGAGGAAGGAGACGCACGAGATCCCTCAACACCAAGGTGGTGAAGTGGTTCCTGCTCAGGGAGTTTAGGCATATGTTTGCCCTTACCTTTCGTTGGAGGGAGTCCCATGTTTAAATAGTGCACTAGCCTCATGAATCCCGTAAGCTGAGGGGTTTCAGGCGGGAGTTACGTCCTCAACGTGGGCTCTTTACGTCCTCATCGCGGGATCTTTATAGCCTTGAGGGATCATGGGTCCCTTATTCTCATAAACTCCTACTTATAAAGGGTTCTCAACGGCAGTATGGATAAGCGTTCGCCGGTTGACTCGAGCATGAGGGGTGCCAACCTTGTCCGGGTGATAGGCATAGCTCGGGTGAAGATAGGTCGGAGTGGGCATTGTGCGCCTGCCTTTATCCCGGTGAGGGGATAGATCGGGCGTGGGTCTTTCTCTGACCTGACAGATGTTCGGGCCTTCGAGCCTAAGGGCCACCGAGGAAGGCTGTGATCCCGATTGATTTTATTGGGCTTTTTAGCCTAAGTGGGCCCTACGGGGTTGTCACTTGGATGAGCTGGGCCTCGTTTGGTCCTGATGGACCTAGTTTGGCGGCTCTTTAGATGGGCTACAGAAATCCCCCTCTCTAGCACTGTTTAAATTTAACAGAGTGCAAGTCACAGAAACATAGTAGCGGTCCGGATATGGCTGCTATATTTAAATAGCGGTCTATTGGGCGGCTGCTATTTGGAAATAGCATTCTTTCTTTAGACTGCCTTCCGTCTCTCAAACATAAGGTAAAAACCCCATGTGGGCAGGCCTATTTTAAGACAATAGACAAATGAAAATAATGCTAAACAGAGGGATAAGACATGATAGATCATAAGAAACGCATGGAGATGCTTGGTTTACATGAATTAAGCCAAAAATATTTACTTTTCTTATTAAAGGCATGGTTCATGCATGCAGTGACAACGTAGATGCGTAGTCAAAATAAAACATCTAATTATCTAAGTACAGTGTATGAAATTACTAGAAACCAAAGGGCTTTTGTTCCTGATATGTTAATTTAGCCATATATGAGATAACCTACCTCTGGAAGTACTCCTAAAGATTGAATTTTTGACTGGAAGTCGCTGCTCGCTCCTGTGCGTCCTGCATGGAACCGCCTATTTCCTAGCCTTCTAACTCTTCAACCTCTCATCCTAAGTCCATGAAATTTGGAGGATAGGTAGAAGATACAAAGGACAACAATAAGTTCTAGAGATACAACTCGAACTAAGCTCGTCTAGGGCTTCTAATTGCCTCTTCTTCTATTTCCTGTGCAGACTGTAGCAAAACAGTAACTTCTGGGGCTTCTAGATCCTTAAGGACTCGACCTCCTAGCACGAGAATTGGAGGGATGTTAGAAAATATAAAGGAGAACAAAATCTTTAAAAGGCATTACCTGAGATAGTGTTTCCTTACCTCTGAAAAATGCGATCCAACAATAGGGTTCGCGCGGGTAGAAGTTGGGTCTATTTATAGGGTTTGAGTTAGGGTTACTAGATTAGGTCGAAAGAGAATCCTATTTTGAGCTCCAATCAATCATTAAGAGTCCTAGGCACGACTCCTTAGGAGATAACATCGATTTATGAGGATTAAGGTGGGAAAAATTCCATTTTTTTCACGCTTCTTCTTCTCCCATTTACGGAACCTAATAGCAATCCAGTTATGACCGTTTCTTGTAAGTGATAGTCTGGCGATAGACCACCATTTGGCTTTTATTCTAAATTTCTCGGATTTCCCAATTTATCTCTTATTTACCCCCTAATTGGTATATATATCTCATTTAAATCTGAAAATAACCTCAATTACGTTTCTATAATCGGGCTACGGCCTAAGAGGCTTGGATTTGGGTCTTTTGAGCCTATTTGAGTGGCCTCAAACCTATTTTAATATTTTGGCCTTCAGATAATTATCAATTTGCCCTTTATTCATTAGATAGCCTATTAAGCATATTTATCACTTAATAATTGTATTTAGATTCAAAAAATTCACAGGAAATTCCAAAAAATTTCTTATAATTTCATAAAAAGTTCCAGGGATGCTACACCCTCCCCCACTTAAGGGAATTTGATCCCCAAATTTAACACATGGCTTTACCAAGAGTGTATTGTACTTACAATTGAATAGTTCCGGGGATCGTTTACGCATGGCTTCTTCCGTTACCCATGTGGCTTCTTGCTCCAGGCACTTTTGTTGTGTCCCCTGTGGTTCTAGGGTTTTGATGATGACAATTTTATGTCTCATTATGTTTACATGTACATCCTTGATGATATAATCCTGATGTATTATGAGAAACTGTCAGAACAGGTTTAAAGATGACTCACAGGTCAGGAAGTCAATCAAGTCAAAAGTCAACCAGTGACAGGTAAGATCAGTGCACAGTCAGATCAGGTAATGCTCTATCTACTCTCAGATCTGTGCATATGCTATTTCCTGTACATTGTCTTAGCATGCATTCATTACAGCAGAGTCTATACATTCTCTGCTGATATGCATGTGCATAGTTTGTGCATTGATTTGTCTCGCACACACATTATAAAGTATGTACATCATATGCATAGTCTATACAACTCCATCGTCTCACTTAGCGTCTAAGGTCATGTGAACATTGCATCAGCTAAGTCTATACATTGCTCCGTCTCACTCAGCGTCTCATGTGCATAAATCAAAGTCTATGCATTGCTTGTTAAAGTCAGTCTCATTTAGCGTCTTTGTGCATGGAGCATTCAAGTCTGTACAGCCCGTGTTCACAGCATACGTAAAGTTTGCACATCGCCGTGTTCATCTCACTTAGCATCTTACTTAGCGTCTTTGTGCATGGAGCATTCAAGTCTGTACAGCGCCATGTTCACATGCTTCAAAGTCTGTACAACGTCCTTTGCATGCACACAAAGTCTATGCATCGTTTCTCAAAGTCTGTACAGCCCGTGGTCGCAGGACCAAGTTTGTACATCATCTTATGCATGCATCGTTTCTCTAAGTCTATACATTACCGCTATGCGTGTGCATCACTTAGCAAGTCTATACATCCGTCAGCCTTGCCTCTTACTCGCAAAGTCTATACATTCATGAGCTATGGTTGTGCATCATTTGCATATTTTTTTGCACACTAAGTCTATACATCGCTGCATACACTATGCATTTGGGCATTGTTCATTACAGCAAGTCTGTACATTATTTTCTCATGCACGTAAACATCAAAGTCTATACATCATCTAGTTGCACGCCACATTCGCTCTAAGTCTATACATGCTTCGGATGGCATCACATAAAGTCTGTACATTCTTTAAGTCTATACATGCTTGGTTCAAATCTTGAACTAACTCGATCCATCCATTTTTCTCTTCGTTCAGGTTGATTCAAGCTGATGAGTGGCACGTGATCCGAGGTTGGCACCTGGCACGTGATCCAAGGTTACCTCTGGACAAAGAGGGCACAAGCCCTACACACGCCCTATCTTTGAGGCTCTATAAATACGAAGCTTCTTCCTCAGAAGAAGAGTGATCGAGAAGCAGTGAAGAAGCCTGCACGATCCAGTGTGGAGTGATAGAAGAAGAGAGCAGCAAAGAGGCAGAGAGCAGAAGAAGAAGAAGAGTGAGCCTGAGCAGAAGAAGAATAGAGAGAGTAGAAGAGAGATCGAGAGATCCAGCAGAAGAAGAAAAGAGAGAACAGCGTGAGAGAAAGAGAAGCAGAGAGAAGAAGAAAGAAGAGGAAGAAAGAAAGAGAGAGATAGAGAGCTCGAGGAGAGAAGAAAAGCTTCATCAGAAAATTTGTCTTCACTGGACTTTGGATCAGATCCAATCCAGTCAGCTCCTGCGAGAGCCACATTCCTATTGCACATCATTTCCAGCTTTCTGATTGCTGTATTTTTCGTTTCTTATTTTTTACTTTACACTTCCTTAGTTTTTGTTTTTTCGATACTCTGTAGAGAGGTCGGGGTTCCTCCTGTTGGTTCAGGAGAAGGAAGATTTTAATCTCCGGTTGCAAGTGACTGGTGTCGCTTGTGGGTTCCGTCCTGGGTGGAGGAAGAGAGACCTCGGTCTCTGGTTGCTAGTGATGGGTAGTCACTAGTGGTTTCCCTCCGGTCTGGAGGAAGCGGGGAAGTTGTTCCCCTGGTCAAGCTGTTAGGCAGCACCTGTTTGTAGACTGAGTCTGCGGTTCTAGCTTTTGCTAGTGGAAGCCTCACTCCGGTTTGGAGTGAGGGGTGGACATAGGTCTGTGGACCGAACCACCTAAAAATCCCTTGTGCAGTGGTTTGTCTGTTTGATCGATCCCGCTAGATGCATGCTAGGACCGTGATCTAATTGGTTGTCCATGTCCTAGTGATTGATGGGGTATGCATCTTTGATTTTTGAGCATTTGTCCATTGAACTTGTGATTATCATCTCATACGGATTTTAAATTGGTTAAAATTCATTAGAAGATCCATTCACCCCCCTCTGGATCTGTGTTTATCTATCACACCAAACTGTCAATTGGTATCAGAGCGTTTCTCTAACTCATCAGATCCAACGATCTGCAGAGGATCCTGCATTTGTGGTACGGTTCTTGGTCCATAGGTTATCGGTTTACATTCATTATTTTTGAATTTGGTTTTATCTGTTTCAATGGCTCATCCACCCGTCTTTGGTGGTTCTGATTTCAACCAGTGGCACAGTGCTTTTCGTGCTCATGTTAAATCTGTTGATCCAGACCTATGGAAAGTGATTTCACATGGTCCTCATAGACTACCAAAAGATCAGTCCAAATGGACTAATAAGCATCGATCTATGTGTGCAGAAAATCAGAAAGCACTGGAGTTAATGAAGGCCGCGACGAATCGAGCTCTTCATTCATGTTTCCTTGATTGTAGATCTGCAAGGGATATATTGAAGATGATAAAGGGAGCCGAGAAAGAAAATCAAACAAGCTTCATGATGGCTCGAGGAAGTGAACAAAGCAGCAATCAGGAAGAAGAACATGATGATGGTAAGGTAAACATTTTTGATAATTATACCCTAGACGATTGGATTGCTGCTTATGATGAATTGCAAGAGTCTTATGATCAGTTAAGAAAACAATACAAAAAATTGAAGAAGAGTAGTAGGTCAGACAGTTTGAATTCTGATTGTAAAAATTGTGCTGAACTGAAAAATGTTCATGATGCTTGTATGTCTGATATTCAAATGTTGAAAAAACAAATTTCGTTGCTGAAGATTGAGAATCAAGATCATGTAAAAGAAATCTCTGAACTTGAGAAGAAGCTTAGACTAACTTGTTATGATTCTGTTCAGAGCAAGGATTTGCTGAAAAAATTTGAATGTGTTAAGTCTGATTTAAACAAGCTGAAAAGTGAGAATGACTCTCTCATAATGTTCTCCAAAGAAAATGAAGAAAGTTTAGAGAAACTTAAACGGGAGAACACGTTGCTGACCGAGAAATTTGAAGCCATCAAATCTGAGAATGTGGAATTACAAAAAAATATTGAAAAATAGGAAAAAGATTTAAAGGAATTTGAGGCTGGAAGAAAACTTGGAATTAACTCTGACGATCAGATTTTGATAAACGAATTAATTCAGAGTGACAGACTAAAGGAAGAAATTGACAAACTAAAATAGTTGAACACCACCATGTCAAAGAGATTGCTGACATTTGAAAAAGGTAAATGTGTGGTGTCCGATAATTCAGAAGAAGTGGAAAAGCTCAAAGCTGAAATAGAAAATCTTAAAAATGTCAATGCCACTTTAAGTGAAACACTCAACAGGAGTAAGGAGGAAAATGCTAACTCTGAATTGCTCATCGTTACTCTTGAAAATGAAATCAAGGATATGAAAGAATCCTTGTCAAAATTCGTAAGTGGGCAGAAAAACCTAGACAAGCTACTAGGTGTAAAAATCTGTTGTGACTCCTCTGTGTTGATGATGTTGACAATAAGCTTTACTTCATTGGCAACAGCTTGTTTTGATTGATTGGCAACTATTTATGTTTTGATGAAACTGTCTTTATCAGATTGTCTATGTGTTCCATGCAGTCAGAGTCTATACATCGTCATGCACATACACACAGGTCTACACATTGCACACACACATTTCTACACACTCAAAGTCTGTACATTGCATGTGTAGCAGATATAGCATGTCTGTACATCGCATTTGACACAGGCATAGGAAGTCTATACATTGGTATCTTTACCTACGTTGCACCTGCAAGTCTATACATCGTGCACTCTGAAGTCTGTACAGCCCTTGCTTAGCTCAAGTCTGCACATCGTCCAGTTGCTCACGACGTCTTGGCTAAGTCTATACATTGATTGCCTGCTCATGCATCACTCCTTTGGCAAGTCCATACATCGTGAAAGTCTATACATTCCTCGTTGCCTTGCTTCATGCACCAAGTCTGCACATTCCTTACAACAAGTCTATACATTCGCTGTGCATAGTCCATGAGCAAGTCTATACATTGTCTGTGCATTCATTTGTCTGGATGCATAACATTAAGTCTATACATCTTTGTCTTGTGCATGCATCATTTCTCAAGTCTGTACATCACATCGTTTGTTCATGCATTATCTCTAAAGTCTGTACACTGCATTGCACGAGCTGAAGTCGGTCTAAGTCTATACATTACTTCTTCATGCATTGCACGAAGTCTGCACATTGTGTGCTGCATGCTCACCAAGTCCATACACTGGCTAGTCTGCACAAGTATGCAAGTCTATACATTGGCTGCTGCATGCTCATCGAGTCTGCACATTCGATAGTGGCAAGTATGTACATCGCCCAGTGTCATGCATTCAAAGTCCACACATGCACACACTTAGTTTGTGCATTGTGCTCTCACGCTTTAACACTAGGCATTGCAATGTCTATACACTGTTGTCGCATGTACACCAAGTCCACACATCTGTTGACGGCACGTCCATGCATCCGTTTCTAATGTACATAGTTTGCTTGATGCATTCTGCATTACACACTACAAAGTCTATACATTGCAAAGTCTACACACTACATTGCACACTATAGTGTCTGTAAAAGGTTCTATAGCCTTAAACTGATACTTCTCTTCGACTGACTGATAGGGACTCTTTGCAAAGACTAATGATTGGCTCGTGATCCAAGGATGGACGAGGTGCCCAGATTGTGACACGTGGAATGCAGCCCAGCCAGGATGCTGCCATGTGGTTGAAATTCCTCAGATCTGGAAAAAGCTCTAGACGGGAAATGTGGAAGCCACACGCCCTCTTGCTTGTTGCTGCTATAAAAGGAAGTCTTCTTCCTCAGAAGAAGGCTGATCGAAGTGGTGAAGCTCGAACAGAGAAACTGAACATCTGAAGCAGCAGAGAACCACCGAGAGTAGAGAAAAAAAAGAAAGAGAAGAGAAGATTGAGAGAGAGGAGTTGAGAGAGCTTGTCTCATTGTTCCTCAGTCTCTTGGTACAGATACTAGAGCTGAGTTGCTCATTGCGAGCTACATTCCTTGTTGGGATTTATTGTTTTCGTTTGCTTTTGTTTTGCTTTCCGAGATCTTTTCTTCAAGCTGTGTGTCAGCTGTTTGCAGTGGAGGATTCCACTGGACGGGTAAGCTGTATTCCCCAGTGGGTTTACAGAGGAGTAGTCTCTGGACAGGTTAAGCTGTAACTCCTCAGCGGGAGAGACTTGGTCTCGGACAGCAAGCTGTGAAGCTCAGCGGTTGTAGGCTAAGCTGTATTGCCCAGCGGACGCAAGCTGTGTTGCACAACAGTAAGCCACACTTGGTTTGAGTGTGGGGTGGACGTAGGTCTGGAGGACCGAACCACCTAAAATTCTGCTGTGTTATGTGCTTGTGTGATTGCCTATGATATGGTGTGTGGTTGCTTCTCTTGATTCTCGGCACATATCGCTTCATTGATGCTCTGTTCAAACGCTCTAGTTAGTGATCTTGTAGATCGGCTTAAATTTCGCATTAGAGCCCTATATTGGTTTTAATTTAGGCCATAGATCTATTCACCCCCCTCTAGATCTACACTTCGTGGTGACAGAGTGCTTCCATCTAACATAACAAAATCAACCCTAGGAAGGAAGGGCTGGGCTACAATAATGTTAACAAGAAAGAGCTTCAGAACAAGTTGATGACTTCATTTGTAAAAGCTTCAAGTGTAGCTACCACATCACAGAACAAGCAGCCCATTGTGCAGAAATCCCAGAAACAAATTAAGAAATCCAAAAGGGTTGAAAACATCAAGAAAAAGACTGATTTTAAGTATGTTGAGAAAGTACAATCTGTGCTTGACACGAATACACATACACATGCACATAAAAACAAGAATTCATGTCATTACTGTGGTAGGGTTGGCCACATTATGAATAATTGTTTTATTCTGAAACAAGACAACAGAAAGCATGCTAGGAAACCTGTTTCTGCTCAGAACAAAAAGATTTAATGTTTTTATTGTGGGAAATAGGGCCATTTAGCTTTGAATTGCTGGTTCAGGAAGGGATATAGAGGTAGTCAGATTACATGTTTTCATTGTGGAAAGCATGGCCACACAGTCAATGACTGTTGGCATGCTCAAGGGAAAAGTTTCATTTCTGAAGGGTTTAAATTCCCTGCAAATACAAATGCTCTCAAAAAGAACAAAGTTGTTTTGAAAAAGAAAAACTGTGAATGTTCTGATTATGGAAAATAGTTTGGTCATGCAAATAACAGAAATTTCCATGCCAATGCACATAAAATCCATGTTCATAATGATGTGCATAAAAAGAACCTAAAATCTGATTCTTCATGCTACTACTGTGGAATATTTGGGCACTCCATGAATCATTGTGCTTTAATGATGAATGATGATAAACAGGCCCAAAGGTTGAGGAAAGCACCAATCGAAGGTGCTACTAACATTATAGGACCCAAGGAGTCTTGGGTACCTAAAAACATAAAATGAGAGTTGTGTTTTACAGGTATGCCTTGGGGATGAGGAATAAAATGGGGTCAAATAAACCAAGGCATCCAAAGTTTGGTAAAACCCCACCTCTGCTGGTAGACATTTAATAACGTTGTTTAAATAGTTGCATATCATGTTTGATTTGTTAATCAAAATTTCATGCATATAGCTTCTCAACTGCATCTATGTTTGGCATTAAAATCTCTCAATGAATATGATGTGTTATCTGCGCATCAGTTCAACTGAAATTGGTGCTTGAATACTGAAAAGCTGAATTGAATGAATCTGTTGCTTGGACAATGTCTCATGCTTTAAAATGTTCACCTGTACATTTGACATGCACATGCATTCACAATTGCATATAAGTAGCATAGTGTCAGCTTAAGATTCAAATAGAACTGCATCTGCATTGGATTGTCATGCATGAGTCTTGGTATATAAATAGTGAGTTACTAAAGGGCAGATGAGTTCTATCTGGAAGTGCTTGCTATGTGTGAGGTGGTCTTTAGACCAAGTCCTCCGCCTGGTACCATAAGTTAGAATTGCACGAAGAGCAGTCTAAATGTTCATGAGCACAGGTCATAAAAATTCCATACATAAATTTCATCGCATCCATTGTTCTTAGACTTCAGTCATACAGTGCATAGTGTGAGGGAGAGTTGTATACCAAGGAAACAATGTGATCATTGCATATATTACATGTTGTCAGCTCACTGCACTTGCATTTACTAGTTAGAAGTGTAGACACCTTGAATGCAAGCTCACGCATATATTTAGGGGGAGCATTATTCATATTCTTGAAATCATCTGACCCATGCATCACATAACTGTTTATCTAGCTCATTTCTATCAACTGAACTTCCCATCTTCAGTTTGAACTACTATCTTGCTTAAATTCCTGTGATGAATGTGAAATGCAACACATTTCAGCTTCCTGCTTCAACTGTTATCAGCCATTTTCACTCATCCTATCCATAGGTATCTGTTGAATTGGCTGCTCCTTAAAATGATTTGGCCTTCCCTAAAAAATCAGAAAGACTTCTCTGAGCATATCCTGATCATAAATCTGAAAATAACTTAAAGAGGAATCTTCTATTATATAGGACTATGAATGTCTGATACTTTCAGCTGGTTGAAGTTTCATGTATGATTTGTGTTTGTTTATGAACACATCTTGAAAATATCTGAGTTAGTCTTAATAAACTTTAACCAACATTTTCACGTTATGTCTTTTAAACTCTTCTGAATTCTGAAAATTCTGAAATCATGATATTCCTTGATTGACATGTATGAAATTTGTATTGTTTTTAAACATCTGAGAATCAGGAACATGTCTAAGGGTAAATCTTGTCAGAGCAATGACTTTTGTCACTGAGAAACCATGTCCAAAGGATTGTGTCATGAGGTGCCATAGTTAACTCTACTTCAGAAGATTGATAATCTGGCAGAGCAATGGCATGCACACTGAGAAATACATCTCACTCATCAAAGAAATGATTTGTAGTGTGTCATGAAGTGTAAATACTATCTCTGTTCTTATGAAGCATGACAGTTAGTCCTTCCAAATGCTTAGGGATACTGGCGTCTAAACAACGTGTATCCTCTAGTTACAAGGGTGTACTAAACTCAAGTGCTCATGAAGATTGATATGAAAATTGTTGCTGATCTAGTGTATCATTTGAAAAGGTGCGCAAAAGAAATATTATATTGGAACCCTTGACAGAAACAAATGTTTTCTTATGTGTTTAACTTCAATACTATTGATTGCACCTCTTAAAGGAATCTTTGAAATTGAGTGAGTAAGAAAGAAGAAGGTTAAACAAGACTTTCAATATGAAAGCAAGGTTCACTTTTATTAAAACTGATTTCAGATATGAGTACAGAAAGCTTATGAACAAGCCTTGCCTACATCATATACTAATCTGACTTGTCAATGAAGATCATTCATAAATCTCTATAATAGAAGAGTCTGAAATACTTGTTCAATCAAATTTATGAAATTGATATCCCATTGAAAACCTTTCTCATTCATTCTGAATGCTTACTTCCTCACATTGGACTCCATTATTTCAGACCTAACTGTTGACTTCTTTAAGTCCTGTGCTTCATTCCAATCATTGTCCATCTAAGGGGGAGAATTTTTACATGTCCATGTGGTTCAATGATCATTCCATTCTTTTTGATGCTGTCAAAGGGGGAGAATTTTTGTGAGTCATCATTTGCATCAAATCATCACTTGCATCACATGGTATTTTACATGCTCATTTTTGACTGATGAATCTATTATAATGACTCATAATATTGCCATCATCAAAAAGGGGGAGATTGTTGTGTCCCCTGTGGTTCTAGGGTTTTGATGATGACAATTTTATGTCTCATTATGTTTACATGTACATCCTTGATGATATAATCCTGATGTATTATGAGAAACTGTCAGAACAGGTTTAAAGATGACTCACAGGTCAGGAAGTCAATCAAGTCAAAAGTCAACCAGTGACAAGTAAGATCAGTGCACAGTCAGATCAGGTAATGCTCTGTCTACTCTCAGATCTGTGCATATGCTATTTCCTGTACATTGTCTTAGCATGCATTCATTACAGCAGAGTCTATACATTCTCTGCTGATATGCATGTGCATAGTTCGTGCATTGATTTGTCTCGCACACACATTATAAAGTATGTACATCATATGCATAGTCTGTACAACTCCATCGTCTCACTTAGCGTCTAAGGTCGTGTGAACATTGCATCAGCTAAGTCTATACATTGCTCCGTCTCACTCAGCGTCTCATGTGCATAAATCAAAGTCTATGCATTGCTTGTTAAAGTCAGTCTCATTTAGCGTCTTTGTGCATGGAGCATTCAAGTCTGTACAGCCCGTGTTCACAGCATACGTAAAGTCTGCACATCACCGTGTTCATCTCACTTAGCATCTTACTTAGCGTCTTTGTGAATGGAGCATTCAAGTCTGTACAGCGCCATGTTCACATGCTTCAAAGTCTGTACAACGTCCTTTGCATGCACACAAAGTCTATGCATCGTTTCTCAAAGTCTGTACAGCCCGTGGTCGCAGGACCAAGTTTGTACATCATCTTGTGCATGCATCGTTTCCCTAAGTCTATACATTACCGCTATGTGTGTGCATCACTTAGCAAGTCTATACATCCGTCAGCCTTGCCTCTTGCTCGCAAAGTCTATACATTCATGAGCTATGGTTGTGCATCGTTTGCATATTTTTTTACACACTAAGTCTATACATCGCTGCATACACTATGCATTTGGACATTGTTCATTACAGCAAGTCTGTACATTATTTTCTCATGCACGTAAACATCAAAGTCTATACATCGTCTAGTTACACGCCACATTCGCTCTAAGTCTATACATGCTTCGGATGGCATCACATAAAGTCTGTACATTCTTTAAGTCTATACATGCTTGGTTCAAATCTTGAACTAACTCGATGCATCCATTTTTCTCTTCGTTCAGGTTGATTCAAGCTGATGAGTGGCACGTGATCTGAGGTTGGCACCTGGCACGTGATCCAAGGTTACCTCTGGACAAAGAGGGCACAAGCCCTACACACGCCCTATCTCTGAGGCTCTATAAATATGAAGCTTCTTCCTCAGAAGAAGAGTGATCGAGACGCAGAGAAGAAGCCTGCACGATCCAGCGTGGAGTGATAGAAGAAGAGAGCAGCAGAGAGGCAGAGAGCAGAAGAAGAAGAAGAAAGAAGAAGAGTGAGCCTGAGCAGAAGAAGAATAGAGAGAGCAGAAGAGAGATCAAGAGATCCAGCAGAAGAAGAAAAGAGAGAACAACGTGAGAGAAAGAGAAGCAGAGAGAAGAAGAAAGAAGAAGAAGAAAGAAAGAGAGAGATAGAGAGCTCGAGGAGAGAAGAGAAGCTTCATCAGAAAATTTGTCTTCACTGGACTTTGGATCAGATTCAATCCAGTCAGCTCCTGCGAGAGCCACATTCCTGTTGCACTTCATTTCCAGCATTCTGATTGCTGTATTTTTCATTTCTTATTTTTTACTTTACACTTCCTTGGTTTTTGTTTTTCCGATACTCTATAGAGAGGTCGGGGTTCCTCCTGTTGGTTCAGGAGAAGGGAGATTTTAATCTCCAGTTGCAAGTGACTGGTGTCGCTTGTGGGTTCCCTCTTGGGTGGAGGAAGAGAGATGTCGGTCTCTGGTTGCTAGTGACGGGTAGTCACTAATGGTTTCCCTCCGGTCTGGAGGAAGAGGGGAGGTTGTTCCCCTGGTCAAGCTGTTAGGCAGCACCTGTTTACAGACTGAGTCTGCAGTTCTAGCTTTTGCTAGTGGAAGTCTCACTCCGGTTTGGAGTGAGGGGTGGATGTAGGTCTGTGGACCGAACCACCTAAAAATCCCTTGTGCAGTGGTTTGTCTGTTTGATCGATCCCGCTAGATGCATGCTAGGACCGTGATCTAATTGGTTGTCCATGTCCTAGTGATTGATGGGGTATGCATCTTTGATGTTTGAGTATTTGTCCATTGAACTTGTGATTATCATCTCATACGGATTTTAAATTGGTTAAAATTCATTAGAAGATCCATTCACCCCCCTCTGGATATGTGTTTATCTATCGCACCAAACTATCAACTTATTCCATCAGAACTTTACCATGGGAATAGTCTTGTTATGAAGCTGTCGTACCTCTCGATCAAGTATTTTGAGTTGTAACACCCCATATTTTTTATATATTTTTCGTATCTTGATCCGTGGGTTTTGGATCACTTTTGTGGGTCCCGGATTGAGTTTTACGGTTTACGCGTGTTTTTGCCTGTCGAGCCTTCGGAACCCCGTGCAAGGTGAACCGTTGCGTTCTCCGACTCCAGGACCTTGCAAGCACGTTGTGTATTTTTCGAGGATCGTGGGGAGTATTTTTTCCTATTTTTGTATTTTCTAGATTTTAAAAATTCAAAATTGATTTCTATATAAACCAACTCACCCCCCTCTCTCTCCCCATTCTCTCATTCTCTCCCTCTCCCTTTTCTTTCTCTCCCCCTCTCCTCCGAGCGTCCGACAGAGGCAATGGTGGGTGAGGTGGAGACAGTGTGGGGGTGAGGAGCACGAGGATGGGTCGAGGATCGAGGCGTGGTGGCACGTTAAAGCTCCGATGCGAGTTCGTGAACCGGCGGGGGTTTCGCAGGCATTTTCATGTGGAACGGCATCTTCGGTGCGTAAAATCCTCGATGGAGGTAGGGGGGTGGATCCTTAACCCCTGTACTTCATTTCCCGTGATTTTGGTAGCCTGTGGTGAGCCGAGCGTGGGTTTATTACCGTTGGGGGGAAAAATCATATTTTTAGGGCGTGTGACGGTTTCGCCCGATCGAGCGAGGTTTTCCCACTTTCTTTCCTCCAGTTTTTGGTTTTGGGGTCGAGGGAATGATCCCCCATGTCTTCCCCTTCGATTGGGATTGAACGGGGCATGAAACCAAGCTCCTAGGGTGAGCTCGATCTAGGTGATAGCCGGGTTCGGTCGATCGACTGGTTGGGTTCCGTCGACCAAACCGGTTCGCACCAGGGGTGGCGACCGTGCTGGGTCAGTCGACCGACCCATGTTGGCCGGTCGACCGAACCCCCTGTTGGTCGACTGACCAACAGGGCTGGTCAATCGAACCTGCCCCTTTTCGCCCGTTTTTGGACCCGGTTGGTCCGGTTGAGACCCAATGACTGACCTATGGCCCCGTGAGTGTCCCCGACACCCCATGAGTACCGTGACCGTGTGTTTGGGTGTCTAAGGATACCATTTACCTCGATTAGTGTGCCCATGCTGTAGACACGTCAAAATTGATATTATTGTGAGTGCATCTCATATTGCTCTATAATGCCCCAATTTGACCCTCAAATTGATCTTGTTTGAGTGGTTTTCCCCACTTTTCTTGAATTTTTGGCTTTTCCCTATTTTCCCCTATTTTTCTCTATTTTTTGGATTTTTGGGGTATTTTTGACCATTTTTATGGATTTTTAAGAATTAGTGGCTTTTATGCTTGACACCATTTCTTTTTTAATTAAAAAAAAACAAGAATGACCGTCAACACACTTGGACGCACATTCTTGAGTTTTTTATTTTGTTTATTCATTTCAAGTGATCATTCTAGGCCATTTTGAGTAGGTTTTTGGGCTGGAAAAAATGTGAAAAATTAGGAATTGGAGTCAGCTCACTCAGACGCACATTCACTGAAAAAATAAAAAAATAAAAAAATAAATGGCACCCACAGGGGTGGGTGCCCATTCTTTGTCATTTTATTTTATTTTTTTGTTTTTGCATCTTGGCACGTTGTCGCCCATTTCTGATTTTTTTTTCCGGTTGAAATGCGCATTTTTTCTAATGAACGTCTAGCAAATCAGATGCGCATTCTTTTCTGAATTTTGGAAATAATAGGGCTTGCCTTATTTGTTTTGCAAATGTCGTCTGTTTAAGTTGATGTTTTTTTTATAAACGTCATCTATAGTTGACGCCATTTTGTTTTGGAGGTTTCCGTCGGTTTTCTTTCATATTCTTTTATTTGCTTATGTGTGTCTATCGTGTCTGACGTTTATTTTATAAACGTCAGCTATATTCAACGCCATTTTTTTGAAAAATCCTAAGCTTATCTGTAGCTCCTTCTTTCCTCATTTTGCGGTCCGTTTCAACTGGGGAAGGATTCTCGTGACTTTCTGGAACTGGGGAAGCCTCTTTCCAATATTTATCTCATTTCTAAAATCAAGTTTTCTAATTGCTCTTGGAATTAAGATCACGTTTCTTCCCCTATAAATAAGCCCTTCATCTCTCTGTTGAGAGAGGCCGACTTGATAACGAAGGGGAGGTGCTGCCCATTTGTTGGCTAAAGGAGGAGTTTTCACTATGGCTAAGGCTTCATCCTCTTGGAGACTCCCTCCCGAACGCTCATCAAAAGCCATGGCCGTCAACAGAGAAAAATCATAGGATCTCCTTGCTCCTATCTGTTTCTCTTTTCTATTTCTTTTACTACATTAGTTCATGCATGCATGCATGCATAATGTTCTACTGACCTTTTATTCCTCTCAACCGCGTTGAGAGCCTCCATTCAGTGCAATGCTTGCACGTTTATTTATTTTTTTACATTCACATCATCACATCTCTCACCCTTTGCATAGGGGTTTAAAGGCCAAAGCGCCAATGAGGTTTGTCATCTTCCATGCTCTTCAAGTTGTGGGTTTTATTCAGATTTGATACTACACCTTGGTTCTAATTCCCATTTTTCTATTGGTGTTTATCTTTCTTGCAAGGGTAATCTAAAGAGGAACTCTCTCCATCGGTCGGCCGATAGGAAAAGAAGGAAGTCGAGTCACATCTCCCTGTTCTTTCAGGTATATCGTGATCCCTCCTTTTATTCATTGTTTATTCCATTTGAGGCTTGCGGTCTCTGGCGATCACACCCTCCATTAGAATCCTATACATTGCTTTCTTTTATTTTTTAGTGGATTTTAAATAGACCAACAGATTGGCGATCACGGTGGGACTTCCTATTGTTTTTCTTTGATTACCCTCTCCATTGGGCATCCACGTATGCCATCTCCCTTTTTGCACCCACAGTGCAGCTCCATTAGTGCTCCACGAGCACTCTTTTCACCTTATTTTCATCATTTTTTGTACCAACGTGATTGACCAATTCAATAGATTTTACTAAAATTCCACTTCTATTATCTTGTCAAAAAAGAAAAAAAAATCAGCGTCCACCACTCTGGGCGCTCATTGAATGAGCGCCCACAATGGCTGACGCTCATTTCTTATTGAGCATGCCATATATGTTTTGATTGCCATGGGTTTGTGAGTGTGAATCTTCATCTTCTATCGATTATGTGTGTCTTTCACAAATCTATCTCTGGCCGATATCTTAAAAAAAAAATTACGCCCATAGGGGCAGTCGCCCATTCTTTTTAAAAAAAAATTGCACCCACTGGGGCAGTCGCCCATTAGTTTTTTAATAAAAAAAACAAAATAAAAAAAATGGTCGCCCACTGAAGAAGATGCCAATTCCCTGTGGCGATTTGTTCACTATGCATTTCATCCTCTGTGATTCATTTAGCGTAGTATTTGTTCACCGTGCATTGCATCTTAATTTGTTTGTTTTATCCTTGCATTTGTTTCGCATTGTTTCATTCATATTGTTGCACTGTTTTCACATAATTTCTGTGGCTTTTGAACTATCAGTGCACATCATTCAGTTGCACCATTCATACACCACATTTCTTGTTGCATATTGGTATACCATCACTACATTATTTGCCTTTGCATTGCACTATTGGTGTTCCCGTATTCTTTTGCATTTTTGCATCACTGTTCACGTCCTGTTGCATATTGCATATCATATCATGTCTCTATTGCTCTTCTGAGATTTCACAGAGACGTTCCACACATTCTACTATCCTCTTTTAGTTTGTGCATTAGAGTTTTTTATTATTCTATTATCTATTGCATCGGCATTTATTTTGTTACCCTGTTGCATTAGTGTTACCAGTTGCATCAGCATTTGTTCAGTCACCTTTTGCGTTTGTATTCATTCTGTCATTCTATCTTTTGCATTAGCTTGCATATAGGGCATTTGCATCGGTTTGGGAGACCTCCTCTCTCTACACTTTCTAGGAGCCTTACCCCTCTCTTGGTTAAGGAATGACCCTCCATTGAGTACTCCGTCTCATTGGACCGAGAATTCCTAAACCAAGGCCTCTGTATGCCCCCGCACCCTTGGATTCCCTCATGGAAGTTTGGGTAGGTTGTACCCTTTGAAGTCCCTGGGTTTAGTTGGCCTATGTGGTAAGAATCAACCTAGTTGGCATCGAAGAAAATCTTATTGAAACTAAGTTCATATCCTTGAGTGGATCACATCAACTTTGATGAAAAACATTTAATTCACCAAGGTTCAACAAATAAAATAAAGCGTAAACATCCTTTTGCTTGACATTGTTGCAATTGTATTTTGACTTCATTGTGGTTGATTTTTTTGCATCATGTTTGGCTTGGACAACATGTCTAATAATTTTCACCATCATGAGGATGCACAACCTATCACATCTTACAATCCTCAATTTCAAAATTCTCATCATAATTCTTTCAAGGGACCACGTCCTCATTCTTATGGTTTTACCCGACCCACGGGTAATTTTCAATCTCATGGTCCCCCGCCTCAATCGCGAGCTACTATTTATTCGGGACCGTCTCCTCCCGACGACGAGAGGGTCTCCCAAATCTTGCATGCAATAAATCATATCACCCCTCAACAGATCCAAGCCCCTAAGGCAATTGTTGAGGGTGCATCCCCTTCTACTCATTCTCCTTCTATTCCCATTCGGGTGGCCCATCACCCACCTCCCTCTCCTGTTCGTATTCTCATTCGAGTGGCCCATCACCCGCCTTCCTCTCATGTTCATACTCCTCTTCGGGTGGTCCATCACCCACCTCCTTCTATTCCTCCTCTTTCACGGCCCCAAGGCCCGTCCATTCAATGCAACCCGGCCCGACTGGGTCCTTCTTTGGGTCAACATGTTAATCCCCCTCCACTGCCACCTTATGCGGCCCCTCCTCCAAGGCCACTATGCCAAGCCTCTGCTTCTCAAGTTACGCCCCTCCAATAGGTTCTCGCTGATAAAGTTGCTTCATTGGAGGAACAATTAAAGAGGGTAGCGAGCCCGCGGCCCGCTCCTCCTTCTCCAATCATTCCTCTTCACACCGTGTTGAACAACATTACAAAGATGGAAAGATATTGGAAGGATAGGAGAGATAATTATAGCATCAACATACGCGAGCGAGAGCTGGCAGATTTCAACGATCAAGTGGACGTCGTCCGCCCTCTGCCTATTCACCCCATTCATTCATATGGCCCACCGCCTCCGCATTCGCCACCACAAAACCCTCCGTGTTATACACCTCTACCACCCATTCATATGCCTTCGCTATGGCGTCCACTTGAGCCTGACAATGAAGAGCCAGCATGCGAGCAATTGAAGACGGCACGTAAGGAAGAAGTTCTGAAGGCACCCCTTCCGAGTTTCCTTTATTTTCCTCTCTCTCCATTACCAAAAGAGGAACCCCCTGCTCAGTACGATGCCCCATCCACAAACCAACAACCATTTTTGAGACTTATTGGTGTTATGATGATGAGTCGATACTCCAACCACCTACGCCGGCGCATCATGAGTCTTCTTCTTCCCCTAACACCTCTCGCCCCATCCGACGTTTTCTACATACCAAACCTCCTCCTTTTACGCCTCCTTGCATACCTCCATTAAGCACCATGCCATCAACCTCAGCAGCACTGGCCTACGCCGAACCTTCTCCTTGTATACCTCCCTCCGCCGAACCTCCCACTAAGCTTTCACCAATTATGCCTTCATTAACCTCCACTCCACCGGCCTCCGCCGATCCTCTCATTAACCCTTTGCCATTGCCGCCACCTCGGCCCTCCATTACCCTTTTAACTCCTAACCCAACTACCCCTCCTCCACCATTTAACCCTTCACCTTTACCCATGGCTAATCCTGAGCACAGTCAACCCTTTTTTGCATTCGAGCCAACCCCATCCGCTTCCGAGCAAGTGGAGAAGCTCGACGTGTTCTCCCCAACACCTTCCATTATACCTCCACCATTCATGGATCCTTCCGCCTCCGCTTCACCTTCCTTTACCACTCGGAATGGGTGTCCTTCTACAAGTACTTGTGCCGAAGATGATCAAGAGCCAGGGAAGAAGGATTTGGCCGCAGCTATGTTGTTCAAGATACAAGAGTTTATTTTTCGGATGCCAGTCCGTATTTTTGTGCCGAGCATGGTTGAAGAGGCCAAGTCCCCTCCGTCGCTTATCAAAAGAGAAAGTCAAGCGTTGATGTTGTGTGAGTCCATGCCCAAGGACCGGGCTGGGCACCCCTTGTGTCAATTCTCCAATCTCGAACTTGTTCTTCCATACAAGAGGCGAATGCCCATTTTGTTCAACAGTCTTCATACACCACAATCCTTGGGCAACATGATGCTTCCCATGCCAACTTTTCAACTCCCTCACCTTATTGCTCTTCGCCCTTCAACGAAGTTTTCAACCATTATTGAAGCTTCGTCATAGGCATTAATTTTATCCACTGGGCCGTTTGACCGCACACTTTCATTGCTATGAAGAGGCGAGCATTTTTCCGCTAAGGGACCTTCCGCTATCCTATCCACCTTCTATTCTACTTCACCCATACTCTTGTCTATCACCGATTCTTCGTGGGCCACTCCATGGGTGAGGAGGAGGATCTCATCCTCTCACCCCTCGTATTCTTTGCACTTTAAGCATTCATCACATCCATTGCATTGCATTCACATGCATTTGCATTTCTTCTTCCCTGGGTTTCCGGACCCATATCTTCTCCACCTGTCGGAACTTCCGGATCCTCCATATCCTCCATCTCATTTACCTCTATCTTCGGGATCTCCGGGTCCCCTTACACCTACCAGGCATTGTGCCCCCTTCAGTCTCCTCCACTCCACACCTCCACTTCCGGACCCTCCGAATTTTTCACCGCATATCGGGCATTGCGCCCTCCTTTTCCATATCTTCTCAGAATCTCAGGACTCCCTTGCTGCTGGGCATCTCGCCTCTCTATACCTTCTCCCTCCGGAACCTCCGGACCTCCCTCTTTGGTCATCACGCCCCTCTACACCCTCATGTCCAGGTTCTTCAACCTTCTCACTGATTTTCCCTGGGCATCGCGTCCCCTCCCTCTCTATTCCTCCGGAACCTCCGGACATCCTCTCAAGGCATCATGGCCCTTTCTATCTTCCCCCGGAACTTCTGGATTTTCCACCTTACTCTCTCTATATTCTTTCCGAGCATCACGCTTCTTCTAATTCTATTCCTCCGGAGCCTCCAAATCTCTACTTTTTCTTCCGATTCCTCCTCCTGTTCCTCCGGGACATCATGTCCTTCGTTCTCTCCTTCCTCTTACGCACCTTTTCCCATACCTTTTTCCGGGGCATCACGTCCCTCGATACTTTCTCCATCCAGAACCGTCGGATTACCCTTCTTCCCGTCAAGATTCTCTCCCCTTGCCTCCGGACCCCCTAAATTCCCCGCTTTCCATCTACCAATTTCTCCTCTTAATTCCTCCTGATCCCGGGTCCGACCTGACTTATTCCACATCCACCGCTCTGGGCATCTGCCCGTTCTCCCACTGCTTCCGAGGCTTTAGTCCTCACTCCTCCTCTTGATTCCCTGTTTCTTCTGTAAACCTTTCATGTGATCAGGCTCTCTGCACCTTAGTGGGGGAGTTCTAGCCCTCGCCTCTTTTTCTTTTTATCCTTATTCATCTGAGGCTAGTCTTGGTACCACTCCTTCTTGTTAAGTCACTTTCAAAACTTTGCTATCCTTCCTTATCTGCCAAAAGAGGACAACAAATCTCATGTTTATCAAGATCGCCTCCGGCGGCTGCTTCTACAAAGGTCGCAAGGTAATATGTTTACGTAAGTATGCATTCTTTTGCGTTTTCACCCTTATTCACACATGGTTTTCAAAACAAGGTGTTTCTTAAACATGATTAAGAGTGGTATTTTGGGCCTTTATCCTAGGTCTTTATGATGCGGGACAGACACACGACCTGGGACTCTAGCTCGCGATCGCCCCTAAGCGAGGGAAGACGTGGACCGTGCGCGGTTGAGAAACCGGCAGTGAGTCTCGGGTATCGGCCTTTCCGCGTGTACTCGGATCGAGTCACGAGACGGGTCACTCACTCTCTCGCGGCGGTGATACAATTGATATAACGGGCTAATAACCTATCACATGCAGCGGCGTATACGAATAAATACGAGTAAATCAATGCTTACGAGGAGGGTATCGAGTGTACCTCCACGCTCCGGGCGTGGGGAAGACGTTCCCGGCCAAGTACGGCAACTCCCGGTAACAATGGTAAAACATAAGTACAACAGTGAATTTTATTGCCCACTCCACGCAGGGAGGTAAAGGGCTACAAGTGGGGCCCGGGAGGATCGACCCTAGGTTGACGGGCAGTAATCTGGAGGTGCGTACGGCACGAACTCGGCCTACTGGTCTGACTCGGCACTATTCCAACTCGGTGCTGCGCCAACTCTGTTGCTGACTCATTGGACAGCAAGCAACGGTTTCTAAAGGAACGTCGCCTTCCTGAGATCTTCCGGAAGCGTCGCTTGGCTGGGACGATGGCAGGACGTCCCTGAACGACTCCCTGAAGTTGATTTTTGATATTTATTTCTGAATATCATCTAGACTGTAATTTCAGACCTGCACAGGGAACAGATCTGCAGGCCTCGGCGACACGAATTACGACGCTCAGATCCAGAGGCCGATCGAGGCATGGCTGGTACCGTCGGAAAGAGCACTCATAGATCTACAACATATAATTTTGACAGCTCCATCCACTGAACGGATTGAAAATGAATATGACTGTAACACTGTTTCATTTTCTGACTCGGACTGACAGACACACAGGGTAGCAAGGGATCTTCCTGAAACTGACCTTTGACCGAATGAAAAATGATTTTTCTAGACTCCACGAAAATTATGGTGGAAGGGGATATATGTGTGGAACACTGAGTAATTTTTTGGGATTTTCTGAAAATTTTTAAGGGGGTGGGGAAAATGTGACAAGGTGACTCTATCCCGTAGATCTGCAAAAGGGTAGATTACTGAGAGGACAAACAAAAATATAGGAAAAATACCTAATGACTCTAAAATGACACAAAATTTGAACTAAAGGTTAAGAAAGATGAACAGAACAAACTCTCAAAATTAGGGCTCGATCAGACAACAAGAAGAAAAGATAAAAATCCGGAGGTGAGGTTCTATCCTGATGGAGACAGAACTCCGATGTAGCGGCGGTGGCGGCGCGATGGCGGCACGAACGCGGCGGCGACAGCAGAGGGGAACTCAGAGGGGCTAAGGAGAATGGGCTTCACACCCTGGAGGGCCGGAGGAAGAATATGAAGTAGGGAGAGAGAGGGAGAGGGGCGCACCCTTCCTTGGAGGCAAATGCTAATTTTCACTTCATTAATTATATCAAATGGAAATTACATGCCTTATATAATAAATGGAAAATGACCACTTATGCCCTCAGGTCTAGGGTTTGGGAGGGGTATACAAGATATAGAACTAATTAGTTCTAATAGGGTTTTTAACAAAAATCAAAAAATATCCAAAAGGGGGGCCCCCCCTTGACCAAGTAGGTAAGATAGGTAGCCTCCCTTTGAAATTTTCACCCACTTGTCTCCCATGTGTCCAATTGACCTTCTAGATGCCACCTAAGATTTTGACCAACCCCACATAGACCCAAATGGCTTATGTGGACCAATGGGGAAGGAGTGAGGGCCCCCTTACTGGACTTACTAACAATTTGCACAAAAACCCAAAGAATCCAACGGAATGGCACATTGGCTTATAAAGCCTTACAATTGCACATATACTTTCCCAAGGATATAAAAATAAACTAAAGGACACAAATGTAAAATAAAAATGTTAATGTTCAACGTCGATTCCCATCACTTTATCTTTATGGAATTTAAAAAAAATCAGAAAGTGTCTTAGGCTTGCTTTTGCAGCACCTCTGGTTATTAAGAACCCCGCATTGGAGAGTTCGACATTCCTTTCCCCGCTTGTTAAGCGTAACCCTTAGCTGGGCACTCTACACACTCCACGGCGTCCTTAGCCAGCCTCCGTTGGTAAACACCGTTACTGCTTTGGTCACGCCATGGGTATGCGTGAAAGTCTTTTCTCTTCCTGACTCGGCCAAGTGCGGTGGCAAGAGGTTGACGGATGAGATGACCAACCTAGGTACTCCACAATACGGGAGGAGTCTCAAATAGGGGCAGTCTTGACCCAAATCAAAATGACTTTTCATGATATATCTAGCCGAAAGGGCTATATCAAAGTCACATCTCCACAAATTCAAAATCTTGAAATAAGGGCATGTCAAGAGAGGCAAAGTCCCCGCAGGGAAAACCCTGATCTTATGCATGTCAAGGGTCTAAAAATCAAAGGCGCAAAGCCCCAGCGCAATAGACCGCGTCTTTGAGGGGTAGTACCTTGGAAAGAATTCGAGTCCTGATATCTCCCATCCTGTATAAGGCTTGTCTCCAATTTTTCTTCTCTTCTCCCTCCAAGACTGAGTGTTTCTCAAGTATGGCCTTAGTAGGGGCACCGTTAACCATGATCAGTCGATTCTAGGGCGCCACCCTTCAATACACGCCCGGCTTTGGGCAGTTTTTTTAGCAAAAGGGGTAGGAACGAGGACCCCTAGCTAGTGGTTTAAACATCTCTTAGATGCTGCAACTAGTAATGCCTAAACCAAAATCCAAAAATAATTGAATATTTCCCAAAATAAAAAATCGAATATTTCAAAAAAAAATAAAAAAATTAAATATTTTCCAAAACCCCAAAAAAACTTGAAAATTTTCAAAACCCATAAAAATTTGCATACTCCAAAATCTAAAAAAATGCATTGTATTTTCTGATGGTGTTGTTTAGCAGGGACACTCCTTTTACAGGGACCAGGAATTTGGGATGAGTCCTCTTCCTACCCACATCATTAATTACTCCATGATTTGCCATTCTGGGCACTCTCGATTATCATCTCTCTATCATTAAGAGTGATTCTTCCTAATCCATGTCGAGTCTGATTATTCCCTGTCATTCTGAGCAATCCACTGCCAAATCTCCTGATTACTCCAGTCACCCTGCCCATCATTCTCCTACAAGGCACTCTTGCCAATTTTTATCTGGGCATTTTGATCATCCAATCCAAATCTTTCAACTGATTAGCCAAGTTGGTCCTCCTCATGGCTTAAAAGAAACAATGCCAAAGCTTTGATGATATGCTTTCACGCTTTTGATATCATGCCATAATGATCAATACTTTGATGTTTTACTATGCCATGCTTTGATATGCTTAATGATGCCTTGGTTCATGCTTAAACTGTTTTAATTACTTTATCTTTTGTTATATCTTGGCTAATGAATTTTTAGAGCGCAGGAAGAAGCTTTGGTTCCCACCGTCTGGTCATCATCATCCAAGCCCCACGGTGCTTGCACTACATTTTCTCAGTTCCCACATGCCTATTGCTATCATCATCTCCATGTATGCATTTTTACTATATGTTATCTACTATATTAAATTATTTCAAGGACCTTGTGGCTTTGATAAATTTTGAATTTGAGTTCCCCTTCATCAAAATAATGATGATTCCAAAGGAATCTTAGTCACTCGGATATGCCGTTGAGCCATCCAAGACTGGGGACGATGGTTCCCTTTTGCGAGTTGGTGCAGGGATAAACGGGCTTCGATTTAGTATCAGCTCACAAATATATTTCTTGACTCAGTCTTGGCATTTTAACAATACTATTCTTGATTATCTTATATTTTTGTTTGTTTTAAATTTTTCCTTTAAACCCAGCATGCATTCATGTAGGACGTTGAATTAACAGTGGAAAATCATTCTGATAGGGCCATTTTTGAGAGTCAAACGATCTAAATTTTCAAGATATGAGATATTCATTGCCAAATTGTGACCTTAGTTCGTTTTGTTGCTGTTTTGGGCTATTCTCTCGAAAACTCTTTGTTTGGATTTCTATCTCTCATTTATTCTCTCTTTTCCTTAGATCCGTCTTGGCTGCAGCACGTCGCCATTGGCTGGTAATCACTCTCCAATGGTGAAACCTACAGGTTTGTGATCTAGGGTACTTCCACTGTGCTAGAAGTTGATCATCCTCTTATCTCCTTCGTGCCCGCGTGCACACTCTCTCCTTTATCCAAACATTGCTGATTTTATTGAACTTCCTGAGATTGCTTCATCTTGAACATTTGATTTAATTCTCATCAGGTGATGTTGATCGCGTGTCTCATCACACCTTGGTATCTACTTTTCAATTCAATCATATCTCTTGCAAAGTAGATGCCAAGGCGAGGCAGCTGTAGACACACCAAAATTAACTTTACTATGAGTGCATCTCATATTACTATATAATACCTAAATTTGACCCTCAAATTGACCTTGTTTAAGTGATTTTCCCTATTTTTCTTGGATTTTTGGCTTTTCCCTATTTTTCCCTATATTTTCCTATTTTTCTAGATTTTTTGGATATTTTTCTCTATTTTTATGGATTTTTAAGAATTACCGACTTTTATGGTTGACTCCATTTCTTTTTTAATAAAAAATAAAAAAACAAGAATGACCGTCAACTCACTTGGACTCACATTCCTGAGTTTGTTATTTTGTTTATTCATTTCAGGCGATCATTCTAGGCCATTTTGAGTGGGTTTTTGGGCTGGAAAAAATGTGTAAAAATAGGAATTGGAGTCAGCTCACTCGGACGCACATTCACCAAAAAAATAAAAAAAATAAAAAATGAAATGGCACCAACAGGGGTGGGCGCCCATTCTGTCATTTTTTTTTTTTGCGTCTGAGCACGTTGTCGCCCATTTCTGATTTTTTTTTCCGGTTGAAATGCGCATTCTTTCTAATGAACGTCTAGCAAATCAGGCACGCATTCTTTTTTGAATTTTGAAAATAATACGGCTTGCCGTATTTGTTTTGCAAATGACATCTGTTGTAGTTGACGTTTATTTTATAAACGTCATCTATAGTTGACGCCATTTTGTTTTGGAGGTTTTTGTGGGTATTCTTTCATATTCTTTTCTTTGTTTATGTGCGTCTATCGTGTCTGGCGTTTATTTTATAAACGTCAGCTATATTCGACGCCATTTTTTTGAAAAATCCCAAGCATGTCCGCAGCTCCTTCTTTCCTCGTTTTACCCTCCGTTTCAACTGGGGAAGTATTCCTGTGACTTTTCGGAACTGGGGAAGACTCTTTCCAATGTTTATCTCATTTCTAAAATCAAGTTTTCTAATTGCTCTTGGAATTAAGATCACATTTCTTCTCCTATAAATAAGCCCTTCGTCCCTCTGTTGAGAGAGGCCGACTTGATAACTAAGGGGAGGTGCTACCCGTTTGTTGGCTAAAGGAGGAGTTTTCCCTGCGGCTAAGGCTTCATCCTCTTGGAGACTCCCTCCTAAACGCTCATCAAAAGCCACGGCCATCAACAGAGAAAAATCCTAGGATCTCCTTGCTCCTCTCTGTTTCCCTTTTCTATTTCTTTTACTGCATTAGTTCACGCATGCATGCATCATGTTCTACTGCCCTTTTATTTCTCTCAACTACATTAAGAGCCTCCATTCAGTGCAACGCTTGCAAGTTTGTTTTTTTTTTACATTCACATCATCACATCTCCCACCCTTTGCATAGGGGTTTAAAGGCCAAAGCGCCAATGAGGTGTGTCATCTTCCATGCTCTTCAGGTTGTGGGTTTTATTCGGATTTGATACTACACCTTGGTTCTAATTTCCATTTTTCTGTTGGTGTTTGTCTTTCTTGCAAGGGTAATCTAAAGATGAACTCTCTCCATCGGCCGGTCGATAGGAAAAGAAGGAAGTCGACTCACATCCCTCCGTTCTTTCAGGTATATCGTGATCCCTCCTTTTTATTCACTGTTTATTCCATTTGAGGCCTACGGTCTCTGGCGATCACACACTCCATTAGCATCCTACACATTGCTTTCTATTATTTTTTAGTGGATTTTAAATAGATCAATAGATTGGTGATCACGGTGGTACTTCCTATTATTATTTTTAATTACCCTCTTCATTTGGTACAGGTGGGTTTTCAGGGTATGGGTGGCCCTCTCGTGTTCCAGGCTTCTGTGCTTTCGCCAGATCGAGTCACCGCGGGTCGGCGTGAGTGCGGCGGGCTACTCCCGCACATCGTTGGCTTTCCAGAAAGGTTGTTTCCGAGTGGGCCATGCGTGTGGCCTTGGACTGTGAGTCCAGTCATCTAGCCTGGGACTGGAGTTTCCCCGCTTTTCCGTTGGATAGGGAATTGACTCAACAGCTCGTGAGCTACCTCGATATTCATGCCATCATGATTTCAGACCTAGGGATAGGCCAGATTGACGGCGTGGAGTTGTCCTTGTACGATGGTCTTGATATGAGTCATGTGACTCAAGGACCGATGTGTTTGGTAGGTCTAGTGGACCATCTAGAGTCTGGTGGCCCTGAGCCACCTCTTACTCCACGTTACTCGTATTGGGAGCGTGTGTGGCTTTCCGTGTTCACGTTTAGTGACCTGCCACTAGTTGTAGCTTTCCTGCGCACGCGTGTGCGAACCCACCTAGGAGTTGTGGAGAGCGTTACCCGAGAGCGACGGTTTTTAGGCTGGTTACCGTAGGGCCCCCATGTGCAGCCTGAGGCCGGGCTTTGGGGGAAGAACCAGCTAGAGGATCTGACCTAGGGCGCATGGTCTGTGTGTGCACACGTAGTTGGGGACAGTCGAACCCGTGCTGACGAGCGTAACCCTAGCTAGTCCTTGTTTTGTGTTCCTGATTACTGTACGGTGTCTCGGTCTCCGCCTGGGGCATCGTAGAGAGACACTTGAGGCTGCGGACTAAGTTGTCAGTGGACGCATCTGGCTTTGCTTCTGGTGGGCAGTGCTGCCGTCACGTGACGTGAGTTTCTAGTGACTCGAGTTATTGTTTCCCATCTGCGAGACGTGGTTTTGTGTGTAGGTTCCTGGTGGTTTCTTGAGGTAGAGGTCTAGGGTTTCCGGTGAGCGTCACCAAGGATTTTCCCCTAAACAAAGTAGGGTTCACGACGGCGAGGTCGTGATTATGTCTACCCAGACCGCGTGGTCTTGGGTTTGGCCATTGTCTGTGAGACGGGCCACCACGTCAGGCTTGTCATGGTATGTTTTCTGGCGGCGTAGCCAGAGGTCTTTCTGTTAGACCGATGTTTTCCCGACAGTAGGATCGGGGCGTTGGTTTCCATTCTAGTAGGAGTAACTGTAGTGCCGAGTTTTTACCGGCCACCGAGGTTGATGTTCCTGCTGTTGTTGTTACTTTCCGCTACCGCCGTTGTTTACGGTTGGGGTTCCGCGGGACCCCTGCTGAGCCAGTGATAGGAGGCTCACCCCTGCTTTTCAGGTGCGGTGGTTCTTCGTCGAGGTTCGAGGGTGCTGCCTGGAGGTTTTTAGTTGTCAGCTCGCTAGGCCGAGTGTTCACTCGATGTTGGGTAAGTTTCTCTATCTTAGACTGTACTTTTGTTGGACTGGAATCTATTGTAGTTGTTTATTTATTTCTTTTAATTGTTGAATTATCCTGCTTTATTTCTTATTTCTTTGTACCTCCATAATCCTTTTAGCCCTTCAGAGCCCTCCAACTCGTAGGCTGCAGGCCAGGATTCGAATGGTATCGGGTTCTTCCTGGTATTCAGATCTTGGGTCGTTACAGTTGCTATAAGAGTGTGGTTGTCGACGTACATGGGAATTCGAGATATTGTAGTGATTAGAGTCCGTAAGATCCAGTATAGTCGATAGCTGGCATAGGGATTTGTGCTTATTTTCCATTTGGTTTCTCGCGTAAGAGCTTGAGTGCGCGGCATTGGCGTTGTGAATGTGGTTGCTGTTTCATTGAAGTGCCAGTGTGGGGCCCAAAGGATGTGATAGAGAGATTTCTTCCCATTGGGTGGTGGCCCCAATCGTGCTGCCTTGGGCAATGGTTGCCGGCAGGTGTGTTGCTGCGGTGATGGATTCGAGGTAATTACAGCAAGGTCAGGTGGCTGGGAAGGATTGTTCTTGGTTAAGTGGCCATGAGCGTGCTTTGAAGGAGTTATTATCATTTTTGGCCACTCCAGATCGAGATTTATCCAGCCCCTGCGGCGTTGAGATCGTGGTTTGCGGTGCAGAGCAGATGTTCTGGATGAGAGTTATGCTCGGGTGAGCGGAGGATCTTTCTGTTGAGCCGTTGATTATCGAGCTTGATTTTTCTTGTCATGCTCTGCAACGTCAAAAATGATGCATCGGTCCCAGTTATTTTTACAGATTTCAAGACAGGATTGGGCAGAGTTGTCCCAGTAAGTTCTAAGTCCTGCGCTTATGTGGGTAGATGGGTTGTATTCACCCTAGATTTGATTTGAGATGTGGAGGTTCCATGGTGAGTTCGAGACTTGAGGATGAGCGTTGGCGGTTGCCGATTATGGCTCGTGTCGCGGCCCGAGGCGTGGTGTATTACGGTTCAGGGAGTTGAAGTGGTGGTGCATCATGAGATGCTGTAATTGTGATCCAACGGAACACTTGGCGAGTGTTGTCGGAGGAGCTGACCTGATGGAAGTAATGGTTTTCCTGATGCAGGAAGGTGTTGTTCCCAGTGTGTGCAAGGTTCAAAGTTAGGTCTAGCGTGGAGACCTTCCGTTGGTTGGATGTGTATTGAGTTTTTTCCTTGGTTGGAGGAGATCATATTTGGCTAAGGTTCGTCGTCTTGCATTGTGTGTCCGGATTGGTTGGCCTTTTATGTGCCATGAAGTCTGTGCGAGACGTGTCCCATTTTGGTGTGGTGGTTGCCTGTGAGAAGTGTTGCCCATTCCCTGATGTGTAAGGGTGCATTGGCACTGTTCAGGAAGGACGAGTGCCGGTTGGGCGGAGTTGTGGGAATTTGCGGCTGGTGTTGTGATTCTCGATGTGTTGAGGATCAGAGCCTGTGGAGTTGCGGAGGACTGTCGGGATGGTGGATCCCGAGTCATTGTGGTTGGTGGTGCATGTGGATCAGAGTGCACAGCAGAAGCCTGGTGGGCCCATAACCCACAGGTTAAGGATCGTAGCGTTGGTTGCTACGGGCGGATTCCTGAAGATGTGTTGAGCATCGGAGGATTGGTTCCTCGGTGTGAGACGTGTTGTTGTCGTGCCATTGCTTGAGATATTATGATTCGTGGCACTGGCAGATGGGGAGTTGGGGAAATATGTCGGCATGTTTACTGCATTAGTACCCTATTTTGTGTTGGGAGCTGTGTCTGCAGATGAGGTTGTGTTTTTGGAGAAGTGATCTCTGAGAGATTATGGGTCCCAGTTGGTAGCCCTGTGATCGGTTGCAGTAGGGTCGGTGTTATCAAGAGGCCAGATGAGTTTGGAGGTTTCTGAATGATGTGGAAGAAGACTCAGTGGTTGTAAGATGTGTGTCATCTAGGGACCCGTGTGCATTGGTCATGGCGCTATCGACCAGCTTGCTGTGGTAGCAGGCGGCACTTGTCGATTCTGGTGAAGTGTGCTGTGAATTGTTCAGGTGGTATCTCGAGGCTCTGTGGTAAGAGCAAAAACAAGATTGGCAGGCGACCTTTCAGAGTAATTGAGATGAGATAGGATTTGATGAGATAGGACGGTGGGTGATGTCTGAGCGTGGAAGTCCTTGATGGGACGTTGGCGTCGGAATGGTGGTCCTTGGTCTGTGACCAGCATTGAAGGATTTCCCTGTAAGTCTGAGTCGAGTGAGGTGAAGACCGAAGACTCCAGGTCCTTGTTAATTAGTTTCGCCGTGCTCCCCTGAGAGGGTAGAGTTGGCATGAGGATATGTTTGGATGCGATGTCCGAGTGAGGATCGGTTCATGGTGCGGAGTTGGTCCCGTGTCGTTGTTGACGTTTGGCTTGCCAGGTGTGAGATGGTCCGTGGCGTGGAGCCGACGGATTTGTGGCGGTCCGCTGGTAGAGAAGCTGACGTTTATTTGTTCCACCGAGCATGTGGTCCTAATCGGTGGCTATTTTTTGTAATGAGGACTATGTCTCCTCGGTGAGCAAGATCGTAGCAGCGGTGCCATGGTTGGATTTCTATGAGACTGAGGTGATGCCAGACTCGTGCCCTTGTGTATGCCTGCTCTGATGATCGATGTTCGCGATGTGCAGAGCGAGGTGCTGCTTGTGATTATGATCTGGCTGTATCCCCCATTTTCGGTGCTTTCGTGAGAATTGAGGTTTGGATGGGGCTCTGGCTGTGTTGTTAGTTGATTTTGGCATTTTCCCCTTACTACTTGGTGCTAGTCCTGAATTTCGAGGATGAAATTTCTTTAAGGGGGGAGGGCTATAATGCCCCATATTTTTCAGATATTTTTCGGACTTGATCCGTGAATTTTGGATTACTTTTGTGGGTCCCGGATTGAGTTTTACGGTTTACACGTGTTTTTACCTGTCAAGCCTTCGGAATCCAGTGCAGGGTGAACTGTTGCGTTCTCTGACTCTGGGACGTTGCAGGCTCGTTGTGTATTTTTCGAGGATCGTGGGGAGTATTTTTCCCTATTTTTGTATTTTTTGAATTTTAAAAATCCTAAATTGATTTCTATATAAACCAACTCACCCCCCTCTCTCTCCCCATTCTCTCATTCTCTCCCTCTCTCTTCTCTTTCTCTCCCCCACTCCTCCGGGCGGCCGACCGAGGCGATGGCGGGCGAGGTGGGGACGGCGTGGGGCCGAGGAGCACGAGGATGCGTCGAGGATCGAGGAGTGGTGGCACGTTGAAGCTCGGGTGCGCGTTCGTGAATCGGCGGGGGTTTCGCGGGCGTTTTCGCGTGGAACGACATCCTCGGCGCGTGAAATCTTCGGTGGAGGTAGGGGGATGGATCTTTAACCCCTGTACTTCATTTCTCGTGATTTTGGTAGCCCGTGGTGAGCCGAGCGTGGGTTTATTATAGTTGGGGGGGGGAATCATGTTTTTAGGGCGTGTGACGGTTTCGCCCGATCGAGCGAGGTTTTCCCGCTTTCTTTCCTCCATTTTTGGGTTTTAGGGTCGGGGGAATGATCCCCCATGTCTTCCCCTTCGATTGGGATCGAATGGGGCGTGGAACCAAGCTCCTAGGGTGATCACCACGTTTGGTCGACCAACCAGTTGGGTTCGGTCGACCGAACTGGTTCGCACTGGCGGGTGGCGACTGTGTTGGGTCGGTCGATCGAACCTGCCCATTTTCACCCATTTTTGGCCCCGGTCGGTCCGGTTGAGACCCAATTAAGGGTACCGTGACAGTGTTTTTGGGTGTTCGAAAGTACTATTTCCCTCGATTAGTGTGCCCATGGGTTTTAAGGGTACGGGTGACCCTCCCGTGTTCCGGGCTTCTTTGCTTTCCCTAGATCGAGTTGCCGCGGGTCGGCGTGAGTGCAGTGGGCTACTCCCACATATCGTTGGCTTTCCGATAAGGTGGTTTCTGAGTGGGCCATGTGTGTGGCCTTGGACTGTGAGTCCAGTCATCTAGCCCGGGGCTGGAGTTTCCCTGCTTTTCCCTTGGATAGGGAATTGACTCGGCAACTCGTCAGCTACCTCGGTATTCGTGCCATCATGGTTTCAGACCTAGGGATAGGCCATATTGACGACATGGAGTTGTCCTTGTACGATGGTCTTGACCTAAGTCGTGTGACTCAAAGACCGTTGGGTTTGGTAGGTCTAGTGGACCATCCAGAGTCTGGTGGTCCCGAGCCACCTCTTACTCCGAGTTACTCGTACTGGGTGCGTGTGTGACTTTCCGTGTTCACATTTAGTGACCTGTCACTAGTCGTAGCTTTCCTGCGCATGCGTATGCGAACACACTTAGGAGTGGTCAAGAGCGTTACCCGAGAGAGATGATTTTTAGGCTGCTTACCGTTGGGCCCCCACGCGCAGCCTGAGTCCGGGCTTCGAGGGAAGAACCAGCTAGAGAATTTGACCTAGGGCGCATGGTCTGTGTGTGCACACGTAGATGGGGGCAGTCGGACCCGTGCTGACGAGGGCGACCCCAGCTTGTCCTTGTTTTGTGTTCCTACTTACTGTACGGTGTCTTGGTCTCCGCTTGGGGCATCATAGAGAGCCAGTTGAGGCTGCGGACTAAGTTGTCAGTGGACACATCCGGCTTTGCTTCTAGTGGGTAGTGCTCCCGTCACGTGACGTGAGTTTCTAGTGACTCAAGTTTTCATTTCCCGTCTACGAGACGTGGTTTTGTGTTAGGTTCCGGGTGGTTTCTTGAGGTAGAGGTCTAGGGTTTCCTGTGAGCGTCACCGAGGATTTTTGTAATGCCCCAAATTTCTCAGATCCTTCTTCTCAGGTCTCGGATCTACGTTTCCGGTGTATTCAACTCAGGTGTGTCTGAAATTTCATTTCGAACATCTTTTGTGTTCGGATCGGCGCGATCCGGAGTTGTTTCGGAGGCCTGGAGGCATTCCGCGGCTTTTTCGCGTGTGTTTTCTGATTCCCAGTGTGTGTTTCGGTAATTCCTTCGGAACCTCGTTGCGGGTGAACCGGGCCGTTCACCTAGGCGAGTGTGGTACCGTTGCGATCGGTGCGTTTCGAGGATCACGGAAACATGATTTTCCTATTTTTTGGTATTTTTTGGAATTTCGGGATTTTCCTATATATAACCCCTTTCTCTCTCTCCCCTCTCATTTCTCACCCTCTCTCTTCTCTCACGCTCTCCTTCTTCCCTCTCTTCTCCGACGGCCGACGGAGCGAGGCGGGGGCGAGGTGGAGGCGGCGCGGGCAAGGATGCGGGCGAGGATGGGCGAGGATCAAGGCAGTTGTGGGCGCGATCCCTCGGTGGATTCCGAGATGGCGTCGTTCGCGTTCCGGGCGGTTATCGGTGTGGATTAGTCGCTTCGGCGGTCGGTTTCTTCGGTGAAGGTAGGGTGACGGAACACTACTGCGTCTTGCCCATTTTCCCTTCCATTGCATGTCGTTCGGCGCAGAAATGGCTGTGTTTGGGTCCATTCTAGCGAAACTGTGGTTTTATAGGTTTCGTAGGGTCGGTCGGGAAACGATGACGGTTTCCATATCGGTTACTGTCAACGGATTCCTTGGGGCGAGAGCGTTCTTTTCCCCTTGATTTCATCTCGATTGGTGGTCCTGTTGGACAGGTAGGGCTCCGGGAAGCTCGAAAACCCTTTTTGAGTAACTTCGATAGAATCGCCCGTTTCTCACGATTCGTGCGTTGTTTTAACTACGGTCGGAGTCCATGTGATTGCCAGAATGGTTGTGGCTGTATCCCTTCGTTTCAGCATGAACGGGGCATGGAAAGGTTGCAATCGGGCGACCCCCTAGGTTTACCCGCCGTGATGGTTGGGCGGTCGAACCATGGCCCGTCCATCGTATGGACGGCTGGCTTTGGACCGTTCTTCTCATTATGATTTTGGGGTTGTGCGGTCGGATGATAGACCACACATGCGATGTGCGGCTAGGAGAGGTCCGTATGTCCCCCCATGGGCGACTGGTCCCCAGCCGTCTGTCTTCCCGTGGGCTTGTGCGGCCAGGTGCTGACCGCATGTCCCCGTTGACCTTTGGTCAATAGTTGGGTGTTGGTCGGGTTGTGCGGTTTGGTCAAAACCGTTTTGACCGACACTAGAGTAGGTCGGTTGGGTTGTGCGGGCGACCCTTAGCCGCACCTCCCCTTGGGCGGTTCAGCCCTAACCGCCTATCCCTTCCTTGGGTTAGTCCGATTAGTGCACTTGTGCGGCTCCTTCCTGGCCGTATATCCCTTGAGCGGCTCTTCCCCAGCCGCACGTCCCTTGAGCGGCCCAGGATGAACCGCCCATCTGCCAGTCTAACCCGATGTTTCCGTTTTGACCAATTCGAGTCCCAGGTGTGTGGTTCTCGATCCACGTGTCGACTCGTGCCCTGACGGATGCGGTGCACTTCGTCGGGGCCAAGTGTCGTGGTACGGTGTGGTCTCGGGGTGTAGCGTTCTCGACTCGTGTCACCGTGCGTCGGTGTGCGTGCAGTGAGAGTCCCCGTGCGTCGTCGGTTTCTTCAGAAAGTGATTCCCGAGTGGGTCCTATGTGAGGCCTTGGGCTGCGAGTCCAGTTGCCCAATCTGGGGCAGGAGGCTTCCCTCTTCTCCCTGAGTTAGGCTGCAGCTTGGCGGTGTGCGAGCTGCTTTGGGAATCATGCTTCTATGATTTCCGTGTGGGTGATGTGTGTGGCCTTAGTCCCTTGAGTTCCCTTCCCGAGGGAATGGTCTCGGCGGCTCGTGAGCTGCCTCAGTACTCGTGCTATCGTGGTTTTAGACCTAGAGATTAGACTAGATTGACGGCCTTGTGCTGTTGCATACGAGGGTCTTGACCCCGAGTCTTGTGACTCAAGGACCATTGGCTGTAGTGCGTCTAGAGGACTGTCTAGAGTCCAGTGGCTTAGCGTCACTTGGGTTTTCTCGACTCTCGCGCAGGGTGTGTGTGTGGCCGTGGGCTGCGAGTCCTGTTTCTTCTCCGACTGTGGTCACCGTGCGACGATGCTGGTACATGGGATGGTCCCCGTACGTCGTCAGATTCGGGCGTTGTTTTCTGTTAACTTGAGAGTCTACTCCTTTAGTGACCCTCCACTAGTCGTAGCCTGCTTACACACGCGTGGTCCCACCAGGGGGTGGTGGAGAGGCTACCCTTAGAGACGGTTGTTGAGTAGTGGACAGCGGATCTAGAGGGGAGGGGTGAATAGATCTGTCCCTCTTTTCGCAATGTAGCCCTCTATATAGCTAGATAAAATAAATTGCAGCAGAATATAACTAACTTAACGAAGGACACAACGATTTGCTTAGCAAGATGATTACGCAATATAGAGATTGAACCTAAGCATGCATCTAGAACGAAGCAATCACATAAACAAACCACAACACAACGGATTTTAAGGTGGCTCGGACTGAATCCCCAGTCCTACCACTACCCCTCACCAAATCCGGTGACGCTCCACTTGTGCCACGCACTGAACCGTAAATCGGAAAGACCACCGATTGCCTTCCTACTAACCACCGGTCGGGACGTCAACACCGCAGATCGGATAACTTTCGATTGCCTTCCTACTAACCACCGGTAGGGACGATCTTCAGTTTCAATTGTTTGAATGAAATGAAAAGAGAACAAATACGAAATCACTCAAACAAGATATAGAATATGCTCAAAGTAGAAAGATCTTGTCTGAGTTGCAGGAGCTTGAATCTGATGCTTCGATGGTGTCTTCTTCCTTGAGAGATGATCTTCCTTGAATCTCTTCTAGTTGATGAGGAAGACTATGGATGTAGCTTGGATCTTCCTTTTGATCTTCTTGAGTTGATGAAGAGGTTTGAGGATGCAGTTTAGATCACCCTTGAGATGATGAAGAGGATGAAGGATGTAGCTTTATCTTCTCTTGGCTTGGGCTTGATCTCCTCTTCAAGTAGCTTGAATCACTTGAGGATTTGATGAAGAACTTCTTCCCGGAGTACTGTTCACGGCTACAGTACTCGAACTCCTCTCACCCTTGTAGCCTCCTTTGATCTCCCTTGGATTCACAAATGATCAACTAGGGTTTCTAACCCTCTTGCATGTGTTTTATAACCTTTGAATGGTCCTTAGACATCCCCCAGACCAGATCCACAATCTATGGAAGATTGGGTGACTTTGGGGTTAAACAAATACAAGGAAAGGGGCTCTTCTCGAACTGGAAAACAAAGTCAACATTGAAGGCTCGGGGCTGGCGGTCGACCTGCAGCTTCTGGCGGTCGACCGCTACTGAGAAACCTGCAAACGGGCGGTTCCTGGAAATCCCGGTCGACCGCTACTGGGCTGGCGGTCGACCGCTACTGAAAGAGTTGCAATCTGGGGGTTGCTGGCTGGGGTGATCGACCGCCCCTGTGCTGGCGGTCGACCGCCAGCTGGGCAAACCCCGGGCTTTCCCGGGTCGGTGCGTTAACTGCTTTAGCTCCATCGCTTGACTCCTTTAGCAGCCTGTTCATGTCTGTGGCATCACCCTTGATAGTCTTGAAGATTTCTGTTGATTATATCACTCCTATAATCCCCCGGAAACCCCCGCAAGGGGCGCTGCCCTCTCGATCCTCGCGACCTGACCGCGCAGGTCGATCCGCGTGCGAGGGCGCAACATTGAGCTTTCACATTTGTCATCTCCACTTCATTCCTTGGCAATTTATTGGCATATCTGTCATGAACAAAACATCACGTATGTCAGTCATATGAGAGTTAAAACAATAATGACTTATAGTGTTTAGCTATTATCAAAATCAAGAATATCCAATAACTCAAATGACCACAAGACAATGTCGAATGACCCAAATCACGGGAAGATTCAAATGATCACAGGGGCACACCAACGGTTTAGACTGGTTTCCGTCGGGCCCCATGTCTTGCAGCCAGAGTCTGGCTGAGGGGAAAACCGGTCAGAGGATCAGACCAGGGACGCACGGTCTGTGTGTGCACACGTGGTTGGGGGCGGTTGGACCCACGCTGAAGAGCGTGACCCCAGCTAGTCACTCGTTTGTGGTTACCTGTGCGGTGTTCGTGCCTTTGGTAGGAGCTACCACGTCAGGCAGTTCACCTGCGGTGCGGTGTAAGACGTCAGGGGACGCTACCGACTATGCTTCTAGTGGGAGCTACTCTTGTTGAGTTGGAAGTGACAGACTGTCAGTCTCTGTGACTTTGACCTTTGGGTCTTGGTCGTGTTGACCGTTGAGTTTCGGTTGTCTCGCCATGGCGCGTGTGTCGGTTCTCGCGCCGTGAGACTAGTGCTAGTAGCTTTACCGATGTTGCGTCTTGCTGTGCGATACTCGTGACCAGGTGGTTGAGGTTGCACCTTGGACAGTGTGTCCAAGTTGGCCGTGTCTTGGGAGACAGGCCTCTACGGCGCGGTTGTCGTTGGTTTTTACTTCGGTAGGTGGTACTAGTGTGGTTCGGTAGCCTCGACAATGAGATCGGGATGTGCTTTCAGGTACAGTAGGAGTAGTTGTAGTGCTAAGTTTCGATCGGCCACCGGGTTTACTATTCTTGCTATTACGGTTGCTCTTGTAGCTTTCCTTTCCTCTACCGCCGTTGTTTTCGGGTGGGATTCCTCGGGATCCCTACTGAGTCTCTGTTTTGGAGACTCATTCTCTACTTTTCAGATGTAGCGGTTCTTCCTCGAGATTCGAGGGTGCTGTTCGAGGGTTCTCAGTTGTCAGCTCGCCGGGCCGAGTGTTCACTCGGCATGTGGTATGCTTTACTACTTTAGACTGTACTTTCTGTTGGACTGGACTCTGTTGTAGTTGTAGTTATTATTTTATTTCTGTTAATTGTTGAGTTGTCCTACTTTATTTCCTATTTCTTTCTACCTCCACACTCCTTTCAGCCATTCCGAGCCCTCCCGGCTCGTGGGCGGCGGTCGAGTCTCGGGTTATCGGGTCTCTCCCGGTAATCAGATTCTCGGGTCGTTACAGCTGGTATCAGAGCAGAGGTTGTGGACGTACATAGGAATTCAAAATATTACAGTGATCAGAGTCCATAAGGTCCAGTACAGTCGGCAGCTGGCATAGGGTTTTGTGTTCGCTTTCCGCCTAGTTTCTCGCTTGAGAGCTTGAGTGCACTACGTGGCGCTGTGAAGGTGGTTGTTGTCCGCGGCTTTCGTGCCAGCATGGGGTCTAAAGATCGAGGTTGAGAGCCTTCTCCCTCATCGGTGGTGGCCCTGGTTGTACTACGTTGGGCAGAGGCTACTAGCAGGCGTGAGCTCGTGGTGCTGCGTTCGAGGAACCTGCAGCATGGTCAGGTGGCTGGAAAGGATTGTTCGTGGTTATGTGGCCGTGAGCGTGCTTCGAGGGAGCTACTGTCAGTTTTTGGCAACTCCAGCTTGAGGTTTGTCCAGCCCCTGAGGTGTTCAGGCCGTAGTTTAAGGTGCAGAGCGAGTGTTCTGATCGATAAGTGTGCTCGGGTGAGCGGAGGGTCTTCTCGGTGAGCTGCTGTTTTGTCGAGCCTGATGTCCTTGTCGTGCTCTGTGGCGTCAGAAATGACGTGTCGGTCCCAATTATTTTATGGATTTTGAGGCAGGATTGGGCTGTGGTGTCCCAGTAAGTCTTGCTCCTGCGCTCTTGTGTGCAAATGGGTTGTGTTCGCCTTGGAGTTGGCTTGAGATGTGAAGGCTCCACGGCGAGTTCGGGACTCGAGGATGAGCGTCGACGGTTGTCGATTATGGCTCGTGTTGCGGCTCTTGGCGTGGTGTGCTGCAGTTTTTGGAATTCAGTGGTGGTGCATCAAAAGATGCCGTGATCGTGGTCCGACGTGACACTCTTCGAGTGTGTCGGAGGCGCTGACCAGATGGAAGCGATGGTTTTCCTTAGGTGCTGGATGGTGCCGTTTCCAGCATGCGCAAGGTTCGAGGTCAGGTCGAGCATGGAGTTCTTCCGTTTGTCGAAAGTGTGTTGGTCTCCCCTTTGGTTAGAGAGATTGTGTTGGGCTAAGGTTCATCATCTTGCATTGCGTGTTCGGATTGGTTGGGCTTGTGTGCCATGAAGTCCGTGCGAGACATGCTCCTTGTTTTGGCAAGGTGGTTGCCTGCGAGAGTTGTGCCCATTCCCTTGTCGTGTAAGGGTGCTGGCCCTTTTCTGAAAGGACGAGTGCTGGTTGGGCGGTGTTTTCGGGAATTTGTGGCTATGTGCACGGATCAGAGTGCGCAGCGAAAGCGTGGTGGGATTGTAACCCACTGGTTCAGGATCGTGGCGTTGGTTGCTACGGGCAGATTCCTGAGTTTACGTTGAGCATTGGAGGATTGGTTCCTCTGTGCGAAACGTGTTGTTGCCGTGTCGTTGCCCGAGATATCGTGATTCTTGGCACTGGCAGGATGGAGTGTTGGGGAATGTGCGGGCTAGTGTGCCGCATGAATACCATGTTCTTGTGATGGAAGCTGTGTCAGGCGTCGGTGTTGGGCCCGGATAGGGTTGTTGAGGATGTCGTCTGACGGAAGTTGAGTAATTTGATGAGCCCAGACGGAAGAGTGACGCTTATGGGCGGAGGCCTTTTCGTGAAGTTGGCATCGGATTGGTGATCCTTGACGGGACGTTGGTGTCGCAATGGTTATCCCTAGTTTGGTGACCAGCATGGGATGGTTCCCCTGTAAGTCTGAGTCGAGTGAGGTGATGACAGAAGATGCCGGGATCTATCATTTGATTTCATCGTGCTCCCCTGAGAACGTCGAGTTGGTGGGATGATCGAGTTCAGGCGTGGTATCCGAGAGGAGTGCAGCTCGAGATGTGATAATTGTCTGTGTGAGTCAGCGGATGGCCTGTCGTGAGTTGGATCGTGCCTGCGGGGCCGACGGGAGGTTTCCCGTTGACGCATATATGGCGACCAGTGGATGGTCTTTCACAGATAGAAGATGCTGGTTGTCGGGGCTCGAGCGTGGCGAGAGCCGTGTGCCAACGAGACCTTTTGGTGGTCGTTTCTGTGATGTGTCTTTCCAGACGGGATCTGGGCTTTGTCGAAGTTTGTCTTCTGACAAGAGTTGGCACAATGATATGTCTAGGTTTTAGCTTGCCATGTGTGGGGTGTTTCTTGGTGCTGAGCTGATGTTCTGGTTGCGGTCTGCTGAGATGGTGGCTTGAGCTGGTAGAGGCTCTGTATTGGTTGTTCCCTTGAGAGGGTGTGCGACCGGTCAGCTGGTTGTGAAGCTAATGTGTGTTTTATCTGCCGACCATAGGATGGATCGGTAGTTGTTTCTCATGCGAGGGCTGTGTCTCCTCGGTGAGCGAGACGGTGGCAGCAATGCCATGATTGGTTTTCATGGTGTGTGAGGTGATGCCGGGCTGTGTCCTTTGGTATATGCCTGCTCTGTTGGTCGATGTGCTCGGCGCGCGGAGCGAGGTGTTGTTTATGATTGTAAGTCTGGCTGTGTCCCTCAGGATCGGTGTTTTCGTGAGAATCGAGGCTTTCTGTGCTGGGGCTCTGATAGCGTTGTCAGTCGATTGAGGTGTTCTTCCCCTGTGACTTCGTGCTAGGTCCTGAATTTCGAGGACGAAATTCCTTTATGGGGAGAGGGCTGTAATGCCCCGGATTTTACGGATCCTTCTTCTCGGGTCCCGAATCTACGTTTCCGGTGTATCCGACTCGATTGTGTCCAAAATTTCACTTCGGACATCTTTCGTGTTCAGATCGGCGCGATCCGGAGTTGTTTCCGAGGCCCGGAGGCGTTCCGCGGCTTTTCCGCGTATGTTTTTCGATTCCCAGTTTGTGTTTCGGTAATTCCTTCGGAACCTCGTTGCGGGTGAACCGGGCCGTTCACCTAGGAGAGTGTGGTACCGTTGCGATCGGTGCATTCCGAGGATCGTGGAAACGTGATTTTCCTATTTTTTGGTATTTTTTGGAATTTCTGGATTTTCCTATATATAACCCCTTTCTCTCTCTCCCCTCATTTCTCACCCTCTCTCTCTCTCTCTCTTCTCTCACGCTCTCCTTCTTCCCTCTCTTCTCCGGCGGCCGACGGAGTGAGGCGGGGGCGAGGTGGAGGCGGCGCAGGTGAGGATGGGCGAGGATCGAGGCAGTTGCGGGCGTGATCCCTCGGTGGATTCCGAGATGGCATCATTCGCGTTTCGGGCGATTTTCGGCGTGGATTAGTCACTTCGGCACGCAGTTTCTTCGGTGGAGGTAGGTGACGGAACACTACTGCGTCCTGCCTGTTTTCCCTGCCATTGCACGTCGTTCGGCGCGGAAACGGCTATGTTTGGGTTCGTTCTAGCGAAACTGTGGTTTTGTAGGTTTCGTAGGGTCGGTCGGGAAACGACGACGATTTCTAGATCGGTTACTGTCAATGGATTCCTTGGGGCGAGAGCATTCTTTTCCCCTTGATTTAATTTCGATTGGTGGTCCCGTTGGACCGGTAGGGCTCCGAGAAGCTCAGAAACCCTTTTTGAGTAACTTCGATATCCGGTCGGAGTCCATGTGATTGCCAGGGTGGTTGTGGCTGTATCCCCTTCGTTTCGGCACGAACGGGGCGTGGAAAGGCCGCGATCGGGCGACCCCCTGGGCTTACCCACTATGATGGTCGGGCGGTCGAACCAGGGCCCGTCCATCGTATGGGCGGCTGGCTTTGGACCGTTCTTCTCGTTCTGATTTTGGGGTTGTATGGTTAGATGATAGACCACACATGCGATGTGCGGCCAGGAGAGGTCCGCATGTCCCCCCATGGGCGGCTGGTCCCCAGCCGTCTATGTTCCCGTGGGCTTGTGCGGCCAGGTGCTGACCGCATGTCCCCGTTGACCTTTGGTCAACAGTTGGGTGTCGATCGGGTTGTGCGGTTTGGTCAAAACCATTTTGACCGACACTGGAGTAGGTCGGTTGGGTTGTGCGGGTGACCCTTAGACGCACATCCCCTTGGGCGGTTTAGCCCTAACCGCCTATCCCCTCCTTGGGTTAGTCCGATTAGTTCACTTGTGCGGCTCCTTCCTGGCCGTATATCCCTTGAGCGGCTCTTCCCCAGCCGCACGTCCCTTGAGCGGCCCAGGATGAACCGCCCATGTGCCAGTCTAACCCGGTGTTTCCGTTTTGACCGATTCGAGTCCCGGGTGTGTGGTTCTCGATCCACATTCCGACCCGTGGCCTGACGGATGCGGTGCACTTCGTCGGGGCCAGGTGTCGTGGTACGGTGTGGTCCCGGGGTGTAGCGTTCTCGACTCGTGTCACCGTGTGTCGGCGTGCATGCGGTGAGAGTCCCCGTGCGTCGTCAGTTTCTCCTGAAAGCGATTCCCGAGTGGGTCCTGTGTGAGGCCTTGGGCTGCGAGTCCACTTGTCCAGTCTGTGGCTAGAGGCTTCCCTCTTCTCCCTGAGTTGGGCTGTAGCTTGGCGGTGTACGAGCTACTTTGGGAATCGTGCTTCTATGCTTTCCGTGTGGGCCGTGTGTGTGGCCTTAGTCCCTTGAGTTCCCTTCCTGAGGGAATGGTCTCGGCGGCTCGTGAGCTGCCTCGGTACTCATGCTACCATGGTTTTAAACCTAGAGATTGGACTAGATTGACAGCCTTGTGTTGTTGCGTACGAGGGTCTTGACCCCGAGTCTTGTGAGTCAAGGACCGTTGGCTGTAGTGTGTCTAGAGGACTGTCCAGTGTCACGTCCCGAGCGCGGAAGATACCCGGAGACGCGTGACGAGTTTATATCAATCATGTCAATCAGAGTGGTCGTGCATTCGACACAAAGACAGAGATGCGCAAAAGTAAAGATAACCCAATCCTTTATTTCATAATGGATAGACTATTACAAATCCAATACTCTGGTTAATAAAAAGAAAAGTACATAGTTGACTCAAGAAAATAGGAAAAAGACTAGATGACACTTGAGCAGCTCTATCACTTTCACTCTTGACCATTCCCATCCGATTGACTTCCATCGTCGTCGGACTTACCTGAAAAGTAAAAAGGGACAAACGGAATGAGCGAACGCTCAGTAGGAAATTATATCTCAAGTACTAGCAAGGGGTTTAAGTAATTACTTATTTCATGAATGCAATAAAGCTATGCATGCTCGCATAAAATGACAAGATAGAGAGAGAATATATCAATAAGGTAACAGGTTGAACTAGTCATGAACTTTCAATAAAAGATAACAAGATATTCAATCAAGAACATTTAACAAGTCATGTCAAGAATTGTGGCTATCATGTATCAAGCAAGTAAGTAATTACCCTTTTTCGGGTCACGCAAGTCATGTCAAGTCAAGTACGATTCAAGTACAAGATTTTGTGTGGAATGTCCAATCAAGCAAGTCATGCACTCGGTATAATGCCAGATACCTTATCATTAAAACTCCCATGGGCACAAGTACTTTCGGGTGCTCCTCCCAGGACCAGATCGGGCCCTATATGCGCAGGCATTTATCATGTGTTTTGACATTCACTCTTATATATATAGCCAATTTTTGAATTTCAATAATCAAGCTTGTAGACATGTATGACAACTTTGACAGAATGGAGTCTAAAAATATGACAAAGGACATAGAATGGCGATAATAACGGAATAATCACGATATCGATAAAACTAGGTAGAATATGGTTCCCTTAACTTGGGTACCATGACAAATCAATATGGACATTCTTTATATAGAATTGAGGTCCACATGAACAGTATATCAAAGGTAAGATACCCTCATTCTTATCATAGAATTGAGGTTTACAAGAATGACATGATATGGCATGATATCATCATCCGATTAAGAATTTCTTATGATATACTCTTTGTATAATCATAAGGGCCGGTATACCATGTTTCTTTAGATTGACATGGCAAAGATCGTGTAATGGGTTTTTAAGGTTCAACCAGCTCAGTCGACCTTGAGGGAATCCAAGGTACGAGGAGTCTTACGGAGGTCTCTATGACTAACTCGCTAGTCCAAAGGAACGGAATGTCCAATGGAGAGCTTGTATGTCATTGAGAATTGAGTGTGATCGATAAAACAATCGTGAAACGTGGGACTATACTCACGGAGTGGAGAATAGTGCTGATATATATTATATAAATAATTGGAACCATCGGTTAACAGAATCAGGATAAAAAAATCAGTTTACAGAAAATAACGACTTAAGTAAAGTCTTTTCTCAAGTAATTAACGCCTAACAGAAGGGCGTTTATCTATTTTCTATTTTTGCAAAATTTTAATATTTCAGTAATTTGTCAAAAACGCTTCAGGAATTTATCAAAAACGCGCCCTGGGAAGGGGCGTTACCATTTAATTCTATTTTTCAGAATATGTATTCCAGGATTTTAACAGATACGCGCCCTAGTAAGGGGCGTTTCTTTTCAATTCACGCCCTGTGATGGGGCGTTAACACATGGAAAACGACCTAGTCTAGGTCGTGAATTCAAGAAATACCAGGAAAGCAAGATTTACACGATAATCAAGGATAACAATCATATAGTCATGACAGGAAAATTGGCAGGAATTCAGATGCAGTATATTAGATTTGATGTTTCATGTTTATTGACTTTTAACCGTTAACAATTATTGATTTCATGTAATTGCATGGATAATCAGTTCTTAAGATAGGTGATTAACATTTACATGAAATTAACGCCTATGTACAGGGCGTCAAATATGAAATTGACGACCTGGGCAGGGTCGTGTCTTGTAAATTAGCGCCCTGGATAGGGGCGTCTCTTTCAAAATATTGCAGAAACATAATAAAACCATATTAAACCGTATGCATGTCATGTCAATACGTATATAAGTCTTGTCTTAATTTATTTGGACTACAGTAACTTGAGAAAACCTACCTTTAATAGTTGATTTTAAGATGGACGGATGAATAACTTGGTGAGAAGCCAACAACTCTGCAGCTTTACTGCAACTTGATAATCAGCAGCAGCAGAGGTATGCAGATGAAGAACCTTGGCTCAGTTGATTGTTTTCTTCAACAGTCAACTTGGAGGCAGAAGAACGAAGAGATCATGCTTCGTATTAACTAGAGAGGAGGTAAAGGAGGAGAAGGGAAGAAGAAAGAAGACTTACCCGTTAGTCTTCTTAACCTGCAAGAATAGAAGAAACGAAGAATATTAATTCTTCACATACTACGTTCATAAGGAAAAGAAACAGAAGAAGAAGAAGAACATATGTTCTTCACGTACCTGTGCAGTTCGATCGTCCAAATAGGTTTAGGGTTCGGCTGTCAAGAGTCTTTATAGGATTTTGGGAAATCCTATTAGGGTTAGTGATTGTGTGGAAGTAATACTTCCATGATAGAGTCATTACCACCTTTTAACTCTTTCTAATACTTATCCATTACCCAGGATAAGCTCCCGTGTCGAACGGAACTCGAATGGAATTAACGACTTTGGTCAGGTCATTTCTTAATAAGCGCCTTGTGTAAGGGCGTTCTTTTCTTTAAAACACGCCCAAGATTCGGGCGTTTCTTGGCCTTACCCTTTTTTGACGTTGGAATTTGACGCCGTGTAGTGAGGGCGTCACTTCTTGAATAACGCCTTTGATAGAGGCGTTTATTATTAAATTAACGCCTTAATGAGAGGCGTTATTTGCATCTTGGGTTTTATTCCTCCATTTAACCCTCTTCTTATTATCTGTATTACTTCTGTAATATATATATTTTAATTCATTTCAAATATTCATTTATCAGGGTTGCTACACCCTCCCCCACTTAAAAAGAATTTGGTCCCCAAATTCAATTGCATAATATGTATATACGCGGAGAGTGTAGAGTATATACCTCTTAGAATAACTCGGGAAATCGTTTCTTCATAGATTCCTCGGTCTCCCATGTGGCTTCGTGTTCAGTATTCTTATTCCATTGCACCTTAAGCATGGGAATAACCTTATTCCTTAGAGCTCGTATTTCACGATCTAAGATCTTCATAGGCTTCTGTTCATAGGTGAGATCTTTCTGGATCACCAGATCTCCATGTGCAATAATATGAGATGGATCGTGTACATACTTCTTCAACATAGATATGTGAAATACATTATATACCTCGGAGAATTGAGGAGGCAATGCGATGCGATAAGCAACCTCGCCAACTCTTTCGAGTATCTCAAATGGTCCGATGAATCTTGGCGTAAGCTTGCCCTTAACACCAAATCTTCGTATGCCACGTCCAGGCGATATTTTAAGAAATACATGATCTCCAACCTGGAATTCAAGATCTCTTCTCCTTGTATCAGCATAAGCCTTTTGTCTGGTCTGAGCAACTTGTAATCTTTCTCTGATTACTTGTATCTTCTCAGTTGTATCCCTTACCATGTCTGGACCTAACAGTTGTTTCTCTCCAACTTCGTTCCAGTATAAGGGTGATCGGCAACTCCTTCCATATAAAGCTTCGAAAGGTGCCATTTGGATACTAGCTTGGTAGCTATTATTATATGCAAACTCAATTAAAGGTAAATGATCATGCCAGCTTCCACCAAAATCAATGATGCAAGCTCTTAGCATATCTTCCACTACTTGGTTTGTTCTTTCGGTCTGACCATCCGTTTGCGGGTGAAAAGAAGTACTAAAGTTAAGCCTTGTTCCCAACGAATGTTGTAATCCCTTCCAAAAATGAGAAGTGAAACGGGGATCTCTGTCAGACACGATCGAGACAGGAATTCCATGTAACCTGACTACTTCCTTGATGTATAGTGCAGCCAATACATCTACTGACCACCGGCTCTTTATTGGTAAGAATTGCGCCGATTTAGTCAAGCGGTCAATAATAACCCATATTCCATCATGTCCTCCTTTTGATTTAGATAAACCCATGATGAAATCCATACCAATGTCCTCCCACTTCCACTTTGGAATATCTAGAGGATGTAGCTTTCCAGCAGGCTTTTGGTGTTCTGCCTTGACCTGTTGGCATGTGAGACAGCGTGATACATAATCTGCTATTTCTCTTTTCATATTTGGCCACCAAAAGTTTCTCTTCACATCTTGGTACATTTTGGTAGATCCTGGATGAATAGTGTACCTTGATCTATGAGCTTCATCTAAGATCTTCTTCTTTAATTCTGGGCAATCTGGTATACAAGTTCTATCTTTAAACATTAATCTTCCATCAGAAGCTAATTGGAAATCAGATTGTCCTTCTAATCTGCCCTGGATTTCTACTAATATAGGATCATCATCCTGAAGTGCCTGTATCTCAGATAATAAATCTGACTGTATGCTTACATGAGATAATGTGACATACCTAGCTTTCGTGTCCATGCTTATATTGAGCTCGGAGAACTGTTCTAGTAACTTCCATTCTTGTATCATACAATTGGCTATCATCACTCTCGGCTTTCGACTAAGGGCATCAGCAACATAATTACCCTTTCCGGGATGGTATTGTATATTGAAGTCGAAGTCCTTGAGGTATTCTAGCCAGCGTCTTTGTCTCATGTTTAGCTCCTTTTGTGAAAATAGATATTTGAGACTTTTGTGATCGGAGTATACAGTAAACTGCACTCCATATAAGTAGTGTCTCCATATCTTTAGGGCAAATACCACCGCGGCCAGTTCTAAGTCATGGACGGGGTAATTCTCCTCATGCTTCTTCAGTTGACGTGAAGAGTATGCTATGACCTTTCCTTGTTGCATCAGGACGCATCCGAGGCCAATACCAAAAGCATCAGTGTATACCTCGAATTTCTCTCCTTCTATCGGTAGAGCTAAGACTGGAGCTGTAGTTAGATGATCCTTGAGAGTTTGGAAGCTTCTTTCACATTCCTCACTCCATTCATAACGGATCTCCTTACGAGTCAACCTTGTGAGTGGCACGGTGATTTTTGAGAAGTCCTTGATGAATCGCCTGTAATAGCCTGCAAGACCTAAGAAACTTCTGATCTCGCTAGCATTGGTTGGTCTTTCCCAGTTTCTAACAGCTTCAACCTTTGACGGATCTACAGATAAACCGTCCTTGGATATGACATGTCCGAGAAAAGCCACTTCTTCAAGCCAGAACTCGCACTTGCTGAGTTATGCATATAATTGATTTGTCCTCAAGACTTGCAATGCAATCCTCAAATGCTCTTCATGTTCTTCCTTAGTCTTGGAATATATCAATATATCATCAATGAAGACTACTATGAATTGATCCAAGTAAGGCCTGAATATGCTATTCATTAACTGCATAAAGGCAGCAGGGCATTTGTTAGTCCAAACGGCATAACAACAAATTCGTAATGGCCATACCTGCTTCTGAATGCAGTCTTATGAATGTCATCATCCTTGATTCTTAACTGATGATATCCCGACCTGAGATCAATCTTGGAAAAATATTTGGATCCTGAAATCTGATCAAATAACTCATCGATTCTCGGCAGTGGATACTTGTTCTTGATAGTGAGATGATTCAACTGTCGATAGTCGATGCACAATCTCATGGATCCGTCCTTCTTCTTCACAAATAAGACTGGTGCTCCCCACGGGAAAGTACTTGGTCTAATAAACCCTTTTCAAATTAGTTCCATCAACTGCTCCTTCAACTCTTTGAGTTCCGCAAGGGACATTCTATAGGGTGCCTTTGAAACTGGACCAGCACCAGGGACTAAGTCAATGGTGAAGGCTACATCTCTTTGCGGGGGTAATCCCGACAAATCTTCCGGAAACACGTCCGGAAATTCTTGCACTACCTGAATATCTTCTATCTTAGCATCCTTTGTTTCTTTAATGGTGACAAAAGCAAGGAAGGATACACATCCTTTCCTGACGAGCTTGCTAGCTCGGAGAGCCGAAATAAGAGGGGAATTGCTCCGACTCTTGAGGCGAGTAAAGACTAATTCTGGAAAATCTTTGAAAGCAATTTGGCTATTGCGGCAATCAACCGTTGCCTGGTATTTGGATAACCAGTCCGCTCCCAGTATAACATCATACTCCTTTAGATCGAGGCATATGAGATCTATAGGTAAATTCCTACCTTGAACCATTACCTCACAGTTTTGGTAGTGATGAGTAATATCATTTTCACTTCCAAGAGGAGTAGTTAGAACTATTTTTATCCATTCTGGTTCTAACGGTAACGGGTCGGCAAACTTCTTAGAAATAATGGAATGCGATGCACCCGTATCAAATAAGACATAAGCACTTTTGGAACAAACTGTTAATGTACCTTCTACCAGTCCACCTTCTTCTTGCTCGGTCTCCTTTATTGCATGAAGTCGAGCGTTCTTTGTCATCGGGCGCTTACCGTCTCCGGCTTGGTCATTAAGTAACGGACAGTTGGAAATCCGATGTTCGCGGCTCCCACAACGGAGACATGCTCCTAATTTCCTCCAGTATTCTTCGGTCTTGTGACCAGCCTTGTCACAATGCTTGCATACTACGTTTGAAGGTGTAGTGGTGATAGAGAAGGGCTTGGTCTTCTTGAATTTCTGATCTTGAGAGGAAGAACCTCCATTACTAGGCCTTTTCTTGAAGTTGGGTTTGAAAGAACCCGAACTTGTGACTTGCTCCTTCTTGTCTTTCCCACGGATCCTATCAGATAGTTCCGTGGCATCTTCAAGTAGCTGAGCTCGACGTACTATTTCAGAATAAACTTGGATATCCATAGGCGCCAGCTGAGTGATGTAATGGGGCCTGAGCCCATTAAGAAACCTTTTAGCCTTCATTTTCTCCGTGCTAATTAGATGCTTAGCATATCTAGATAATCTTGAGAACTGTGCCTCATAATCAGCAACCGATAAAGATCTTTGTTTTAACGCGGCAAATTCGGCGGCCTTCTTCTCTTGGACTCGATCCGAGAAATATTTAGCATTGAAATATTCTACAAATTCTTCCCATGTAACATGATTAGGATCGATGGTTGCTTCAATAGACTCCCACCAGCATCTAGCATCCTTTTCTAACTGGAAAGTAGCTAATAAGACTTTGTCCTGATCCGTGCATTGCATAACACGGAATATACGTTCAGTCTCCCGAACCCAATGCTCGGCATCGTCCGGATCGGTCGATCCCATAAACTTCGGGGGATTCATGCTCTTAAAGGCTTGGTGTAAGCTTCCAGCTCGTGAAGCACCACCCTGTGCTACCTGTTGTAGCACTTGAGTCATTCCTTGAAGGGTACGCTCCATGTTGCGCCATTGAGCACGTTCGGCAGCCATTATCCTACAATTACAATAACTATATTAGTACGTGACTACATTTAGAAACAAGTACTCTATTTTTAACTTTAACCCTTGGTTCTACCCAATCTCACTGGTAAAAGGTTTAACCTATCCTTGGACTTGGGTTTTTACCTAGGAATTGAATACCCTAGGCTCTGATACCACAAAAACTGTCACGTCCTGAGCGCGGAAGATACACGGAGACGCGTGACGAGTTTATATCAATCATGTCAATCAGAGTGGTCGTGTATTCGACACAAAGACAGAGATGCGTAAAAGTAAAGATAACCCAATCCTTTATTTCATAATGGATAGACTATTACAAATCCAATACTCTGGTTAATAAAAAGAAAAGTACATAGTTGACTCAAGAAAATAGGAAAAAGACTAGATGACACTTGAGCAGCTTTATCACTTTCACTCTTGACCATTCCCATCCGATTGACTTCCATCGTCGTCGGACTTACCTGAAAAGTAAAAAGGAACAAACGGAATGAGCGAACGCTCAGTAGGAAATTATATCTCAAGTACTAGCAAGGGGTTTAAGTAATTACTTATTTCATGAATGCAATAAAGCTATGCATACTCGCATAAAATGACAAGATAGAGAGAGAATATATCAATAAGGTAACAGGTTGAACTAGTCATGAACTTTCAATAAAAGATAACAAGATATTCAAGCAAGAACATTTAACAAGTCATGTCAAGAACTGTGGCTATCATGTATCAAGCAAGCAAGTAATTACCCTTTTTCGGGTCACGCAAGTCATGTCAAGTCAAGTACGATTCAAGTACAAGATTTTGTGTGGAATGTCCAATCAAGCTAGTCATGCACTCGGTATAATGCCAGATACCTTATCATTAAAACTCCCATGGGCACAAGTACTTTCGGGTGCTCCTCCCAGGACCAGATCGGGCCCTATATGCGCAGGCATTTATCATGTGTTTTGACATCCACTCTTATATATATAGCCAATTTTTGAATTTCAATAATCAAGCTTGTACACATGTATGACAACTTTGACAGAATGGAGTCCAAAAATATGACAAAGGACATAGAATGGCGATAATAACGGTATAATCACGATATCGATAAAACTAGGTAGAATATGGTTCCCTTAACTTGGGTACCATGACAAATCAATATGGACATTCTTTATATAGAATTGAGGTCCACATGAACAGTATATCAAAGGTAAGATACCCTCATTCTTATCATAGAATTGAGGTTTACAAGAATGACATGATATGGCATGATATCATCATCCCATTAAGAATTTCTTATGATATACTCTTTGTATAATCATAAGGGCCGGTATACCATGTTTCTTTAGATTGACATGGCAAAGATCGTGTAATGGGTTTTTAAGGTACAACCAGCTCAGTCGATCTTGAGGGAATCCAAGGTACAAGGAGTCTTACGGAGGTCTCTATGACTAACTCGCTAGTCCAAAGGAACGGAATGTCCAATGGAGAGCTTGTATGTCATTGAGAATTGAGTGTGATCGATAAAACAATCGTGAAACGTGGGACTATACTCACGGAGTGGAGAATAGTACCGATATATATTATATAAATAATTGGAACCATCGGTTAACACAATCAGGATAAAAAAATCAGTTTACAGAAAATAACGACTTAAGTAAAGTCTTTTCTCAAGTAATTAATGCCTAACAGAAGGGCGTTTATCTATTTTCCATTTTTACAAAATTTCAATATTTCAGTAATTTGTCAAAAACGCTTCAGGAATTTATCAAAAACGCGCCCTGGGAAGGGGCGTTACCATTTAATTCTATTTTTCAGAATATGTATTCCAGGATTTTAACAGATACGCGCCCTAGTAAGGGGCGTTTCTTTTCAATTCACGCCCTGTGATGGGGCGTTAACACATGGAAAACGACCTAGTCTAGGTCGTGAATTCAAGAAATACCAGGAAAGCAAGATTTGCACGATAATCAAGGATAACAATCATATAGTCATGACAGGAAAATTGGCAGGAATTCAGATGCAGTATATTAGATTTGATGTTTCATGTTTATTGACTTTTAACCGTTAACAATTATTGATTTCATGTAATTGCATGGATAATCAGTTCTTAAGATAGGTGATTAACATTTACATGAAATTAACGCCTGTGTACAAGGCGTCAAATATGAAATTGACGACCTGGGCAGGGTCGTGTCTTGTAAATTAGCGCCCTGGACAGGGGCGTCTCTTTCAAAATATTGCAGAAACATAATAAAACCATATTAAACCGTATGCATGTCATGTCAATACGTATATAAGTCTTGTCTTAATTTATTTGGACTACAGTAACTTGAGAAAACCTACCTTTAATAGTTGATTTTAAGATGGACGGATGAATAACTTGGTGAGAAACCAACAACTCTGCAGCTTTACTGCAACTCGATAATCAGCAGCAGCAGAGGTATGCAGATGAAGAACCTTGGCTCAGTTGATTGTTTTCTTCAACAGTCAACCTGGAGGTAGAAGAACGAAGAGATCATGCTTCGTATTAACTGGAGAGGAGGTAAAGGAGGAGAAGGGAAGAAGAAAGAAGACTTACCCGTTAGTCTTCTTAACCTGCAAGAATAGAAGAAACGAAGAATATTAATTCTTCACATACTACGTTCATAAGGAAAAGAAACAGAAGAAGAAGAAGAACATATGTTCTTCACGTACCTGTGCAGTTCGATCGTCCAAATAGCTTTAGGGTTCGGCTGTCAAGAGTCTTTATAGGATTTTGGGAAATCCTATTAGGTTAGTGATTGTGTGGAAGTAATACTTCCATGATAGAGTCATTACCACCTTTTAACTCTTTCTAATACTTATCCATTACCCTGGATAAGCTCCCGTGTCGAACGGAACTCAAATGGAATTAACGACTTTGGTCAGGTCGTTTCTTAATAAGCGCCTTGTGTAAGGGCGTTCTTTTCTTTAAAACACGCCCAAGATTCGGGCGTTTCTTGGCCTTACCCTTTTTTGACGTTGGAATTTGACGCCGTGTAGTGAGGGCGTCACTTCTTGAATAACGCCTTTGATAGAGGCGTTTATTATTAAATTAACGCCTTAATGAGAGGCGTTATTTGCATCTTGGGTTTTATTCCTCCATTTAACCCTCTTCTTATTATCTGTATTACTTCTGTAATATATATTTTTTAATTCATTTCAAATATTCATTTATCATGGTTGCTACATCCAGAGTCCAGTGGCTTAGCGTCACTTGCGTTTTCTCGACTCTCGCACAGGGTGTGTGTGTGGCCATGGGTTGCGAGTCCCGTTTCTTCTCCAACTGTGGTCACTGTGCGACGGTGCTGGTACGTGGGATGGTCCCCGTACGTCATCGGATTCGGGCGTTATTTTCCGTTGACTTGAGAGTCTACTCCTTTAGTGACCCTCCACTAGTCGTAGCCTGCTTACACCCGTGTGGTCCCACCAGGGAGTGGTGGAGAGGCTACCCTTAGAGATAGTTTAGACTGGTTTCCGTCGGTCCCCACATCTTGATGTGACACCACCTTGGGGTGATAATCACATGATCAAATGACCCTTGGACCTAGCAAGCAACCAACGCACGAACCGGTGACTTTACTCGGGCGGACTCACCCGCTAAGCGCACTCTTGTGCCCGTAGGCAAACCGGTGATAGTGGTAAGGGTCCGGGATGGGCCCTTGCTGCTCCGGGGGTTGGCTAGCTTTGGATTGGACCTCTCAAGGGTCCTAGGATGCCCACTCTCGTAGGCGGCCAGCACACCGAGGGCGTGGGTGTTAATGGCTCTCTCGCAACTGACCCGCGGTAGTCACTCAATCATAAGCAAATTCGGGTTCGGGCGCTCCACTTACCACCGATGGCACTAAGATGCGATACTAATTAAGTAAGGGAATTTAAGCAAAGAGGAGTGTGCGGTGGCTCATCTGATCGGTGTGAAGACACCGATCCCGGCCGGAGACGAGGGCGAGCGAGGAAGCGTGGGCTTACCCGCACGCCGCGCCGGAGAAGCTTCGACCTGAAATTTTAAATGACATGTACTACACACCATGCAAGGGGGGGATCTTGGGGAAGGGAAACCAAAGAATACATCCAATTACTACCTCCACACAGGGAGGGGCCTTCAGTCGGCCAAGCGGGGAGGGGAGAAAGTGTTGAAAACACAAGAGAAGAAGCCGATGCCGAATCTGCCCGCTCTCTGCGATAGGGGACAGACAGCCAGAGTTGAGGACGCAGATCTTGATCTAGAATTTTTCTGATGACGGGACCAAGGGGAAACTCTTTGTATCTAGAACGGGAAAGCCTCAGAATTTTTTTAATTTCTTCTGGTGCTGAGGCTGGTCCGGGCAGAGGCTCGAACAGGGTGGCAGCTTCTCGGACTGACAGCCTCAGGTTTCCAACAGCAGGAAGAAGAGGATGCCCCGACCGCTCCGGAACTCAGAATCAAGTGCCGTTGAATCCGTTGGAACCGTGGACAAGCCCTCTTCGCACCAGAACTGGCGGGGAAGCCAAACGATGCTAGAGAAGACCAGTGGACTCTGAACAGTGGTGATAGGTCGGTGCAGACTGTGGGGAAGCAGAACAATGTACTCAGGGAAGAAAATTGGTAACTCTTGAACACGAATGCCGATCGGAGTTCAGATTCTTGATTATGAAAGTAGATAGGACGTAGAAGAACTTTGTAGAAGAACTCTTGGCCTGATTCTTCCGAGGTTGGTCGTGGTGAAGCTTCTACTCCGGATCGGGTACTCCGCAGGGGCAGCTCTGCGCAATTGTGGGAGAACGGACCTCTCGGGCGACACGGACCTCGGATGGGGATGAGACTACCTCCGTTGCGAAGAAGACAGGACGATGCTTCCGTGGATAGCTCTTGGGTCTTCAAACTCGTCCGGAGGAAGACGTGGTCACCTCTGTAAGCGGCTACTCTTATGCAGATCTTCAGTTGAGAGCTATAGGTTGAAGATGACGGGGGGAATGGGGTATATGGGAGGGGAAATGGGGGTGGATGAGTGTGGGGAAAGCCCGGGCTGTGAGGGGGTCTAGGAGGGGGTGTTCCAAGGTGGGGGAAGGGAAGAATGGGGTCTGGAAGGGGGTCTAACAGGTGGTGGGAGGAGGAGCTACGAATTTGGGAAGGTGGGTGAGAGGGAAAGGGTATTTGAAAATGGGTTTAAGGGTGGGATTAAATTTTGGTCTTGGGGGATGGGAAGAGGTGTGTGGGGAAGGTAAAAAGGGGCTTGGGAGTGGGAATTCTCCCTTGGGAGATGAGAGGGTGCTTGGGGAAGGGGAGTGGGTGGTTGGTGGTTGGAGGGTGGAGTGGGGAGTGGTGGAATCTCCCTTGGGGATGGGGTGGAGTTAAGGTGGGTTGGTGGGGAGTTGGGGATGAGTTATTGGAGGGGGGGAAGAGAGAGAAAGGTGGTTGAGAGGGGAGGAGAGAGAAAGGGGCGCAGGTTTTAGAGAGAGAAATTGGAGGAGAGAGAAAATGACTTATTAGAGAGAGAGAGGTAGAGAGAGGGGGGATAGGGGCTTCTCACCCAATTGGATTCACTCCACTAAACTAAGTCTTTGAACTCTCAAATGGCAATTTTTTCATTGATTGATTCATTGATTGATTACCAATGGGGGAAATGGGGTCCTATATATAGGCAACCCACATTTTCATAAAAGACCCTGACATTTAACACACTAACAAATAACCGAAGGAAGGGGGGCGCACATGGGCCTAGCCCAAAGAAATAGGCCCAATAGCAAACTCATTAGCCTAATGAGACTCAAACTTAGGGAAATGACTCATTAACCTAGGTACGAGACTCAAATAAAAGGAAAATTACATGATTATGACTCAAAGAAAATATGAAAATTACATGACTCGACTTAGAGAAATATGACGGACACAATGGAGCTATGCTAGCAAGCAATCGAAGTTGTAAAAAATATGAAGGGCGAGAGATGCCCCCATCATACCCCCGGGGTGCGAAGAACTCGACTCCGTCGTGTATGAGTCCGTCGGGGAAGAGGTCCTCCAACACAACTCCGGGCAAGCTACAACCTCCAAACTCAACCTCGCGTTCGCAACCAGGGGACAGTGCTTCAACTTCTCAAGGTGACTTGGACACACCCTCTTGCCGATGATAGTACCTTGCTTGCCCAGTATTGCCTCCGTATGCGCACGTCGAACTCTCAAGCTGTTATGTGGAAGCTCTCCGACGGTGTCGCTCAAAAAGATGGGGATAGGCTCAAGGTGCTCACTAGGATCTACCGCGGTGCCCTTAGAGGGTGCTAGATCCGTTATGTGAAAAGTGAGGTATATCCTAAAATCCCATGAGTAAATCCAACCTGTAAGCCAGGTTGCCAAAGCCACTTGGAACATGGAAGGTCCAAGTCCTCGTGCCCTCGATTTGGAGGTGGCCCTAAGGTAGAGCCATTCCAAAGCCACCATCATGAGGTTGCCTTCTTGGAATTCAAAGTGCCACTCGTGAGTTTTTGCCCGCTCATTACGATCCTCACCGCCCATTGTTGATGCTTGCTTGAATGAGTATGCCTTGAGCTACGGTGCGGTGTGGGTGGGAAGTGTGTGGTATGCAAAGGGGGACCGGGGCAACCAAAAGTAGACCTATCATGTAATGACGCAGTGTAGACTTCGGTCAACTTAGGTGGGTCGGGGCACCCGTAGGTGGCCCTATCATGCAAAGTGGTGGTAAATATCGGGGGACCCGGACATCCGTAGATGCCTTTGACATGTGTATGACCAATGTGAAGTGAGGGAGGGCTGGGGCATCCATAGGTGTCCCTTTCATGTGTGGGTGTGATGAGTGCCGGGGGACCCAGACATCCGTGAATGCTCCTAACATGTTTAAGACTTATGATGAATGACGGTGGCCCATTACATCCGAATATGGACCACTCATGCTTTCCACTTGACATGTGGGTGATATGGATGAATGGACCCAACATAGTGTTCATGCCAAGTGGTGTGGTAAGCCTAGACACATGCATATTTTTCCTAAAGGTGACTTTCATGTGTATAGGTGTGGGACAACCCTTTAACTGCCATTGGAAAGGATCGAATGGATCTAAGAAGGTGGTCATCATGGGGTGGGGTACAACCTTATTACCTAGGGGTATGTGGCCCAAGGTCATGGTTCCCAAGGTGCAACCCGGATCTAGGATGTGGTGAATTAGGTCTAACATGATGGGTTGGGATAGGGAATGGTGGGTGGTGGATAAGGTGGTTGGGTCACATGGGGAACTAGACTCTCATAGGAAGGGATCAAAGGGGTCGTGGAAAGGTCTTCCTAGAGGGAGGCACTCTATGTCTTCAAGGTTCCCAAATTGTGAGTCATCCTCCTCCAAGGTAATTGGACCAAGTTTTCTAGTGGGTTGGCCAATCAAAGTATTTGGGATCTCAATGGTAGGGGAGTGGATCGAGATGGGTTCTTCTACCATAGTGAGAAGAAAAAGGAGGTCGCTAGTGTAGCAACCAATGGTATAGACCGAGGTGATTGACCCGATGCATGGGTGTAGGAGGCCAAGGCTCCTAGGTTGTTCGGCCATAGGGGTCAACATGTTAGTGAACTCAATTTGCCATGCTAAGCCTCTAAGAAAATACTCTAAGGTCTCTACTTGATAAGATGCTTGGATTGTGGTGTGATCAGAGGAGATGGGCACTATGGGATAGTTTTCCTTCATGGGTGGGAAATCGTGGGCCGTGATCTCTCTTATTGGGCTCTCCTTTAGCCAACTAACAAGGGGTTCCCCTAAGATGAGATTGACTCCAACTAAAGATGGTGATGTAAGGTGAAGACCCTCGCATGTTGTTTCTTCTTCAACTTGGACTTGGGTTTCCTCCAAGGTGGAGAGTGGGTTTGGAGTGTTCACCACTATGGGGTGGGGTATGGGTTCTTCTTCCAAGGAGGTGAGAGGGGCTTTTGAGGGTGTGGTGATGATTGGGGCATAGTGTATCTGGGGTGGTAGGTAGTGGGAAACATGGGTTAGGATAGGTAAGGGTAGTAGTGGAGGTTTTGGTGGGAGTTGGATTGGGGTAGGGGGAGGAAGATGGGTGGGTTGAAGGGGTTTGGGTTGATTGATTTTGGGAGGAGTGTCCCCTTTTGGGGGTGATGGAGAGGTAGTGGTGGGGGTTACCACGGGCCTAGGTGGAGAGTTGGCCATGGGGCCCAATTGGGTATGGGGACCTATGGTTGTGGAGTAGACTTGGAGGTGGGGTGTAAATGTAGTGGTTGGGGTAGGAGAGATGGGAAGTGGTGGGGAATGTGTGATTGGGGTCTTGGATTGACCGGGTGGGGATGATGGAGTTGAAGTGCTCCTTGGACTTTGGTGATTTGAGTAGGAGGGAGAGGGTTGGAGGGTGTAGGCTTTTCTAAGCTCGGTCTTCATCTCATCCCAAGTGCTAATTGGGGCCTCCCTACGGATCTTTCTCAAACTTTCCACAACTAACCAACGAGTTTTAGCTTGTTTGGAGAGGTGTGCCTTGGCTAGCCTCATTCTTCTTCCTTCGTTCAAGGGGAAACTTGTAAAGAATTGGTCCATGGAAATCTCCCAATCTAGGTAAAGGCTTGAGCTGTTGGATCCATCAAAGGCGGGGGTTTTGATTTTCAAGTGTTCTAAAAATATGGTTTCTAGATTTCCCCAAAGGTCACTCTCATTCACTCTTGGTGCACGGCTATTTCCTTCAAGTCGGTCGAGTCGAGACATGATATCTTCAAGCCGATTAAGGACATTAGGTAGGGCTTCTATGATAGAGGTGTTGCTACCCACTTTGTTGGCAATGGAACTTCCATGAGGATTTGGGCTTCTCGAGAAAGTTGATGGGGATGGATATGACGGGTATGAAGTGGCCATTCTAGTGGACATGGGAGATGCAACCGAGGAATCTAAATGCATAAACATGCCCCAGGACCAGCTTGTGGAGAGACAAGTTGTGAACTTGCTCTGATACCACTTGATGTGATACCACCTTGGGGTGATAATCACATGATCAAATGACCCTTGGACCTAGCAAGCAACCAACGCACGAACCGGTGACTTTACTCGGGCGGACTCACCCGCTAAGCACACTCTTGTGCCCGTAGGCAAACCGCTGATAGTGGTGAGGGTCCGGGACGGGCCCTTGCTGCTCCGGGGGTTGGCTAGCTTTGGATTGGACCTCTCAAGGGTCCTAGGATGCCCACTCTCGTAGGCGGCCAGCACACCGAGGGCGTGGGTGTTAATGGCTCTTTCGCAACTCACCCGCGGTAGTCACTCAATCATAAGCAAATTCGGGTTCGGGCGCTCCACTTACCACCGACGGCACTAAGATGCGATACTAATTAAGCAAAGGAATTTAAGCAAAGAGGAGTGTGCGGTGGCTCACCTGATCGGTGTGAAGACACCGATCCCGGCCGGAGACGAGGGCGAGCGAGGAAGCGTGGGCTTACCCGCACGCCGCGCCGGAGAAGCTTCGACCTGAAATTTTAAATGACATGCACTACACCCCATGCAAGGGGGGGATCTTGGGGAAGGGAAACCAAAGAATACATCCAATTACTACCTCCACACAGGGAGGGGCCTTCAGCCGGCCAAGCGGGGAGGGGAGAAAGTGATGAAAACACAAGAGAAGAAGCCGATGCCGAATCAGCCCGCTCTCTGCGATAGGGGACAGACAGCCAGAGTTGAGGACGCAGATCTTGATCTAGAATTTTTCTGATGACGGGACCAGTGTGAAACTCTTCGTATCTGGAACGGAAATGCCTCAGAATTTTTTTAATTTCTTCTGGTGCCGAGGCTGGTCCGGGCAGAGGCTCGAACAGGGTGGCAGCTTCTCGGACTGACAGCCTCAGGTTTCCAACAGAAGGAAGAAGAGGATGCCCCGACCGCTCCCGAACTTAGAATCAAGTGCCGTTGAATCCGTTGGAACCGTGGAAAGCTCTCTTCGCACCAGAACTGGCGGGGAAGCCAAACGATGCTAGAGAAGACCAGTGGACTCTGAACAGTGGTGATAGGTCGGTGTAGACTGTGGGGAAGCAGAACTATGTACCCAGAGAAGAAAATTGGTAACTCTTGAACACGAATGCCGATCGGAGTTCTGCTTCTTGATTCTGAAAGTAGACAGGACGTTGAATAACGTTTCAGAAGAACTCTTGGCCTGATTCTTCCGAGGTTGGTCGTGGTGAAGCTTCTACTCTGGATCGGGTACTCCGCAGGGGCAGCTCTGCGCAGTTGTGGGAGAACGGACCTCCCGGGCGACACGGACCTCGGATGGGGATGAGACCACCTCCATTGCGAAGAAGACAGGAAGACACTTCCGTGGTTAGCTTTTTAGTCTTCAAACTCGTCCGGAGGAAGATGTGGTCACCTCTGCAAGCTGCTACTCTTCTGCAGATCTTCAGTTGAGAGCTGTAGGTTGAAGATGACGGGGGGAATGGGGTATATGGGACGGGAAATGGGGGTGGATGAGTGTGGGGAAAGCCCGGGCTGTGAGGGGGTCTAGGAGGGGGTGTTCCAAGGTGGGGGAAGGGAAGAATGCAGTCTGGAAGGGGGTCTAACAGGTGGTGGGAGGAGGAGCTACGAATTTGGGAAGGTGGGTGAGAGGAAAATGGTATTTGAAAATGGGTTTAAGGGTGGGATTAAATTTTGGTCTTGGGGGATGGGAAGAGGTGTGTGGGGAAGGTAAAAAGGGTCTTGGGGAGTGGGAATTCTCCCTTGGGAGATGAGAGGGTGCTTGGGAAAGGGGAGTGGGTGGTTGGTGGTTGGAGGGTGGAGTGGGGAGTGGTGGAATCTCCCTTGGGGATGGGGTGGAGTTAAGGTGGGTTGGTGGGGAGTTAGGGATGAGTTATTGGAGGGGGGAAGAGAGAGAAAGGTGGTTGGGAGGGGAGGAGAGAGAAAGGGGCGTAGGTTTTAGAGAGAGAAAGTGGAGGAGAGAGAAAATGACTTATTAGAGAGAGAGAGGTAGAGAGAGAGGGGGGATAGGGGCTTCTCACCCAATTGGATTCACTCCACTAAACTAAGTCTTTGAACTCTCAAATGGCAATTTTTTCATTGATTGATTCATTGATTGATTACAAATGGAGGAAATGGGGTCCTATATATAGGCAACCCACATTTTCACAAAAGACCCTGACATTTAACACACTAACAAATAACCGAAGGAAGGGGGGGCACCCATGGGCCTAGCCCAAAGAAATAGGCCCAATAGCAAACTCATTAGCCTAATGAGACTCAAACTTAGGGAAATGACTCATTAACCTAGGTACGAGACTCAAATAAAAGGAAAATTACATGATTATGACTCAAAGAAAATATGAAAATTACATGACTCAACTTAGAGAAATATGAAGGACACAATGGAGCTATGCTAGCAAGCAATCGAAGTTGTAAAAAATATGAAGGGCGAGAGATGCCCCCATCACATCTTGCAGCCAGAGTTCCGCTGAGGGGAAAACCGGTCAGAGGACCAGACCAGGGACGCACGGTCTGTGTGTGCACACGTGGTTGGGGGCGGTTGGACCCACACTGATGAGCGTGACCCCAGCTAGTCACTCGTTTGTGGTTACCTGTGCGGTGTTCGTGCCTTTGGTAGGAGCTACCACGTCAGGCAGTTCACCTGCGGTGTGGTGTAAGACGTCAGGGGACGTTACCGACTGTGCTTCTAGTGGGAGGTACTCATGTTGAGTCGGGAGTGACAGACTGTCAGTCTCTGTGACTTTGACCATCGGGTCTTGGTCGTGTTGACCGTTGAGTTTCGGTTGTCTCGCTGTGGCGCGTGTGTTGGTTCTCGCGCCGTGAGACTAGTGCTAGTAGCTTTACCGAGGTTGCGTCTTGCTGTGCGGTACTCGTGACCAAGTGGTCGGGGTTGCACCTTGGACAGCGTGTCCAGGTTGGCCGTGTCCTGGGAGACAGGCCTCTACGGCGCAGTTGCCATGGGTTTTTACTTCGATAGGTGGTACTAGTGTGGTTCGGTAGCCTCGACTGTGAGATTGAGGTGTGCTTTCGGGTACAGTAGGAGTAGTTGTAGTGCCGAGTTTCGACCGGCCACCCGGTTTATTGTTCCTGCTGTTACGGTTACTCTTGTAGCTTTCCTTTCTGCTACTGCCGTTGTTTCCGGGTGGGGTTCCGCGGGATCCCTGCTGAGTCTCTATTTTGGAGACTCATTCCCTGCTTTTCAGGTGTAGCGGTTCGAGGTTCGAGGGTGCTGTTCGAGGGTTCTCAGTTGCCAGCTCGTCGGGCCGAGTGTTCACTCGGCATGTGGTACGCTTTACTACCTTAGACTGTACTTTCTGTTGGACTGGACTCTGTTGTAGCTGTAGTTGTTTATTTATTTCTGTTAATTGTTGAGTTGTCCTGCTTTATTTCCTATTTCTTTGTGTCTCCACACTCCTTTGAGCCCTTCCGAGCCCTCCCGGCTCGTGGGCGGCGGTTCGAGTCTTGGGTTATCGGGTCTCTCCCTATAATCGGATTCTCGGGTCGTTACAATTTTCCCCTAGACAAAGTAGGGTTCACGATGGCGAGGTCGTGATTATGTCTACCCAGACCGCGTGGTCTTGAGTTTGGCCATTGTCTGTGAGACGGGCCACCACGTCAGGCTTGTCGTGGTATGTTTTCTGGCGGCGTAGCCAGAGGTCTTTCTGTTAGACCGATGTTTCCCCGATAGTGGGATCGGGGCGTTGGTTTCAATTCTAGTAGGAGTAGCTGTAGTGCCGAGTTTTTACCGGCCACCGAGGTTGCTGTTCCTGTTGTTGTTGTTACTTTCCGCTACCGCCGTTGTTTACGGTTGGGGTTCCACGGGACCCCTGCTGAGCCAGCTATAGGAGGCTCACCCTTGCTTTTCAGGTGCGATGGTTCTTCCTCGAGGTTAGAGGGTACTGTGCAGAGGTTTTTAGTTGTCAGCTCATCGGGCCGAGTATTCACTCGGTGTTGGGTACGTTTCTCTACCTTAGGTTGTACTTTTGTTGGACTAGACTCTGTTGTAGTTGCTTATTTATTTTTATTATATTTGAATTATCCTGCTTTATTTTCTATTTCTTTGAACCTCTACACAGCTTTTGGCCCTTCCGAGTGCTCCGGCTCGTGGGCAGCGGGTCAGGATTCGAATGGTATCGAGTTCTTCTCTGTATCCGGATCTTGTGTCGTTACATGAGTGGTCTTTGCTCATATGTCAGATCCTTTTGTATCACCAGTTCCTCATAACTTATAATATGAAAAGGGTCATAGACGTACTTCTTGCGCATGAATACATGAAATACGTCATGGACGCTAGACAATTGTGGAGACAACGTCAATCGATAAGCTACCTCGCCAACCCTTTCAAGAATTTCAAAAGGGCCAATGAATCGCGGGGTAAGCTTGCCTTTAATGCCAAATCTTCGAATTCCTCAACCTGGGGAAACCTTGAGAAATACATGATCTCCCACTTGAAATTCCATGTCTCTTCTCCTGATATCAGCACAAGTCTTTTGTCTATCCTGAGCCATCTGAAGTCTCTCCCTAATCAGCTTCGCTTTTTCTGTCGTATCCCGAACAAGATCAGGGCCTAGAAGTTGTCTTTCTCCAACCTCATCCTAGCATATAGGTGAACGACAACTCCTACCATATAGTGCCTCGAACGTTGCCATTTGAAGGCTTGATTGATTGCTATTATTGTAGGCAAACTCCACTAGAGGGAAGTGGTCATGCCAACTTCCACCAAAATCAATTGCATAGGCCCTGAGCATATCTTCCACCACCTGACTGGTTCTTTCAGTTTGACCATTGGTTTGTGGATGAAATGCAGTACTGAAATTCTACCGGGTCCCTAATTAATGTTTTAGACCCTTCCAGAATTGAGACATGAATCGGGGGTCTCGATCAAATATAATAGTGATAGGGACTCCATGTAGTCTCATAATTTCTTTCATATATAAGGCAGCCAAAATATCCACGGACCATTGACTTTTAATAGGTAGAAAGTGAGCCGATTTGATCAAGTGATCAATGATCACCCATATACCATCATGTCCTCCTCTTGACCTAGGTAGACCCATGATGAAATTCATCCCTACACTCTCTCATTTCCACTCGGGGATCTCCAATAGATGTAATTTTCCAGCGGGATTTTGATGTTCTGCCTTAACTTGTTGGCAAGTGAGGCAGCGTGATACGTAGTCCGCCACTTCTCTTTTCATATTGGGCCACCAAAAATTCCTTTTTAGATCTTGGTACATCTTGGTAGCACCAGGGTAAATGGCATACCTTGATTTATGTGCTTCGTCCATAACCAGCTTTTTAGTATCGGCATGATCCGATATGCAAATTCGACCTTGGAATGGCAATCTTCTGTCAGTTGCCATAGAGAAATATGGCCGTTGATCAACATTCTCCTTGATTTCCATCAGTGTGGGGTCATTCTCTTGCAACTTGATCAGGCCATCTATGAGTGTAGCTTGTGACAGGATATTGGCAATAAAGCACTCTTCTTTCTCTACATTAATATCTAGATTTAACTGGGCAAATTTGACAATAAGATTAGTCATCCTTTCATGAGGCTTGATAACATTCCTATTGGTTTTTCGCTGAGTGCGTCGGCTATAACATTTGCCTTGCCTGGATGATATTGGATGGTGATGTCAAAATCCTTGAGATACTCCACCCATCTCTTTTGCCTTATATTTAACTCCTTTTGAGAAAAAAGACACTTCAGACTTTTATGGTCTGAATACATGTTGACACACAAAATATCATTGGGCAATAATCACGCGCCCGAAGGAGTCAACCAAAAATCAAAGACAGGTCCACTCGAACTGCTAAAGCCTCAGGCCACCTTGCAAGAAGTGCCGGGGACTCAACATTTTGACATCTCGGGTTTACACATCTACTACAGCTCGCTTAAGGCCCGTTGACAGCCAGAGCCAATGAAACCGGCATCAAGATGATTGTCCCAGATATGCCTACATACCTCGTCCGACCAGGATGAGAATGTAACAGGCGGTTCCCGCCTAATGAAGAAGCCTCCCCGAGATGAAGAAATGCCCCTGGCCCCTCAGAATAGGGAGCCGAAGGCAATATCTGCAGAAAACATGGGTCGCCCGATCAGGACACCCAGAATCCTGAAATGGTCTGCAAGTGACTAATGGAAGACTCCAAAGGAGCGAGAACCCCCAGAACGGAGGTTCATTCAATAAAAATGCTTCGTGCAAGCAGAAGGTGGCCCTGGAGTATCGATACTCTGCGTTAATAACGCCACTAGCGGAAGTTTTGAGATTTCTGTAAGATACACACGGAACACCGGAATGATCCAAAAATAGCCTCGAAGACGTACGAGCCTAGCAGAAATCCTCCTAAGGGTCACCCCTCCGGTGAGGAAGGTCCACGCACTCTCCGAGGGAAGGTGGCAGCACAAATCGATGTCCCGAAGGGCAAATCAGTGCAAATCTCGGGTAAATCGGTACGTGTTCTGCACATCTTGGAAACCTGTGGAAGCCCCGAATCAATGCTCCAAAACATATTCTGGGGCCAGTGCACTAACTCCAAAGCTACTCCAGACGATGAGCTCTCGCAGGGTTAATTATAGGTAAAATTACAAAATTACAAAAATGCCCCTAAGTGGCTGAGTCGGTGGTGCTACTTTGCCTGATTCGACGGTGGCCTTTGTAGCTGATTCGGTGGTGCCTTAAGGAGGAGTCAGTGGTGTTGTTAAAGCTTGAGGCGGTAGCGATCACTGACTCTGAGCCGATGGCGCATGAGGCCGAATCGGCCATCCCATCAGTGGAGTAGGCGACGCATCGGGCGCGTGTCGGGTCGGAAATGGCCCAGTCCCATCAGCGAACCAATGCCCTGTTTTGGGTATTCACCTATATAAAGGGCCCTTGTCCCTCACCAGAAAGGGGGATTGATCAGAAGAGCACGGAGAGTGGGCAACCAGAAGGGGGGAGAGAACAATCGGGAGGAGCAAGCAGAAGAAGTCGGAGGAGAGAATCGAGGGAAGCAAGGAGAAGGTGGGTTTCATGAGAGACTCCACGTTTGTTTTTGTTCTGTATTCTTCCTTCTTCAGTTTTTCTTCTCTCTTGTGATCGGTTTTCTTTTCTTCTCCCGAATTCCTCTAAGCATTGTAATCCTCATTTCCATTCTGCTGTAACCAATGAAAAGGGTGAATGAAAAAAAAATAGAAGTTTCGAGCTCCATTTGGGTCGTTCTCATATTTTGTCCCTGGTTTATTCACATTATATTCGCTCTCGTCAATTTTGATTCATATTCCTCAGCCCTTCCCGAGCGTGAGAAGACGCCCCCCCAGTGGCTAAAGTTCTCATCGATCCTAGGATTGTTCGGGAATAACTAGAGGTTGCGTTAACCGCTATGTGAGATGACCCATGGCAACGCCCGGACGGGCGACATTAAACCCCCTCTCCCCAAGGGCTGTTCTTTATCGATGGCGTTGTTTAATCTATGAATATGAGTTTTGCTCGAGCAAATGGTGAATGAGAGACTGCTGAGTGCCCTTTCACTTGTCTCTGTCAGTTGTAAGGGCGCCAGTGCACTCTAATAGTCAATGTAACAGTCATCCACCGCTTTATTCTGGAGCTACCATATGCCCGTTTTAGTGTTCGATGATTTATCCCCAAGGGTCTCGTCCCACTTACATCCTATCTCTGGCGACAACGAGCACGAGTTGCCTGTGGCAACCATGACCGCTTGTAGAGTGGAGCTTGCCTCGGGGCGAAGCAGAATGATATGCATTGTCTCCGCGATTGTTGCTAATCAATGGGTGGTTTTTCCTCGATTGTTTCTAATCGTCCATGCCTGGGGAGGGGTACATCCCTTTGTTCATTTGTCCAATTTCCATGAATCAATATCACTCTAGGTTCCAGGGGGTCTGTCGCCTCGTAACATGTTCCCCTGGAAGCCATTTGCACTAAGTGATCCATTGAAATTGCCATTGACATGGCTCACAATCAGAGACCCATTACACCCAATCACCATGAGTCTTTCGTAGGCTAGCCCTCGAGACTTACATAGTGGTGATCCTGGGAGCTAAGGTAGTCCATCGGATTCCTCAACAGACTTTTGGGCTTGACACTGTCTCCCGTGTGTCTTGCTATTTGTCAATTGAATATCTCCCTATGCAGGGGAGATGCTGTCAAATTTGTGTCTGAAAAGATTACAATTTCCCTATGATTTTTGCCATCTCTGTGAGATCATAACGTGGTCTTGTGTGCTTGATTTCGATGCTCAGGAGGCTCCGTATGCCAATGCATGTCTTGTGCTCGAGTAAGAACCTCACACAGGCAGAGCCAAAGGGAGCTGAATGGATAATGGTAACCTGATTTGATCTGACTTATGTAGCAGAATAATAATATCCTTCAGAATCCTCTAAAGTCATATAACTAAATGGGTGAGAGCTCAATTGAGAGGGATTCATGTGGATCTTTTTTTTGATAATTAAAGAAATTGTATTAGTGAAGCAATGTACAGAATGAAGGTTACTGTCTACACAGGTTGTAGACTAGTAACTAGAGACTTAATAACTTATTAATAGCAATTACAAAATGCTGTTTAAAAACTTGCACGACTAAGTTAAAAAATTGAAAATAGAACTGAGTACAAGAGTGTAGGTTGCTGACTTCTTAAAGCAAGGTATTCCTAATGGGTTATGTTGAATCTCTTGAAGATGGAGAAGTCTCTTCTCTTAGAGAATCCGCTCAACCTGCCATGAAATTCAATGTAGTGCCGAGTATCTTCAAGAATAAGAATAAGAAGATTTGACGCACACCTTTCCTTCCATAAATGCCAAACGGTAGTTCTCAATAGTACACGAACAAGCTTCAATATAGGGCCCTTGGATGGGCAGTTTATTGCAAGCTCTGCTATCTCCATTCTAAGAGAAGCCTTGGGAGGCCTCTGTAAATCAAGCCGCTTAAGAATCTCTTTCCAAATCCAGTTACTGTAGACACAAGCAAAGAATAAATGATATGCAGATTCTCCATTATTCTTGCATAGATAACATATACTAGGAACATGAAGACCTCTCCTTTGCAAGTTGTCCATGGTCAGAAGTTTAAGAAGTACTGCTTGCCATAGGCAGTGAGAAGCCCTCTGTATAGTTGGCCTCTTCCAAATTCACTCCCCATGATCTATGACTGCTGCCTTCTCTCTGATCACTTCCCAGAAATGTTTAGTAGAGAATTGACCATTATTATATTTCCATCGAATTGCATCTCTTCCCCCTGAAGTAATAGGAATTTCTGAAATGGAATTCCATAGGTCTGCCATTTCAGAGGACATCGGCTGTGGAAAGGACCAGGATCCATTATTGATGAAAGTGGAAACCTTGCAGTTTTTTTGTAGTTCTAAGTCTTGCATAATATGTTCTCCATACAATTGGTTGATGCTTTCTCCCTGGATCCAAGGATCCGCCCACAAATTTGTTCTATTGCCATCTGCAATCTCATAAGAAATATGAGATTTCAGCCATTTTCGAGCATGCAAAACTCCCTTCCAGGCTGATGAATAATAAGGCTTCATTTTGATTTCCCATATATTGCACTTAGAAAGGTACTTTGCATGAACCCAGGAGCTCCAGAGAGAGTTATTTTTTTGAAGAATTTCCCATAGCAAGTTAGCCATTCCAGCCAAATTCCATTCCCTGAGATTCTTAATTCCCAGTCCTCCCTCTAGTTTCAGTTTACAAATATGCTTCCATGAAACCATATGGTTTGCATGCTTATTAGAATGGCCGTGCCAATAAAAATTACAGAGCATTCCATCTAATTCATCAAGCAAAGATAAAGGGAGGGGGAATGCTGCAAACCAGTAAAGTGAGAAGGAAGATAAAACTGATTTGATCAGTTCTAAACGACCAGCTCTAGAGAGGAATCTATTCTTCCAAGAAGCAATGCGCATTCTGATTTTTTCAATCAGCTGAAGACAATTACTCTTTTTGATACTTCCTGACAGTAAAGGAAGGCCAAGATAGGGAACTGGCAGAGTACCTTCTGAAACCTGGATGATATTAAGGATAGCTTCTTTATTATCCACTTTCCTTCCAACATAGATTTTACTCTTCTGAAAATTAATGCTCAACCTAGACATAATAGCAAATTCCTTGAGAATAGAGGCAATGTGCTGAGCAGACTGTATATCATCTTTGAAAAATAGGATTAAGTCATCGGCAAAAGCAATGTGAGAAACCTTAACTTCTCCAGCTGTAGGGACTTTAATAAAGTCATTCTGAACCGCTTGGTCGATGAGTGTAGTAAATCCCTCCATAGCTATGGAAAATAGGTATGGGGATAAGGGATCCCCTTGCCTAATCCCATTTTTGCTGTTAAAGAAGCCCTTAGGAGAGCCATTTAATAGTATAGAAAACATTGGACTGCATATGCAATTAGCAATCCAATCTATCCTAATGTTGGGGAAGCCCATCTTAAGCATCATAGCCCATATGAAATCTCTGTTTAGTGAATCAAAAGCTTTCTTCAGATCAACTTTAAGGCAGATGATCTTACCTTTTGTTTTGGAGTGAAGGTCCTTGATAATGTCATTAGCAAGTAGGATGTTATGGTGAATGTTGCGCCCCTTAATAAATGCAGCTTGATTGTTACTGATTAAATTAGCCATGACATCTTGCATTCTATGAGCAAGGATCTTGGAGACAATTTTATAGAAGAAGTTGCAAAGAGAGATAGGCCGAAATTGGTCAAAGGAATCTGCCCCTTCAGTCTTTGGAACTAGAGCTATAAAGGTACAGTTAAACTGTTTAAGGATTTTCTTTGATGAAAAAAAATGTTTAACAGCAGCAATAACATCCTCACCAATAACCCTCCAGGAAGCTTGGAAGAATTCAGCAGTAAAACCATCTGGACCAGGGCTCTTCCCCAAGGGAAACTGAAACACTACTTTCTTAATTTCATCTTCAAACAGAGGAAAATTGAGTCTTTCTATCTCTGATGGACTGAGCACATATCTAGGTTGAATATTGAATTCTAATCTCTGTTGGGGTTGGTTCAGTAAGTGCTTGAAGAAATCCACTGCATGTTCTGAAATTTTGGAGAGATCCTCAGTGTATGAGCCATCCATAAGTTTGCATTTACGAATAAGCTTTCTTGATTTTCTACTCTTGATGGAAGCATAAAATATCTAGTGTTGGAATCACCGAGTGCTAGCCAATTCTGCCTAGACTTTTGCTTTGCGAATGATTCTTCATTGTCCATTGCCAACTCATAAGAAGTCCTAAATTCCTTCTCCTGATTGATCAACAACAAATTCTGGGGATCATGCTGGAGTTTCTGCTGGACTCCAAGGAGCCGTTCCCTGGCTATTTTCACTGAATCTTGAATGTTGCCAAATGTATTCCTATTCCAGTCTTTGAGACGTTGTTTTAAGTCTTTAAGTTTGGACCAAAGAATGAATTGCGGATGTCCTTCAATACTGAGATTCCAGGACTCTCGGACTAAGTTACTGAATTCTGGATGCTTAGTCCACATATTGAAAAATTTGAAAGGGATAGCCCCTCTAGAGATGAATTTCTCATTACAGACTTTGAGCAAGGAGTGGTCAGAAAAGCCTTCACCTGCATATTCCAGGAAGCAATCTGGGAATAGCTGCAACCAGGTTTCATTAATCAAACAACGATCAAGCCTAGCAGAGATTCTATGCGGAGGCTTTGATCTGTTACTCCAAGATAGAGATGGTCCAATACTCTTCATGTCTTGTAGGTATGCTGAAAGAATCATGAGATCAAATTCATTGAGAATGGCTTGCGGAACAGGGTTACCTCCAAGCTTCTCATCTGTATATCTTGTGCAGTTGAAGTCCCCTATCATGAGCCAAGGAGTACCAGACGACATTACTGAGAGATCACTAATGTCCTTCCAGAGTGATCTTCTTTGAGAGAGAAAATTAGATGCATAGATAGCAGTAAGAAGAAATAGCTTGCCCGTGACAACAGCCTTCAGTTGAAAATGAATAAATTGCTCTTTCTCCATGACTTTTATCATGTGGAACTTATTGGAATCACACAGTACCCAAATGCGGCCCTAACTGGAGGGGCAATCATTATTCAGGAATTGAGCGTCTGCCCAGATGGCTTGCTTGCATTTGATTGCATTACAAGTCCTGACTTTGATTTCAAGTAAGACAACAACATCAGCTGCGGCCTCCTTTAGGATATGATTAAGCTGTCTATGACGAGAGAGCTTATTTATACCTCTCACATTCCAGCTAATGATCTTCATAATAACAAGAAGATAATAGCAATAAGATTAAGAAATATGACGAGGGGACCTCCTAAGGTCTATAGCCTTCCCTTTTGAATGTTTAAGAGGAAAATATCAGCTCCTTTCAAGAATATGCAGATTGAATTCTTTAGCCGTAGAGTCCTGACGGGTCGGAGCCTCCCCAACATAATTCGACGAATGAGGAACCCTGTTAATTCCCACCTGCGAAGAATCCTGCCCATTTTTCAAATTTGAAAGGCCGTTACAATCTTTCCTAAGCTTAGTCGGACTACTTCGAATCTGAGGTTCAACGACTACACTCGGCTGATTGGTAACCTGCACTCTGTCTTCTGGAAAGCGTTCCTGCAAGGCTGCGAACTGATTAGAGACATTGACTTGGAGTTGCTCAAAGGCAGATGAATGAATATCTTGATTCTGAACTGTTGAATGGCTCTCTTGCTGATTAGAGACAGTGACTTGGGACTTAATCCTTAACTCCATACCCGATTTAATACATTGCCCATCCTGATGACCAAAGGATTTGCATGAAGAGCAGACCTTTGGCTTCCAGGAATAATTGATCAAAATCTTCCGACTGGGACCACCTGGTGTTTGGAAAAGAACTTCATCAGGAAATTCTCTATCCGCAGATATGAGAACACACGCCCTTGCAAAGGAGAGTCGCTGCCTAGTTGCAGTAAGTTTGTCTAGGTAAAGTGGCTCTCTTATTACACTACAGATTTTGCTAAAGAATTTCTTAGTCCACAGATGAAGTGGCACTCCATGCAATGAGACCCACAATGGAATAGTCTTTAAACTATCCAACTCGAACCTCATGTCTGGGCTCCATTTACGCAAGATGAGAGGGTGTCCACGGATGGTCCAGAAACCTTCCAGCACCCGCTGAAGATCCTCTTCAAGATCAAAGTTGCAGAGAAAGAACCCATTCTCAAGAATATGCAGTTGGAACCCATGAGGATTCCAGCGATTCTTAATAAAGGATTGCAGTGGGAGGTAAGAAGTTTTAAGGCCAACCGCATACCCCACCAGAGCATGAGCCCAAACATCCCGAAGTTCCTCAGAGTCACCATCATCTAAGAAAACAACAGGCTGAGAATCCACCTTAGTTGGAGCCACGAATTCAAGCTGAAGGTCTAGAGATGAAGCTGGCGCTTTGAAAAGCGAAGCCCACGTCTGAGGTTGTTGCATGACCCGAACAGAGGAGCGTGAACGGGATCTTGAACTTCTCTGAGCAGAAGGGCGACCTCGACGATGCGCTACCCTCTTGTCCAAGGAAGAAGAACACCTTGGGGAAGCAGCAAGAGGGTGGGGTGGTGGAACTGTAGCTCCAACGGGAGCTACTGGCCGCGAGTCGCCAGAGCTTCTCTCTCTAAAAGCCATCTTCGGTTCCTATCGCCTCTCATGTGGATCTTCTTTTAACAAACCTCAAATGCTATCTAAAGCGAAGGACCCACTTGATTCGGTGGCGTCGCCACCGGCCCGGCTCCACCCGCCTGATGACTTGATACGGTGGCGACGCCACCGAATCACCCGCAGCCGCGCCCTATCGGTGGCGACGCCACCGACTCGAGGTCCCCGCAACGCCCGTCGCCGACTCAACCCCCTCTACGTGTCTATTCTGAATAAATAACCAAACGTATTACATATATATAAATATATGTATACATATATGCATAAATATATGTATATCCATATAAACATGCTAATATCACACATGCTTCGTGCATTCCGTATATAAATATTTCTAATCATCCATGTCTTGGATACAGGGCATGCTTGCATGTATGACCAAATGGTGCGGACACCAGAGCACATAAGCGACACGCGTCGGCGAGCCACCGATACCGTACACAGAGCACCACCCGAGCGACAACGGCTTCCATCTGGCTCGGAGACAGCCTGGAAATTCCCCCTTGAGTCCCGACATTTATCATATTTGTTTAGACTTTATTTGTGTGTAATGTGTGTTTTTTTCATTTTATTCAGTTTTGTAATTTTGATTGCAAGAGGGGTTTATTTGTAATATGGGACCCCTAGGTCCCACGGGCCCCCCATCCCTCCTCCCATTGATCCACCTCACTCCTAGGGCCCATGTGGGGTCAGTCAACCATTCAAATGGTGGGCTTCTAGATGGGTGGGCCAAGTTGGGGACAAGTGTATTAAGATGTCAAAGTTGGCCACCCACCTTGTCAACTTGGTCAAGGGGGCGCCCCCCTCTCAACATCACTCTTTTTATTTTTTGTAAAATGATGATTAGAACTAATTAGTTCTACTCATTATTATATTCCCCAAAATCCTAGGTCCAAGGGTATTTTGAGTCTTTTGCCATTTCATATAAGTACCATGTATTAAGCATTTTAGTAGAATTAATGCCATTTGAAATCAGAAAATTGCTTGGAGCAGCCTTGGGCGCCCCCCTCCTCCCTCTCCCCCTTGCAGCTGAGACGGTTGTCATTCTGAGGTGTGACGCCTCCCCTACCAGTTCTGGTCGCCGCCGCCGCCACCACGAGCCGCCATCGCACCGCCAACGAGTTCGTCGGAGTTCTATCTTCAGCCGACCACTGCCACTTCCACGAATTTTTGCAGCCAGCCACGAGCTCCTTTTGATCTGGTATTTTGAGGAAGTGTTCCAGAGGCTTTCCCCATGTTCTCCAAAAATCGGTTGGCCTTCTAGTTCACGTTTTCCAATTTTTCATTTTCGTCCAACTTTCAATTTCAGTTCTATCAATTTTCAGATCTGATTTTCACCTTTCCTGAGTTTCCCGTCTTCGACCCCTTTTGTGATTTTTCCTAGGGCTCCCAATTTTACTGGGAGTTCTTCCCATCAACCCCTCCACCCACGATTTTTATTGATTTTTGATCAGCCCTCCATCTATTTTTCAAAAATCATTTTCAGAGCCAGCTACAGTTTTACCCACCTCTGTCCAGATCCGACCACCTTCCAGTGCAAAATTCATAACAATTCGTAGCCTCCTCCAATCCTTCCACAAGAATTATTGCCAGTTTCCTTGTTCCAATCCCTACAACTTTGGTGACGAGCTCAGAGGCTGAATCGGACGTCTTCCTGGCGGTCAACGGCAGTTCTCAGACAAGTCCCCTGCTGATCTGAAGGTTCGGGTACTGTACAACAGTAACTTCAAATTTTAACAAAGTCAAGATCCGAGCAGATCCAGCCGATCCCTCTAGCCTTAGATTGAAGGATTTCAAGAGAGATTTCCAACGATAGCTCATGTGCCCCGATCCGATATCGGGATTGATCGCAGCGGCCGATCTCGCCGGAGCGCGCGCCGAAAAATAGAACTGAAAATCCGTGGACAGCAACTTCAAAAGTTGGAGATCGGAGCCGATCGGCCACCGATTGGTGTTTCTGGCCGACTGCCTTCCAGGGAGGTGCGTCCCCAGGGGTCCCCATCACAGCGGGCCCCCACCCCAGCAGGCCGGGAGGACAGCGCCATCTGTGGGCCCCACGGACCCGTAGATCGCGCCGTCCGGACAGCACTTTAGACCCGTGTTCGGCACCGCCGGGCGACATCAAGATGCTGCCCGTCAACCCGATTCGCGTGATTCCCGGGCCCCACATGTGACCTTTTACCTCCCTACGTGGAGTGGGTCAAATATTTGTACCGCTGTAATATTGTTTAACCGGGAGTCCGTAAATCAGTCGGGGTTGTCTTCGCCACGCCGGGTGCGTGGAGGTAACGGTCTAAACTTCTCGGTGTTACTTTACTTAGCTAGTATACGGTCTTATGCCGCTGCGAGAGTGTAGGTTCCTAGCCCGTGTGTTCATGTCACCGCTGTGAGTGTGAGAGTGACCCGTCCCGCGACTCGATCCGAGTCCGGAAGTTGAGTCAGACTACCTTGAACTCTGCCGGTTCCTTAACCGCGCACGATCCATGCTTTCCCTCGCTTGGGACGACGAGTGAGTTTGCACTTCTGTTAGCGACGTGTAGCCCATAGGAGCTCTTAGTGTCGAGCCGAGGTCACTCTAGTAGTCGTGTCATTGCTGGTCGAGTCGTGTCCGTCTCATATAGCGTCGTCTCCTCAATCTGTCCCGCATCAGTTTGGTATCAGAGCAGTTGAGTCTAGGGTAGTCATTGCATAAGTCTTGCATGCATCATGGTCTAAGTCGAGTCTAGGATCATCATTATTTTTCAAAACAATTAAAAGTGTGTTTTAAAATTACATTTCATCCCGATAATTCGGTATATTAAAAGGTGTTGTCCGAATGTTAGGCTACGCCTATCGGGAAGGTCGCACACTTGCGGGAGTGATCTTCGGATCGATTAACTCCGCCACGTACCGGATATTGGTTTAGGTCTAGATGCATTAGTCGGTGTTTGCATCAGTTTGTGTCTCCTAGTTCATGTGTGGTCCAATAAGTGTCAGTCGGTCTTGTCCAAGTGTCGGCATGTCTAACATTTAGCATTAGTCGGTTTGTCTTGTCTCTTGTCATCATGCCCATCTTGCAGTTCCGGGTTTCCAATGGACTCCCGGTCGCCCAGGCGATATGACCGTTGGCCCACCCATGGGCTTTGCAACCATCATCTCCGCTTCTGTAGGCCTGAAGCCTCATATTTTTTTGGCTCCAATGACCCGGGCATCTACCTCAAGTGGGAGGCCACCATGGACACCTACTTTGATTGTTATACTATGTCCGAGGCAATGCAATTCTCTTTCGCCAAAGAGCGGCTTCTTCATGAGGCTGCCGAAAAGTGGGATTACATCGAAAGAATGAGAGAGATTAGGAGGCAATGGCCCATCGAGTCGTGGTGGGACATGAAGAGAGAGCTTAGGAAGGTCTACGTGCCCCAACCGGTCACCTCCAACCGGCCCCACCCAATCACTTCCAACCAAGTGGGTCCTAGTCAGAGGCAAAGAGCCCTACACGTAGATAAGCCAAGTCTCAATCCTAGGACGGTTGACTACGGGCGAGTCCACCATGATATCCCTATTCCAACCCACTCCGTTGCCGAACTTATGCAAATGATTTTGGACCGATTGGATGGGGTGGATAGGACACGTACTCCTAGTGATGTACTCCTACCCGAGCCTAAGAAGGTCATCGCCGGTAGTCTTAACCCGGCCCCATCAACGGAGTCCCCAAGCCCTCTCCCCATCATGGAGGATGCCCACTCCCCATCCGAGGGCAACAATTCATCAAGGCCTTCACCCATGGAACTCCATACGGAGCCCATCGTGCGCCTAAAGGGTGAGGTAATTATTGAGGAGCCATTAGCTAGTTGGCTCAAGGATGGCTTGGTCCCACTTTCCTTCCCATCTATGGACCCTATCCTACCTCTAGTGCCAGTCAATTCATTTCACACCACTTTCCGATCTAGTCACTATGTGGATACATTGGATGACCTTCTTAAAGGGTTAGACCGGCAATTGACATTTATGCACTTGTTGGCTACAGGCTTCGACCGACCCACAGGTCGTAGTTTCACTCATCCCACTTTAGGGTCCTGTGGACCTACTAAAATTCGGGGGGGAATTTGTTCGTTTGTTGGTCGGGGTTAATTCTTCTATTTAGTGCGAGGGCGTGCCAGTCACAAAGTGACGATTTATTCGGGCTTCGTGGAAGCCCATGGTGCGCTCGATCTGACTAATCAGACAATTGTGTGGTTCGTGTCGGGACCGAAACCCGCCGCGCCATAAAGGTCACGGCGTTATTTACATCCCCCATACGTGGGAACACCATTGATTGATTGCCGGGAATAAGGGCCCTACGGCCTAAAGAGAATACTAATAATGTAGGAGGATAGTGAAAGATGAACTATGCTAGAAACCTGTCTCGGGACGTGAATGTTCAGACTATGTCGGCCACTCATGGGCCACTTCATGTTCGGACGAAGCTCCGTGCTTGTAGTATAAAAGAGGGTGACAAAACCGCATGAATGTCTGCCACAAACAAGGCAAGTTTAATGAGAATACGGGATTGGATCCCGGTAGAAACGGGTCAAGTTGATAGACTGTTGGCCGGAGATGATTTCGAACTATGGCCATGTCGGAAATTCCGTAAACCACGTCCGATACCATAAGGCGTCGTCGATTTTCTCTTTGCACCCAGTCCGAGGGAGTAAATTATTAAGTGCATAGCCCGAGTTCACTAACGTGCGCCCTCACACGCGGATCGACCTGCGCAGTCAGGTTGCGGGGTTCGACCTGCCCGGTCAGGTCGCGGGGTTCGACCTGCCCGGTCAGGTCGCGGGGGTGAAGGGGGCAGCGCCCCTTGCGGGGGTTTCCGGGGGCAGCGCCCCCGGAACAAAATTTAATTATGGGGGGGTAATAGAGTTCCTTTCATTTTTTTATTTGGCATTGATCTTTGCATTCTTCTTTTGTTTGAACCTTTCTCTCCCTTTTTTACTATTATTTACCCCCCCCTCTTTATATAAAAGAGGCGCGCCGAATCTGAAGTGGGCAAAAGGGGAGGCACGCCGGATAAGGGCTTCGAAGGAGGGCGCTGGATAAGGGAGCACATGGGGGGCGCGCCGGTTTAGCCACGCCGTATTAACCAGTTGCAAGGAGATGGGCGCGCCGGTTAAGGGGCGCCGGGTTAAGAATGTTAAAAGGGGGGGGGGGGCGCCGTTTAAATGGATATGAAGGAGGAGAGGAGGGGCGCGCCGGTTAGATGGATATGAAGGAAGAGAGGAGGGGCGCGCCGGTTAGATGGACACTAGGGGCGCGCCGGTTTAACATGATGCAAGGGAGGAGGGAGTGCGCCGTTTTAAGAGTTCAATAAGGAGGGAATGAGGGAGGGCGCGCCGTTTTATCCTTTGGAGAAGAGATAGGGGGATTTTGTGAGGAGGGTTGAAGCGACGCGGTGGAACAATGGCCACGCCGTTTTAACCCGCGCCGGGATAGCTATATGGGGTTGTTTCAGAGCTCTGTTACTGCGTTTTCTTTTCCTTTCACCCGTAGATTGATTCAAGGTTTGATTTGTTCGTTCTGTTGATAGATCAAGCTGGTAATGAGGAGGTTTTAAGAGCTTTAACCATTTTAATCGTTTATTATGATGAAACAGTATGAACGTCTAAGTGTTTTACTCCAGCAGTTTGCTCACAAAGGCCTCATTTCGTTCTTCATCAGTTCAACTTGTTCACCTGTTGTTGGGCGTTCTTAGCCTTGGTGAAAATTGGGCAGTACCTCCCCTGGACCGAGACTTGCCAGAGATAAAGGAGGGTCACCAATCGGATTGCTCCGGGGTAGACTCTCAAAAATCGGAGTAGCCTCACGGCGGTCCGAACCCAGATGTGAGTATGGAACGTTCGAGGGCCAGCCTGCAAGAACGACCACAGCTCACGGGTGATGATCTCGTGGAACGGGACAGATGTAGGCCATAGGTGGCCATGAATGTTCACCCTTCGAACAGGTTCCCTCAGAGTTCATGCCATAGAAGGGCAAGCTTCTGAGGACCCCAGGTGATGTTGAAAATCGGGAGGGAGAAAACGTAAGAAAAGGGGAAGAGGTGAGAGCAATAGAATGCCGTTTACGCCCACAAGAGTCACTCTTTTATTCATCCTCAAGGGGAAGGAAAGGAGGAAAGAATATAACGGAGAAGATAAAAGAAAAAAAACTAGGCGTTGAGGTGGGGGACGGAGATACATTGGTGGGGGAGAAGGAGGAATAGAGCACAAGCTCTTCCCCCTCTCTCCCCTCTCACTCTCTCACCCTCTCTCCCTCTTTTTTCTTCACCTTGCAGGTGGGAATGGATGGAGCTTCTTCTTCTCTTCGGACGCCGGAGACCTTAGCCGAACCAGCAGCCTTCCCTCTCGCCTCTTCTCTCTTCTTCTTTTGTTCCCTCCTATTGGTGCCTCCTCTCCTGTCAGTCCGTCCCCGCCTTGCAATGTAGCCCCCATTTTATATATTGGCCAGCCTGGGGAGGTTCCTGCCACTTCCACCTCGTCCGTGACGAAGCTCAGAGCTGACTGACTATGCTGGACACCGTTGATTCGTCTCGTACACTGCTGCTCGTCCGAGGATGGGACGCTCAGAGATTTGTCGGAGCTTGCCTTGTTGCTGCTGCTTATGTGCTGTCGAACGGAGGTAGAAGAAGGGCCATGGGCATTGAATGTTCTCTGCATGCCATAATGATGCAAAACAGAGTATCGCACCAGAGATGGGATAGAATGAGGTTAAAACGGCGCGGTGGAAAGTGCCCACGCCGGTTTTACCCCAAGTGCAATTGGCACGCCGGTTCAACTTTCTGGCCTTCAAGATGGCCATACCGTGGTAGCCATATGGGCGCCGTTTTAATGCAACGCAAGTGGCGCCGTTTTAAGCATCAAAAGGGGAGGCCCCTTCGACGGGAGCGCGCCGTGTAGCCAAAGGAAGAAGGGGGCGCGCCGTTTTAAGAGGGGGGTGCGCCGTTTTAAGGCGCGCCGTTTTAAGGCCCCTTCGTGCCGTTTTATGCACCAAATGGATTCTTTTCGAAGTCGCGGCCGTTTATATGAATGTCGGCATTCCCAGAACATTCCGGTTGCGACGTATGGCCTCCATAATATTCCGTTTGTAGCCTCTGGGACTCGGTCCCAGATTCTGCGTGACTTTCGGTGCATGCCGAGACTGTGCTGGAGTTCCCGACTTTTCTCTGATTCGGCTCTCGGCATGGCCGGTCGGAGCGTTGTAGCTGTATCTTTTGCTTAGGGGGCTTCCTTAGCGGGTAGCGGACCACCAAGCGAGTTCTCGTCTTGATCGGGTGAGGCATGAGGTTTATTCGGCCTTTTCATCTCCGACTTGCTCTCGAGTGTTACGATGTGCATGCCGTACGATCGACGCCGTCATTTTTCGACGTCCACAGGTCCATCACTTCCGTGTACACCGTGGGTCATGTTACCACGGAGGTTCTTCTACTCCTCCCTATGCCGGCCGAGCCAGACTTCATTCCCATTTGCCCAAGGGAGGAATCTTACTTTCTACCTATGACTGCCGTCCCACCTCTCACAATGAATGAAGGTGATCATTTACACCTCCAAGATTTCCAAATGTGGGACAGTGATTTATGGAAGCCTAGTCCGAGGGGTCATACCTTCTTTGATCCCTTCGACCCATTCTCTTGTGGACCCCGTGACCCACCATATTTACTCCACCTTTTTGAGAGAGTCCACCATCATACCCCCACCGTCTCATCTCCCTTCATGAATGAAGGAGATCAACAACACCTTCTAGACTTCCACACATGGGATCTTGAGATGAGGGAATCCATATCGAGGGGTCACACATTCTTTGATCCCTTCGATCCCTTTCTTCGTGGGCCCCTTGGCCCACAACCTCCATTCCACCTCTTTAAGGAAGTCCACTATCACACTCCTCCTACTCGGGCCTGGCAACCTTCACATGGCAATAGGTCCGAACTGTCATTTGGGGGTAATGAAGACTTTGGTTCCCCCGGTCCACCTAAACCACCCAAACCTCCCGGACTTCCCACATCCAAACCCAATGTCCATGATTGGTGCATCGTATGGTGTCTAGGAGTACACCATGACATTAACCTCCGGTTATGTCAAATGCATGCATGACACACATTCGGATGTCCTGGACCACCTTGCATATGATTGGGTTTGACTAACATTAGGTTTGTGTAGGGTCGTGTGTGCATCTGTGTGTTTTGCTTTTTGTTAGGCATGTTAGGAGTCTGCATGACGACGTCCGTCGTCACATTAAGGTCAGCAATGCACGTTACAAAGAGCTAGCCGATGCTCACCGACACCATCGAGAGTTCCAAGAGGGCGAATATGTCATGATCAGGGTAAGACCTGAACGGTTTCCCTCTGGAACCGTTAAGAAGTTGCAAGCTCGCGGAGCCGGTCCATTTAGAGTGTTGAAACGCGTTGGATCCAATGCGTATGTTGTAGATCTGCCTGAGGAATATGGTATAAGCTCTACTTTTAATGTATTAGATCTAGTTGCATATAGGGACCCAGCGGTGATCCCTAGTGAGCCTTTTGAGCCGTCCCCTCCCATTGAGAGTGATCCCACACCTGAGTGTCCACCTCCAGCCCCTCTTTCACGGCAGCGTGAGCATATCGATCATATACTGGATGAGCAGGTGACAGTTACCAGGAGTGGATCTTACCCGCGCTACCTAGTGCGCTGGAGAGGGCGACCCGCCACTGAGGACACATGGATCACCCATGGAGAGTTGCAGCAGTCGATCCGGACCTACTGGAGCGATACCAGAGTGATGCAGACCCTTACTCGACCGGGTCGAGTTTCTCCCACCCGGGGAGAATTGGTGCGGACACCAGAGCACATGAGCGGCACGCGTCAGCGAGCCACCGATACCGTACACGGAGCACCACCCGAGCGACAACGGCTTCCATCTAGCTCGGAGACAGCCTGGAGACTCCCCCTTGAGTCCCGATATTTATCATATTTGTTTAGACTTTATTTGTTTGTAATGTGTGTTTGTTTCATTTTATTCGGTTTTGTAATTTTGATTGCAAGAGGGGTTTATTTGTAATATGGGACCCCTGGGTCCCACGGGCCCCCCATCCCTCCTCCCATTGATCCACCTCACTCCTAGGGCCCATGTGGGGTCAGTCAACCATTCAAATGGTGGGCTTCTAGAAGGGTGGGCCAAGTGGGGGACAAGTGTATTAAGATGTCAAAGTTGGCCACCCACCTTGCCAACTTGGTCAAGGGGGCGCCCCCCCTCTCAACATCAATCTTTTTATTTTTTGTAAAATGGTGATTATAACTAATTAGTTCTACTCATTATTATATTCCCCATAATCCTAGGTCCAAGGGTATTTTGAGTCTTTTGCCATTTCATATAAGTACCATGTATTAAGCATTTTAGTAGAATTAATGCCATTTGAAATCAGAAAATTGCTTGGAGCAGCCTTGGGTGCCCCCCTCCTCTCTTCTCCCTCTCCCCCTTGCAGCTGAGACGGTTGCCATTCTGATGTGTGACGCCACCCCTATCAGTTCCGGTCGCCGCCGCCGCCACCACGAGCGGCCATCGCACCGCCAACGAGTTCGTCGGAGTTCTATCTTCAGCTGATCACTGCCATTTCCACGAATTTCTGCAGCCAGCCACGAGCTTCTTTTGATCTACGATTTTGAGGAAGTGTTTCAGAGGCTTTACCCATGTTCTCCAAAAATCGGTTGCCTTCTAGTTCACGTTTTCCAATTTTCCATTTTCGTCCAACTTTCAATTTCAGTTCTGCCAGTTTTCAGATCTGATTTCCACCTTTCCTGAGTTTCCCATCTTTGACCTATTTTGTGATTTTTCCTAGGGCTCCCAATTTTACTGGGAGTTCTGACCATCAACTTCTCCGCCCACAATTTTTATTGATTTTTGATCCTCCCTCCATCTATTTTTCAAAAATCGTTTTCAGAGACAGCTACAGTTCTGCCCACCTCTGTCCAGATCCGACCACCTTCCAGTGCAAAATTCATAACAATTCGTAGCCTCCTCCAATCCTTCCACAAGAATTATTGCCAGTTTCCTTGTTCCAATCCCTACAACTTTGGTGACGAGCTCAGAGGCTGAATCGGACGTCTTCCTGGCGATCAACGGCAGTTCTCAGACAAGTCCCCTGCTGATCTGAAGGTTCGGGTACTGTACAACAGGAACTTCAAATTTCAACAAAGTCCAGATCCGAGCAGATCCAGCCGATCCCTCTAGCCTTAGATTGGAGGATTTTAAGAGAGCTTTCAACGATAGCTCATGTGCCCCGATCCGACATCGGGATTGATCGTAGCGGCCGATCTCGCCGGAGCGCGTGCTGGAAAATAGAACCGGAAATCCGTGGACAGCAACTTCAAGAGTTGGAGATCGGAGCCGATTGGCCACCGATCGGTGTTTCTGGCCGACTGCCTTCCAGGGAGGTGCATCCCCAGGGGTCCCCATCACAGTGGGCCCCCACCCCAGCAGGCCGGTTGGACAGCGCCATCCGTGGGCCCCACGGACCCGTAGATCGCGCCGTCCGGACAGCACTTTAGACGCGTGTTCGGCAACGCCGGGCGACATCAAGATGCTGCCCGTCAACCTGATTCGCGTGATTCCCGGGCCCCGCATGTGACCTTTTACCTCCCTACGTGGAGTGGGTCAAATATTTGTACCGCTGTAATATTGTTTAACCGGGAGTCCGTAAATCGGTCGGGGTTGTCTTCGCCACGTTGGGTGCGTGGAGGTAACGGTCTAAACTTCTCGGCGTTACTTTGCTTAGCTAGTATACGGTCTTATGCCGCTGCGAGAGTGTTGGTTCCTGGCCCGTGTGTTCATGTCGCCGCTGTGAGTGTGAGAGTGATCCGTCCCGCGACTCGATCCGAGTCCGGAAGTTGAGTCAGACTGCCTTCAACTCTGCCGGTTCCTTAACCGCGCACGATCCACGCTTTCCCTCGCTTGGGACGACGAGTGAGTTTGCACTTCTGTTAGCGACGTGTAGCCCATAGGAGCTCTTAGTGTCGAGCCAAGGTCGCTCTAGTAGTCGTGTCATTGCTGGTCGAGTCGTGTCCGTCTCATATAGCGTCGTCTCCTCAGTCTGTCCCGCATCACCAAACTTCGGTATATAAAATGGCACTCAACCGAAGGCCAGGTCACGCCCGACTGGAAGTGTCGCTATGCGTGATGATGGTATCCGGACCTAAATTCTTCGCCTCGTACCAAAGTTCGGACGTAATAAATCTTAATTCCTCTTACATGAATAAAAGAAAGCATAGAAGCCTGCATAGCTTCGCGTTTATTTCACTTTTCATACATCGTTATTATTCGGCCCCGAGTGGTGCTTATCTTGGCAATTAATCAAGGGTTTTCCTCCTCAGAGGATGTAATTAATGATATAGCCTTTATGGTATAGCGGACTTCCGATCCCAACCCGAATCTCACATTCGTGTGACCATGTCAGATCGAGCGCACAATAATTTGTCACTTATGTGACTGGCACGCCTACGCATTTTCTTAAATAAATCGTTCCACCAAAGTGGCACGCCTAGTGGGACCGAGTCTCCCTTCATCTCTTTGCCAAGATAAAAAGCCACTTGGGGCTTCCCCCAAGAATACTGATCGTTTGCCTATTTCTTTGATCAAAGGGTGAGCAAGAATGGAGACCGGACTAGCTGCACTCATGTTCGATTCAGGGGTCGTTGACAACCATGTTAACCACGGGTACCTGGCAGTGCCCACTGTGTTTGGGTCATTCCCGCCTGCTGTCAGCTTCCCCAACTTTTTGGGGCTGGCCTTTACTAAACTATTGGGAGTCAAATCTACCGAGCCGATGGAGATCAAGAAGGTTGAAGAAGCTGGGGTCCCTGAGGCCCCGCGCTGTGCAAGCCTATCGAAGAAGCCAACGAGGGAAGTTAGTTGCATGGTGCATCATGCCACCAACGAGGCTCGCCCCATCTGTAATAGAAGACCCGGAGGCCTTCAGCAGAGGAGCACCCAGAGGAAAACTGCTACCACTGTCACTGGGCGCCTCTCAGCGTCTGGGAAGTCGATTCTCATTGGAGGTGTCTGCCTCTTCTTCGACGGACGTGATGCCTAGGCCATCCCTGACCGGGTAGACCCTGCTGTGCTTGTTCATAACTCCTTTCAGGCCTTGTCTGGAAGAAGGGCAGGGGAAGCAGAAGAAGGTCGCCAAGGTCGAGGAGAGCTCGCCATATGACCGAAGAAGTTTAAACAAGTTTGGGTCCCCAAAAGGGTTCAACCCAAGAAGGAAGACGCGCCCATCCGGCCCCGCGAGCCCAGGTCAAGGGAGATCAGGAAGAGGAGAAATGAGAGGGGTGCGGCCCCAGAAGAAGAGGAGTCTGCGGTCACGGAGTTTCCACACAGTGAAGTTTTCCCTGCCTACGCCAGGCAGGCTAATATCTCAATTGTGAAGGGAAGGTTCCATCAGCCATCGGAGAGAGCCAGACTAGCATATCTGCCCCAGGTGCGAGGCCACACATTATCTCCCATCCTCCGAGGAGGGCGTGATCGAGAAGAAATGACCGACATGGTCAAAGAGTATTGCAGGGGATTAGGCAACCCCTCACTAGGTCAGCCGCGCCTGCTCCGAGCAGCTATGGCTGAAGAAGAAGAGTACTCACCGATGAGGATCAGGGGAGAAGAAAATAGTCAGGCCTCGTCCGTGTATGATAACGGACATGAAGATCAGTTCCAGCAAGATTGTGATGCTACAGAAACCCTACCACAGCAAGGGTGAAGGATGATGAGAACGTCGATCTTTGAAAGACTGGCCTACCCAAGCCAGGTGAAGAGAAGTGTCTCCAGATATAGGAGGAACTTGAATATTGTTACTTGCAATATGGCCGGAGTGGCTAGAAGATGTGACGGTTTGCCAGATGAACCGCAAGAGTTAGCTCGTCTAGCCAATCGGCCAGGGGCAAATACCAGGATGGTCACGGCTGCTAGAGAAAAGCTACAGATGATTGAAGAAAACTGTGAGGTTCCCGAAGCAACCGCCACCCTGGCTGTCAATTTGGTGACCACCGAGGAGGACAAAGTCTTGTTGAATGCCTCGCCTGTGGGAGCTTTGGGAGAAGCAATGGAAGGCTTCAAGCACGGCGACCATGGACCCGTCCATGTTGATGTTGCTGCAGAAATATCAGCAGGAGATTGAACTCCTCAAGAAACAATTGCAAGATAAAAATGAACATGCGTCCACTTACAAGCAGCCGGAAGTGCTACCAAAATCTTCACAGGGAGGGGTTCACCCCCGTGCGTTCCCACTTCTATACACTCTGCCTCAACCGACTGAACATAGCCAAGCTGCTCCATTGCAAAGGGCTCCTCAGCCGTAGATACCGCCAATATTGCCTCAGTTGCATCAGGCACCTTTGCTGCGCCCGCTCCCACAGGTGACTGTGCTAAACACTCCATATCGACAGCCAGCACACTTCTACCCGGAGCAAGCAGATCTTGCAACAGTAAATCGACTTATGGTCGAGAAGTTGATAGAAATGAAATTGGCCGAGCGGGGCGAAGGAGAATGTTGACACCCATTTTTTGCCTATAAGTTGAGTCATTTCTCTTACCACCATTTATTGATGCCTCAATTTGTCCATTACTCAATGGGCCATTCCCAGGCATGGCCTTGGGCCTATTTTATGGATACCTCCCTCCTCGGCTAGGCCCGCTTCAATTTAGGGCTTATTGGGCCTTGATTTTGCTTGATTTATCACATTTTATCAATTTTCAAGCGTCCAGCTTTTGCACGGTCTATCGCTTGGCCGTTCAGCCAATAAGCTATTTTTACTGAACTGTTTATCTATTTATTGGATATTAAGGTGATTTTCTGAATTTCCACCGATAAGCTTTTGAACGGTCCATTTGTAGCCGTCCAATGTCATTGAACGGTATGCACATGGCCATCCAGTTCCTAGAGTCCTAGGCTCGTTGATTTTTCAGATAATTATCTATTTTGTTTGGATTTATCACCGACAGGCTATACACGATTCGTGTTGGACCGCCCCATGAATTAAGTGGTCTAGTATTAGACCGTCCAATCCATGAGAGTCCAACGGTGAAATGGTCGGTCAGTTCGATGGATATTTGGATAGTATTTCTTATTTATTTAATTTCCACCGACAGGGTTGAACGGTCTGGTACCAGGCCGCGCAATAAACGGGGCGGTCTATCGCACGACTGCGCCATGGTCCGATCTCTGAAGAATTTAAGGGTTTTTCTCTCTCCACCCGTGGTTTGATCCTTGATTTGTTCCACCCATTTCTCCGCGGATACTCCACCAAATGGGGTGCCGTTTGAACTGGTTGGAAGATAATTCCATTATCTACAGATTTTCTTTTGATATCTCGAGTTGATTTTCATTAAAAACCCCAGTTTCGGGGCTGGCTTTTTAGGCTCTATAAATAGACCCTAAGGCCAAGCTTTGAAAAGGAGGGGAAGATGTTAAGGTCACGGCGAAGACCTGTCGAATTCTAGAGTGACCTACAGTCAGGGAGGGAGGCCTTCTACATCCATTCAGGCCTCCGATTCAGGGAGTATTTGCATTTGGTATTTTCATTCGATAGTTCCGCCGCCGCTCTTTTCCATTGCATGCATCATTGTCTCTGCTCTTTTCTATGTTTTCACTCTTGCATTCCATTACACACGCCCATCCCTATTATTTTCCACGCCCCTAGGGTTTTAAAAACCTCCCAGGTATCCCCCAGTCCATGTTAGTTCATTTATTTTTATGTTCTTTCCTAGTTACTACACTTCATAGTTCTGATTTGGGTTTTCTTTTGTGGTCTTCATTGTGCTTTACAGGTCAGCAGCATATTAGCACGAGGCCCATCCCCTCTGGCCGGCCGGAGGGGGTGGAGGATCAGATCCCACCAGTTTAGAGTTTGGCGTTTCTGCACGGCCTCATCCCGTCCGTTTGGAGATCAGGATGGTCTATCACCAGCCGTTTAGTTCTTTACGCGGCTGTCCTCGAGCCGTTCTATTGCTAGATCCACCTTTGTCCCGCTTCATACTTCGACACTTTGAGTGGTCTGTCTCATGATAGTCCACTCCACTGAGCAGGTCCTCCAGGACCGTCTACCCCTGCCAGCGCTGAACAATCTGGCGAGTGCTCTCCTTCTTTTCCAAGGTACGGTGTATTTATTACACTTGGCACCTTGGTGGCGATCACACACTCACATCCCTCTATCCCCTTCTACTTTGCATTCAATTCATTTATCATATTGATATAGTAAGAGGGTTGGAAGGATACAAAAGGGAGTAAGGAAAAACATGTCAACACACTCTTTTTTGGCGATCACGGTGGGACCCCTAGTGCCTATCGTGCTAGTGTTTTGCTGACCCATTCGTGTGTTTGGTTAGTTCTCTTCGTTGAGTGTTCACAGGTTACTCTCTGGTTCACCCATGGTTGCTGTCCTCTGAAGATTACGCGGTTCACCAGAGGCCGTTCACGTCTCTAAACGGCCGCGGATTGGCCGTCCTGTGCTCATCCCAGTAGTGGTGTCAGCTCGTTACATTCAGCGGCCCCCGGGAGGCCATCCGATTTATTCCACGGTCGGATATAGACTGTTTAGCGCTGCTGGCTCAGGTACGTTTCTACCCTCACACTGGTTGTTCGTACTGATATTCGGTGGTCTTTTCAGGACCATTCCATGGTCTGCACAGTCTATCGAGAGACCATCCATCCAGGTACGCCTCTATTCTCTGCTACTTAGTTCATTTCAGTATTCTGTGATTTTCGTTAGTTCTGTCGTTACTCCCTACTATTGAGCGGTCCACCCTGGACCGTCCCCCCTCCCTGAGCGGTTTGATATAGACCGTCTATTTGTGCTATAGTGCACCCGAGCCTCCATTTTGATTATCATTTCACATTCTTCATGATATTTCGGTGCTGATTATTGGTCTCCCCTGATTGTTCTTTCCCTTTGCATGATTATTAGTCATATTTGTCATATTTGCTTGATCATTGCTTGCTAGTTTCTAGGCTAAACTCTTGCATGCACTCCGGTGCACATAGGATCATACACCGCTCTTCATCAGTAGTTGCATTCCAACCGAGGTAGGGTTTCCTCTCGTCTCCATATTCCTTGGAGCCGACTAGGTGACCTTACCAAGGGCCTTCGTAAGTCCCCGTGAGCTGTGGATTCCCACACGGACGCCGGGCAGGTTGTACCGTACCCACCCTAGTCTAGGGTTTGCATCCGTGAGAAAGAGAGTCCCTTAGAGTCAGCCAGTTCCTCATTTCCTACCCTGGTTAGGTACCTTGTGGTCGAGTGAATTTATACTTTAATTAATCCACTAAGGTCCTAGAGAGGAACTTATAAAAAAATTTCATGCATCACTTAAAAAAAAAAGGTTGCTTAATTGGTTGATTCTTCTCTTATCTCTCCCCTCTATTGCGTGTTTCTTGTTTCAATTGTTTGTTCAGATTTTGGTTAGGGTTGTCTGCTTCTCTTCTCTAGGCGTTTAGTGCATGTGGAGTTGTTTCTTCCCCATAGGATCGTCTCCTAGGGGCAGCTCGCATTTCTTTTCTTACTTCAACCCTTTGTTCGAGTCCTCACCCACCATGTCGTCCTACAACTTCTCCCATTCTCATGAGGATTCTCTCTCCACGGGACTTCTGGAGGACCAGCCTAGGGTCGCACATGTGCAAGGGGGAGAGGGCACTGCCCCTCCTCTCCCGACTGTTGTTGCTGAGGGCGCCCAACCCTCTCTCTCTGATTCATCCACTCACCACTCGGCCAGTTAGGTGCTCCACATGATGGCCCAGTTGGACCCTACTCAACTCCATCTCCTGAAGCAAGCTTTGCAAGGGGCGGATGACCCGCCTTCCGTGCTCCCTTTTGGCGTGACTGCTGCCGCCACTTCTACATCCCTGATTGCTAGATTAGGGGCCACCTCTGTGGCCCCCATTGACCTCACCCACATCCATCCTCAGGTTCTTCGATTCTCCACCATGGAAGCGGGCCAGGCTTCTACCTCGGCCCATCAGCCACTGGACAAGGGGAAGACTCAGATTGCCTCCAGTTCTTATGTTGATCCTTACACCACTATCTCACCAGCACTGTAGGCCCTCGTGGCCCCGGCTGATTTCTTTCATCTTCAACCAGGGGCCGCCCAGTTGGCTCATTTGGATACGGGCCCTTCTTTGGCCCATTATCCATCTTATGGGCTGCCGCCTCAGTCAGTTTATCCTTCAGCTCCATACTCTGGTTCCATTTTTCCTGCTGTATCTCCTCCTTCCCGGGAACGGGAACTTCTCGACAAATGGGCTACCATGCAGTAGCAGATTGACCTCCTCAATAAGCGGGTCGACCTGCAGTCTCTAGCCGATGTCCCCATTCCTAATTTCAGGGACATTCGCTTTCCTCCACAGTCTGAGCTCCCCGTATACCAGAAATATGACGGGAATGGCAACCCGTTTATTAATGTAAGGGAGTTCCTTTATGAATCGGCGCAGCTCCAACACGACGACTGCCTGATGGCATATTTGTTCCACCGATCCTTGGACGGGGTCGCCCTTGAATAGTTCTACACCGTGCCTCTGGAGGAGGCAAAGACTTTCAAGACCGTGAAGGAGAAGTTTATCCAGAGATTCCAAGATCGGGTTGGTCCCGAGTATTCTTTTACAGACTTAGTTGCAGAAAAGATGAAAGTAGACGAGGACTTTGCTACATATGCATATCGATGGAGGCAGATGGCCTCGCATGTGCCCGTGCAGATCCCGGAAGAAGAAAAGGTTAAGTTGTTGATTTCTAATGCCACTCCGACGTTCCGTAACATATTGGCAATGAATGACATTTCAAATATGCACCAGTTGTACAGTCGGGCCCGGTTCATCCAGACCCAATTCAAAGACTCCCCTATTCATTCCTTGTTTGAAGCCCAAAAATCCAAAACCACAAGAAAGTCCCAGGGCCCAGTTACTGAGGGAGTACAAACCAACGAGCTGGTCCTGGCTATTCAATTCCCTAACCAGCCCGCTTCACCCCATTTCCAACAACCCCCACGCAACCCCCAGTTCCCTGCTCCACAGGCTCCTCGACCTTCTTTTCCAGCTCCTTAACACCCACAACAACCACCACCACCACCACAACAGCCTCAACAACCACCCTAGTACCATATCATCCCTCCTCCTGCTGGTTATGTGCCTGCTCGACCGAGACCAAAGAGGGTCAATTATCCACCACTTCCTGAAACTTTGCCGGATATATTCTCCGCCCTAATGTACACTGGTGACATGTAGTTGCCTCCGGAACATCAAAACTTGAACCCGGCAGCTGACCAGTCAAGGTATTGCATATACCATCGGAACCCCGGGCACACGATAGAAAGGTGTTACCAGTTTAGGGATCTAGTTTATGATTTGCATGAGGGCTAGAGGATTGATTGGGCCCAAATGCACAAGTTAATTGAAGACATAAAAGAAAGGAGAAGATAAGTAAGGCCGCAGTAAGCGATGCCTCAGCAACAGCAGTTCCAGCAACCTCCCCAACAACAACCTCCACAGCTGCAGCAGCAACAGCAATACCTTAGGATTCATCAGAATCCCATGCCAGAACATCCGCCCGCTCCTCAGCAGCAATAGCAGCCGCCGGCACCGGTACAGGCTAATGCAGTTCACCACCCAGCCCCTAATGCTGGGTGGTCTTTTGACGATGAGACTCCCGCTCATCTCTTGGCCTTCCACCACACTAACTTCCCCGCACCTTCTGTTCCTTCCATCCTCCTGCCCACCACTTTCACTATCGCTCCACCCACTATCCTCTCCCGATCACCTATTACACCTGCCACATTCCCCACCATTCCGCCAATCCTTCCACCATCACCCGCCATACCCTCCATCATCACCCCTCCACTTAACCCTTCACCAATCACCACCCCACTAGGGCCTGTCAGGCCAGCTTCCGCCATCCTCACCCCCATTTCTATCCCTGCCACTTACCCCACCGAGCCAATCGGGAGTCCATTTGATGCCATGCCGGCACGACAATGCGCCCTCCGGAGCGGGCGTCCATTCCACAGAAGTTACCCTTTCCCCGGTGCATCTGCACCCAACCCTCAAGTTCCTTCCTCAACAGTTGAAGCAGAAGAAGTAGACCCTGTGCCTGGCACGAAATATGACTTGCTATAGCATTTGGACCGGATGCCGGCCAAAATATTGGTCCTGGAGTTAATTAAAAGGTCCATGCTACATCAGGATGCCCGAAGGGCTTTTCTACAAAAGTTATGGTTAGCAAGGACGTGGCGGTAGACAGTTTGCCGTCAATATTGGCCACTATCACGAGGGGGCCTTCCATTTCATTCTCTGAGTCAGAATTGGCACCCCCAGAGGCATGGCAGATGCCACTCTGCATTACTATTTCCTTAAATAAGGTGGTAGTTGAATCAGCCCTTGTGGACACGGGAGAATCGATAAACGTGTGTCCACTGAGTACACTGCATGCCTGCAATGTTTCAGAAGACATGCTTAGGCCAACGCCCACCACGATTGCAGCATATGATAACTCCAGATGGGCTTTCCATGGGGTCGTGATAGTTCAGGCTGAGCTAGGGCCTTTGGTAATGGACGTGGAGTTTTACGTGCTGGACATAGACCCTATGTTCAAGGCAATTCTGGGTCGTCCATGGATAGACAATCTTAATGTCGTACCCTCAACTGCCCACCAATGCCTTAACTTCTCATTCCAAGGCCGGGTGGTTAAGGTGAAGAGTGTTTCCACAGTCCAGACCGTTGATGCGATTGAAGACAAGATCCTTCCTACTTTGTTGCCAAGCAACAAGCCAGTTCTTTCTGTTATGGACTTAAACTATTCATGGGCATATGCGTCACACGAGCCCGCCACTGCACCGACAAATGTTAAAATTAAGTCCAAGATTAGATATTCAAAAGGGTGGCACATGATTTTGAAGTTAGGCTATCAGTCGGGCTTGGGCCTCGGCGCACAGTTGCAAGGGCGGACTAAGCCCATCCCTAAAGACAGGAAAATGAGTCGAAGAGGCCTTGGCTACCGAGAATTGGCACTGTCTATGCTGGGAGACTCTGGGCCACTGACGTGGGATTACCGTCAACACTTCGTAAAAGGCCCGTTGCAACCTTGTACTTTGAAGAAGACGCCGCCCTATTCTAATGAGAAGACTGACGCCACTTATGTTGCTGCTGACCCACTGCCGCCACTGAAGGGGCTGGTGGGTGACATGGAAGATTTTTGCAGTTGTCTTGAGAAGCTGTTCTATGAAGGAGAAGTTCGTCCAAGGAAGACGGAGATGCAGCTGGTGAAGCATTCTCCGGTGAAGCCAGTATACCGGAGGCCGCAGGAAGTAGGGAGCTCCATCACTACCTTTGCTTTGTCCCCGTCCCGCCTTGCCTCCTTGTTTCAGCAATTGGGGTTTATTCCCCGTTCCCCTCCGATTATGGTCGACCCGTACTTTACGGAAAGACCACCAGAAATTATGTTCGTTCCTTGTGCATGTGGGCACTGCCCACCCATTGATTTGTCAACTCTGTTTACTCCTCCCTCCCCCACTGCCGAACTCCACGAGATGTGGTTTTCATCTTCAGACCCCTTCTTCGATTGCATCTTCTCCTCTCTGTTTCCCATGCAACTTCCTCCTCCCCCGTCCTCCTCTTCCTGTTGCGTGATCGCCTCTAGCTTCCAAAAAAATTGCCAATTTTAAAACGGAGGTTTCAATGGAGGATTACGCTATGTTCTGCCCATCTTCCCAGGGGTATGAGACCCCTGCTCCTTTCCTAGTAGATTTCATTTCTCCTAGGTTAGATGTACATTCTGCAGAGTCTCATAGGTTGGTAGAGTCAGTTGGGGTAGAGTCTATGATGGGGACATCACCTCCCATGCCCACATTCACGGCTCATCTCCTCGCCCCGGTTGCATCCAGCATGCTCTGTCCGTTTGGAATGCCAATTGTGCTTGCTTGGTAAGTCCTAGGTTGTGTCACATCAATTGGTATCAGAGTGAGTCATTGACTTGTCTCTATCAAGTCAAGTCCTAGGGCACGCTTGCATTGGAGTCATCATCAGTCCGACCATTGCATTTATCCCCCCCCCCCCCCCGATCTTCATGGCCACTTCCTACTTAACATACTCGCCACCCATGCACTTCATTCTAGATGATGATATTACCTTTGACGGATCACATTCTAGTGATTATGATAGGTGGGAGGCTACCATGGAAAGATATTTTGAAAAGACTTGGGTATATGGACCCGCAAGACTCCGCAAGGCCAATGGACGATTTCGGGGTCAACCCAAGAGTAAGTGGGAACACATAGAGGGATTAAGAAGGGTTAGGAGGCAAGAGCCTGTAGACACACCAAAATTGATGCTATGTTGAGTAGATCTCATGTCACCATATGACGCCCCAGAGTGAACCTCAATATTGATTTAATATGAAGTTTTTCTATTTTTATGAATTATTTAGGTTTTATTTTTGGGTAATTGGAATTAACGCCTTAAGTAGGGGCGTCTTTTAAATTGACGGCCTGGCCACGGGCGCCTCTTTGAAAAATGGACGACTACCAATACGGGCGTCATTTTCTAGATTTACTGAAAATTTTGAATTTCAAATAAAATGAAAATTGAGGAATTGACGTCTCTCTTGAAGACGTTGATTATTTGACGTCCGTATGGCAGGCGTCAGTTCATCGTTTTAAATAAGGAAAGTTAATTGTTTCTATAATTAAATCCAGGAATTGACGACGTTATGGACGTCGTTATTTTAATTAACGCCTTTGGTCGTGTCGTCATTTTTAATTGACGCCCTCAAAGGGGTCGTCATTTTCAATTCCATATCCGTTTTGCCTCCTTCTTTCCAGTAATGATTCTTTCCCCGTTTTAAACCTTGTGTTCGACTGGGAAGAGTGTTTCTTGATGGAAGATCATTACCTTGTTTTAATCCTTGTTTTGCAAGGATATTTGGCCCTATACATACCCCTCCTGATTCTCTTCGCGCGAGAGAGAAAGAGAGAGGCAAGAGAGGAAAAGGAGCAAAAGGCAGAGAGAAACATACAAAGTTAACAGAGAGAAGAGTGTTTCTGTGATTGCAGGTGATCCATCCAAGCTCTTCTTCCTGGCAGATTCCTTTCTACGGACGATCCTCTGCTACCCCTCTTGCATGCTGAAGACTCTTTCTCCCCTTCACTGCTGCACGCACAGCAGAAAGGAACCATCCCTTTAGATTGTTTAGTTGCTTTTGTCATTAACATATCATCATCATCACACACCCCTTTCTCTAGTTCTTGCTAGATCTCACACTAAATATTATTGCTTAGAATTCATTCATATTTTTCAAACCTTGTTGCTCCTATTAGGGGTTTTTTTAAAAAAAAAGCACACAAGGTTTGTTCATGTTCAAATTGATTGATTTCATATTCTTAGAGCATTGATACTACACTCTTTGGTTAATCCACTCTTTTATTTGTTTTGTGTGTGTTCTTGCAAGGTAATCAAAGCTAAGAACCCCCTTCATCGGCCGGCCGGTAGAAGGAGGAAGAAAGGATTCAGAATCTCCCCCGTTAAACACACGATACATGCGATCATCTTCTTATTTTGAGGTAACCCCTCTGGCGATCACATTCCCCTTAGCATCCTACGCATGCTCCCGTTCACCCTTTTATATTTTCCATATTATTCTTCTTTTCTTTTAAGTGGATTTTTCATAATCTACAAATTGACGATCACGGTGGGACTTCTTGTGTTTTTAGTTTGATTACCCCTCCCATGTGCTCCACGTAGCACATTCCCTTCGGCACCCTCCCGTGCCCCTCCCATTGACACCCTCGCGTGTCCCTCCCATTGGCACCCTCGTGTGTCCCTCCTTTGGTACCCTCGCGTACCCCCCCATCGTGCTCCACGTAGCACCCTCCCATTGGCGCCCTCGGGTGCCCCTCCTTTGACACCCTCGTGTGTCCCTCCCTTCTGCTCCATGTAGCACACTCCCCATTGTGCACCACGTGCACACCTCCCACTGGTTGGCCAATTTTGGAGTTCCCATATGTTTATTCTGATTGTCAGTTCATTAAGCTGAAATAACGCCCTCCCTGCTGCCGTCATTTGTTAATTCACGACTCTTATAGAGGCGTCATTTCATCATAAAATGCCTTACAGCAAGGCATCATTTGCATTGTTACTGCCGTTGCTCGATCACTGTGTATTTGTTTTGACGCCCCAGTTCCCGGGCGTCATTTTCTCATTGGACGCCTTAGATCAAGGCGTCATTTGCTTCATTATTGGTGATTTGGTTATTTCCTGAATATTGTTTACAGTGCTTTACGCCCCTGCCCAGAGGCGTTATTTCCACTGTTCGCAGTGATTAGCGCCTGCCACCCAGGCGCTGTTTGTTGATTTAGCGACCTTCCCTGGGTCGTCATTTTGTTATGTGCCCACAGAACTGCTCATTCTATCTGTTTACTTGACTGATTATATATATGTTATTTGATACTACCTGTTTGCATTCATCTCTGCATACGGTTTGGGAGACCTCCTCTCCCCACACTTTTTAGGAGTTACACCCCTCTTGGTAAAGGAAGGACCCTCCATTGAGCATTCCGTCTCTTTGGACCGGAAATTCCTAAGCCAAGCCTCCGTAAGTCCTCGCACCCGTGGATTCCCTCACGGACGCCAGGCAGGTTGTACCATTGAAGTACCCGGAGTATAGTTGGCCCATTCGTTGGAAAGGAGAGAGGAAAACATAGTTACCCGGAGATTATACCTAAATTTTCAACCAGGATCCACCTTCAAAAGAGAGAACCTAATATTGAACTCACCCTAATTTCCAAGAGAAAACTTAAATTTTTTGGGCTCATTACAACTTGTGTGTTTCTCTTGTTTGAGAAGGAAATATCTGTTGGTTATATCTCTTTATCAGAAATTTATCCCTTTCTCCTCAAAAATGAAATTGCGTTCAGGTAAAATTACCAATATGGCCAACTATGGGTACACTTATGACGGTTACGAGGAAGGCCACTCTGACCCGTTCTATGAGATTCCTTCTCAGGATTCTGTTTATTTTAAGGAAAACTACCATTATCCTTCTAATCAGGTCCACATGGTGGACGCCACCACTACTGCTTTGGAGGTTGAGCCTTCTTCCCAGGCCCAACCTACTACTCAAAATATTCCAGGGGACACTTCCTCTTCCCTCAATTTCAATGAATTTCTCAAGGCTATTGCTCAGCTGGATGATTCCTAGCATCAGGCAGCTCAAGCCGCCCTTCTAAAGGGAAAGTTCATCCCGTCATCTTCTAACCCTCCCCAGGCCATGGGTGGCCACTCTGTTAATTCCCCCAACGACCCGGCGGTCGTCCCTAGGGTGCCCTCACGCCCATCAACCCCTGTTATGACTATGCCGGCCCAACCGGCAAGTCACTCCGTTGCTAGGCCTCAACAACCCCTTGTTTCCCAAATTTTAAGAAGGCCTATGACAAACCAACACTCTTTTTGTCAGGCCCCAGCCGAGTCTGATAGCCATGCTCTGCTCCTCCAAAAGATGGCTAGTATGGAGGAACAGCTTAAGAGGGTCACTACATCCAAGATTGCTCCCGAGATCATGCTTCCCCCTATGCCGATTTTTCATCTACCACCGTTTGAAATGCCGAATTTCTGGCGGTATAATGGCACAGGCAACCAGAACATCCACTTGAAGGACTTTATGTATGAAGCATCATTCTGGCAGGATAATAAGAATTCATTGGCTTATCTCTTTAGACGGTCTTTGGATGGCCCAGCTCTAAAATGGTTTTATTCTCTGGAGCCGGATGATGCCGACGATTTTGATATAGTTCAACGGAAGTTCATACAGAAGTATAAGGACTGTGTGGGTCCCTCCTTGTCTGTTACTGATTTGGTTGCTGAGAAGATGAAGCCCGAGGAGGACTTCGTCTCATTTGCTAATAGGTGGAGGGCCATGGCCGAGAAGCTAAAAGACACATTGTCGGAGACGGAACAAGTCAAGATGATAATATCAAACTCCACTCCGCAATTCCGTCATATTTTGGCCATGAACAAATTAAGCACTATGGAGGAACTCTATGAAAGAGCTAGATATATACAGACGCAAATGAAAGATTCGCCAATTATGGGCATGTTCGAGCTAAGGCCGAAGGTGATAAAGAGGAATGTCAACATTGGTAATACTGATGCGACCATCGAAGGTACTGTTACTAACGAGCAGGTGGGCGTGTTCGACAATTCCACACCCTTCCGTCACCCCCCGAACCAAGGGCCGTCACCACAACAGCCCGCCTTCCAGAGTCAAGTCCACCAACCAAATAACAACCCTCCCCAGACCTTACGGCCTCCTCCACCTCCTCAACAACAACCTCACTTTGCTCCACAAAATCAAACCCCACAATATCACCAAATGCCCCCACCGGCCAATTATGCACCACAACAATTTCAACAATCCAGAAGGCCATTGGGTCCTCGAAGGGCACAATACTCCCCTCTAACTGAAAGCTTATTAGACATCTTTAATGCCCTCATGGCCGCCAACCTGCTCACATTGCCAAAGGAAAGAGCAACATGGCCGCAACATGTAGACACCTCCCGATATTGCGTCTTCCACCGACAGCCGGGGCACAATATTGATCATTGCTTTCATTTCAAGGATTACATACATGACATGAATGACCAAGGTGATATTGACTGGGTAGAGATGAGGAAAGTTATTGCTACTCTAAATACCCGAAGACCTCCTCGGCAACCATCGGCTCAACAGCATCAGCAGCAAGGTCAACAACAACAAGCCTTCCAGCAACAACAGGCTCCTGCACCCCAACCCAATATGGGGATTGTTAATAATTCGCTACCAGAGCACCCGGTTCCAAATCAACAAGTGAATATTGTCACCTCAATCCATGAAGTAGAGAGAGGGCAAATTTGGCATAATGAAAACGCCTTTGTCGAGGTTATTAACCAAAATTCCAATCCACCACAACCACCGTCATTGTTAAGAAGGCACCAGCCTATCCCTCCTTCCCAACCACAACGTCCCCTCATACGTTCTTCAGGGCCACTCAATGCCAATCTTATCCCTTCATGGTCTCTTCTTTTATGCCAATCCACAAACTCTCCATCATCCCAAAATCTTCCACCAAATAGGCCTCCCCTTATCCGCCACTCGCCGGCAGCCGTCGCTCCTCCCGTTCCACCTCAAGCTACCACTACTATGATTCCAAGGCCCCTCCTTGTTACCCAATCCCCGTCACCACATTCTGATAACCCCCAGCCGGCGAGGCCTCTTATAAGAACCCCTCCTCTCACAATTCCTGCACCTACACCCAACACTACTCCTTCTACTTCTTCCACCCCTTTACCCACTCCAAGCCCGACATAGGCTCAAAGAACAATGGTGCTCCGTAGCAGACGGATGTTTCACCGAGTGTTTCCCCAGCGGGAGCAGGAGCCAACACAAGAGCAAGGAGAATAAGAACAAGAGCCTACATCGGGCACGGAATATGATTTATTGAAGCATTTGGACAGAACACCGGCCCGTATTTCTATCTTGGAATTAATCAAGAGATCTACCACACATCAGCAAGCTTTGAAACAATATCTGCAAAGAGTAATGGTGAGTGAATATATTCCAGCCGAACAAGTCACCACTGTCTTAAATCCAGCTAGCAATCAGCCGGCCATCACTTTTTATGAACACGAATTGGCTCCGTAGCCAGCCAGGAAGTATGCACAGTGCATCACCATTGATATCAATAAGATAGCCGTGAAATAATGTTTGGTTGATACTGGGGCATCCATTAATGTTCTGCCGCCAAGCACTTTGAAAATGTGTGGTATCCCGGAAAGTCAGATCAGGCCATCCATAATTACCGTCACTGCTTATGACAACACTAGAAAGCCACCATTAGGAATGATTACTCTAAAAGTTGGTTTGGGGCCAGTCTCGGTCACAGTAGATTTCCATATTCTGGACATGGACCCGACCTTTAATGGAATTTTGGGTCGCCCGTACATTCAAGAACTTGATGCTGTGCCTTCGACAAATCATCAATGTATAAAGTTTCCACACAAAGGGCGCATCATTAAAGTCACTAGTATGCCCATCCTACCGACCGAAGACATACATTCCGCAACCTCAGTGCCTTCTATGTGGCCTTCCAATAGGCCTTTGCTTTCAGTTTTGGATGTTGCCGATCTGCGGCAAGATTTGGTAAGATTATCCCCTTCAACCTCTCCTACCACTCAAATGCTACCACAATCGTCCACAAGCAAGAAAAAGAAAGGTTTGATGAATACGCCAGGATGGAACATTCTGATGAAAATGGGGTATAGAACTGGCAAAGGCCCGGGTGTCAATCTTCAAGGGAGAGTCAAGCCAGTCAAGCCTCAAAAGATGACTCCCCGAGGTGGCCTAGGGTACAAAGCACCAAACAAGGATGAAAAAGATCCATGGGCCGTCATGACTTCCACTCTCAAAACGGACCGGCAACCTCTCACATGGACCCTACAAACACATTTTGTAGCAGGGGGTATTCAAAATGATGATGAGCAGACAACGGTAATTACTTCTATGCTGGATTGCCAAGATGTGCATGCACGGCAGTTTGCTCGCCATATAGCGCCGTTAGCCACATATAAAGCATTGGAGTCATTAAGGCCAGACAAGCGGAGAAAGATGGATGATCCTGAATGTGACTGGTATAGATGGTTTGACATGAATGATATCTCCATTGCCCTAAGTCATCTCTTCATGCCAACTGATCCAGAATGGCCACCACTGATTCACGAGCTAATTGAGAAGCCAGCAGTAATTACAGACAAGAGGCAGCTTCTAAGCAACTATACAGATACTGGGGAGCCTGATGTGCCGTTCGAGGAAGGCTTCAACACAGATAGGCTGTGGGCCGGCCTTTTCTTTACCAAATCCATTCATCCAACGGCTGTTGTCCGTTTAATTGATCAGGTGTTTTTCTCAGGTATCCCTAGACCGCCTGCGGTCTTAATAAAATTTTCTCTAAATTCACTTCAAGTTTTTCTTCCGATCCCTCCCTTGCTCCTCGAGTAATTTTCAAAACTCTCCATTACATCCCCGTGTGGGTCATCATTCACCCAATCCCTTGACGATCTGTCAATTTCAACACTCCCCCCTATTTTACCCTCTCATTGCTTTTTCCTTGAAAATGAAAAAAAAATGCCAAAATTCAAACTTACCAATCCATCTCCATTGAGGACACCTCCTATCTACTTCATGAGCGTGTCCCGATACCAGGACCACTCTTCCCAGATTCATTAAGTGACCTCCCCTACCCCTCCGGTGAGAGGACTTCGTCTGTATCCCCTTCTGTACCCGCTTTTCCCTCTCCTCCTTCATCTTTATTGAATTCTAGTGATCAGGCTAGTTGTTCTTATTCCTCTAGTGTTCAAAATCATGGGGTAGCTTCACATAAGAGATCTAGGGGTAAGCAGATTCCCCGTAGATTCTTGTTGGAGTTAGCTATAAGATGTCGGGCATGTTTAGCGCTTCTCGAATTTTTGGAAAATCTGATTATCCTGCCAGAAGAGGAATATGAGGGTACTAGCAAGTTTGATGAGGGTTTTGGTGTTTATGAAATAATAATGAATGATGAAGACCCTATTGAAGAGGGGGATGAAGGATATGAAGAATATGAGGACGAGGCTGATGCCTTTGCTAATGGCATGAGGAGATTTGATGAACCATCAGCCTCAGTAGAAGAGCCTACCAAAGAAATAAATCTGGGTACTGGAGAAGACCCTAGGTTTGTCCTCATTAGTAGGAACTTGCTGCCATCCGAAGAGGAGGCGCTTATTTTGGTCCTCCAAGAATATAAGGACACGTTCGCTTGGTGTTATGAAGATATGCTTGGACTAGACCCTACGCTAGTTGAACATCGACTTACACTTAAGCCGGGGTCCATTCCAATCAAACAACGGTTGAGACGTTTCCACCCTAATATGGCATTAAAGATGAAAGAAGAGGTCGATAAGCTGCATAAGGCTAGATTTGTTAGAGTTGTCCTCTATCCTAATTGTGTGGCTAACATTGTCCCAGTCATGAAGAAAGATGGAAAGGTTCGAATTTGTATAGACTTCCGGGACCTCAACCGTGCGTGTCCTAAAGATGACTTCCCCCTCCCTCATATTGATGTTCTAATCGACAATACGGTAGGATATGAGACTCTGTCCTTCATGGATGGCTTTTCGGGTTATAATCAGATTCGCTTGGCTGAGGAGGATCTGGAGAAAACGTCGTTTACTACACCATGGAGAACTTATTGCTATGTGGTCATGCCATTTGGACTTAAGAATGCTGGAGCCACCTATCAAAGGGCTATGATGGCTATTTTTCACGATATGATCCACATTTATATAGAGGTGTATGTTGATGACCTGGTAGTGAAATCAAGAACGAGGATTGAACATCCTAGGGTTCTAACTAAAGTCTTGCAAAGAGCACAGGAGTATCAATTGAAAATGAACCCTAAGAAGTGCGTATTTGGTGTTTCATCAGGGAAGTTGCTTGGATTCATTGTAAGTAAGAGGGGTATTGAGATTGATCCCAATAAGGCGAAGGCCATAAGAGAAATGCCTCCTCCCAGGAATTTGAAAGAAGTTCGAGGATTGATCGGAAGGTTACAATTTATTCGCCGATTTGTCTGCCAGCATTCACAAAGATGCAGGCCGTTCTACGAACTTACCAAGCCGGGAGTCAAGTTTCTTTGGGATGACAAGTGTCAGGCAGCTTTTGACGGATTGAAGGATTATCTATCAAATCCTCCTGTCCTGAGGCCGCCAGTTCCAGGCAAACCGCTTGTTCTTTATATTTCTGTCCTAGATGACTCTGTAGGCGCTGTCCTAGCCCAAGTTGATGAAGAAGGAAAAGAGAGGGCAGCCTACTACTTGTCAAAACTTCTTAACCCCTGTGAGCAGAAGTACTCAGCCATAGAGAAGACTTGTGCAGCTTTAGTCTGGGTAGTTCAGAAACTTAAGCATTATTTTCTAGCTCACGAGGTTCATCTCATTGCTCGTATGAATCCAATCAAGTTCCTTCTTGAAAAATCTATTCTCACTGACCGATTGGCACGATGGCAAAGGTTCCTTTCTCAGTTCGACATCATCTACATTCAGCAAAAAGTGATTAAAGGCTATGCCATAGCAGAACATCTTGCTCGTCATCCTCTCCCTAGATTTGACCCTATTCGCTCAGAGTTTCCAGATGAGGAACTAATGTCCGTCAATCAGTCCGACTCAATGTGGACGTTACATTTTGATGGAGCTTTGAATTCAAGAGGGAAAGGGATTGGCGTTGTTCTTCTATCACAAGAGGGTATCACTATTCCACTCGCCTCTCAGCTTGCATTTCCAGTTACAAATAACATAGCTGAATATGAGGCTCTTCTGGCCGGACTGGAGGCCGCTCATCAATTTGGTGTTACCCAATTACGAATTGTAGGTGATAGTCAGCTTATTCTTCACCAAGTGCTCTCCAAGTGTCGCACGCTCAATCCTAAACTCAAACCCTATCAGGAATTGACCTCTGCTTATACCAAGCTTTTCACCAAATTAATCTTCGTTCACGTCCCTCGTGACCATAACATTTTAGCGGGTGCTCTTGCTTCTCTCGCATCTTCCTTGGTTTTCCTCCCCGAAAAGGATTCCCACTCCATCATTGTTCACAAGCGACTCACTCCCGCTATTCAAGATCCCACTTTCCTTAGGATTAAGGAGGAGGTGCTTAGGAAGGTTGAGCAAGGCAAGATCATTGAGAATAAGGAGGTCATGCTATTGGACTTAGAGGAAGAATTGGACGGTGAAGAAAAGCCGTGGTATTATGAAATTGCTAAGTATTTCCAGGATCAATCATATCCTGAAGAAGTCACGGCTGAAGAAAAGAAAGCCATTAGAAGGGTTGCCCAGGGATATATCCTGATTGGAGGTGTGCTTTATAGAAGAGGTCTCACTGGAGTTATGTTAAGATGCCTAGATGATGATGAATCTTGGAAGGTTGTGGAAGAGGCCCATTCAGGAGTGTGTGGTGGTCATGTCAATAGCCAGATGCTTGCTAAGAAGATCCTTAGGCTAGGTTTCTATTGGCCCACTCTAGAAGAGGACTGCTCCATCTATGTTCGAAGGTGTGTTAAGTGCCAACTGCACGCCGACAAAATTCATTCTCCTGCTTCTTCCCTCCATCCTGTATCTTCCCCATGGCCTTTCTCCATGTGGGCTTTCGATATCATTGGACCTCTTGGTGATCCGACCCTCCTCACAAAACCAAAGTCATTCATACTAACGGCGATGGAATACTTCACCAAGTGGGTAGAAGCAGAAGCTTACGTGGAGATAAAAGTATCAACCGTGTGCAAATTCATAATGAAGAACATCATCGTAAGGTTCGGCATCCCGAGTACCATCGTCACCGACAATGGACCGCAATTCATCTCTCAGGAACTTCAGGACCTCTGTAACAGGTATAACATTGCATTGCATCATTCATCTCCTTATTATCCACAGGGCAATGGCCACGCAGAGGCAACTAATAAAACCTTGATTAAAATTATCAAGAAAACGTGTGAGGCTAACAAATTTGCGGATTGGCCGGAAAAGTTGGTTGAAGCTCTTTGGGCCTATCGCACTTCCATTCGTACCCCTACAGGGCAAACCCCTTTCACCCTAACTTATGGAATGGAGGCGGTAGTTCCTTATGAGATTCTTATTCCTTCTCTACGAGTGTAATTGGACAAGGAGCTCCCCATTGATGAGCATCGCGAATCCCTCCTTGCTCAGTTGGAACTCCTAGATGAGAAGCGTTTGGCCGCCGCCGAGCATGCACGTATTTATCAAAATAGGCTTTCACATTTTTACCAAAAGATAGTAATCGAGATAAAGTTCAAAATCGGTGAGATGGTAATTAAGAGAATCTTTGTAAAACCTGGTGGACCACGTTCAAAACTCCAACCTAATTGGGAAGGACCCTTTATCATAAAAGATGTTTATCCTGGCAATGCTTATAGATTGATTAATGCTGAAGGCGAAGAGCTAACACACCCTTGGAATGGTCTCTATTTGAAGAAATACTACCCCTGAACCAAACAAAAAAAAAGAAACAAAAAGAAGAAAAACAAAAAGCAATAAAAAGAGAGAAAAACAAGCAGAAAAAAAATCTTTGAGGCTGGTATGGTACGTGGGCCACGATGCCGAAAAAATCAAAATCCTAAATTCTTTCTTCAGTCTCGACGATTTAACTCTTGGGTCAATTCACGCACACACTACACGCTTTATTCTTAAACTCGAGCAGCCCGGAATTCGAGGAAAGTCCAACCCAAACTAAGAGTGTAAAAGCCTTACTTATTCTCTTCCTTTCGGCTCACGAGAGGGAATACAAGTTAGGGGTTACCAACCAAGCCTGCCCGCCGCCCTAGTAGGTGGAAGTCAGGGCCCAAAAGGGAACCAAATGCTTAAAGCCCAAGTACAATTAGGTCTTTATCTATTTCGAAGAAAAAGAATAGAAAAGGAAGTTATGATAAAAGAAAGCATGACAAGAGGGCAAAGTCCCTGCAGGGAAAACCCTGGTCGTAAGCATGCATGAATAAGGGCAAAAAGAGCAACAAAATTTCCCTAAACCGAAGACCGAATCCCAACAGGCATTAGGGCAGGGGAGGAGCGTGCCCCATTCTTGAAAACCTTTCGTGAGCTTCCTTAATCATTCTTCCCTTCTCCCTCTATGGTGGGTTGTGAACTCGAAGAATGGTGAAGACCGACTAAGAAGGATGGGCTGTGAGAGAATATGAGTAAAAGCCTAAATATAAGTCACGTTGACTCTTTTGTTAAGTCTATTGAGAAAGTCTAATGAATTTTAGATTATGATGGTTAAGGTTTCAAAGCCCTATACTATACTCGCCTCCAAAACAAAATTTTTCAAATAGGCGACCTTTTCAAAATTAAGTGTAACTTTCAAAACAAAAGTTCAACAAAAAAGTATATATACAAATAATAACAAAAAAATGACTGTGGAATTTCAAGCCCTCTGCTTGGTTGCATTCTTGTATGGGCATCTTTTATTTTTAGCATTTGCTTGCTTGCATGGTGCATTTTATATCTACTCTTTGCCTTCATTGATTAAAGGCTTGGCCCCTTGACCCGTTATCAAGGTCAAAGTAAAGACATCCCTTGCTTATTGAGCAAGGGGCCAAGTCAAACAGATGGATTAACCTGTTTGTTCAAGTGTGAACTACAAGCACAGGGCAAAAATAAAAGGCGAGAAGGAAAAGAAGATACAAGTACACAACTACACAAGTGCTCAGGTAACAAAAATTTCAATCTCATATATATATACATAACTATCTGAGTACATGTGTGAGGGTGGAGGAGTACAAGTAAGTCTCTCAGCTCTCGCCTCCACCCTCCTCTCTCCTACTCTCTGCCTCACTCTCGTCCTCCCGACGAGGCGCTGGTGGAGGGGGCATGGACCCCCGAGAAGTAGCTGGAGCTCGAGGAGGCTCCTCTGCCTCGCTCCTCTGCCGGAGAGAGGAACCCGCCACAAAAGTAGAACTGGTGAAGGTGTACCCTGCAGCTCGCGCCCGCTCCCGGCCTCGCTGAAGTCGCTTGTAGCCACTCCTGTGTAACGGCTAGCTGGGCCCTCAAGGCTGTAAGCTCCCGATCGCAAGCTGACCGCTCCTCACGGTCCCGGGCACGCTCCGCCTGGTGCTGCTCACGATCCTGGGCACGCTCCGCCTGGTGCTGCTCACGGTCCCGGGCACGCTCCGCCTGGTGCTCCTCGCGCTCCCTAGCACGCTCTCTCTGCTCCATCTCAAGGGCGACTCGCAGCTCCGCCACGTCCTGAGGCAACTCCTCTCGCCGCCTCAAGGCCCGCTCCAGCTCCATGACCCATTGCTCGCGGATCGCCAACTCTGTCCCAGCCAGGGTAGTCTGGTTAAGCGATGCCTGTAGCTCCGAGGTCTGCAAACAGGTAAATAAATCATCAGTTCCACAATTTAATAATTCATGGAAATAGGCAATATACAACTGAAAACAAATAACTCACCCGAGAGACCATCGCCTGCTATCCCTCCGCGACGCAAGTAAGAGCGGCCCGGAGCTCCTCAATCTGTAAACAACAATTTTCATGAGCATATCACATAAATAATTTAACGCACGGTTGGCGAGGTCGCGCTCAGCCACCTCAGCCCGCGTCACTGCTGCGGTCAGCTGCTCTGCTAGTGCAGACGTCTCTGCACTAGGCCCTCTCGAGCTAGAGGCCTCTCCTGTCTCTCTCCCTGCCGCTCCCTACTGGGCACGCTGCATTCATTAAGATCGTCAGTGGCTAATCATCAATAATTCAAAAATTCATTTGCATATAGATAATTTAAACACTCACCAGGGTCTCAAGGTCTGCCCATGCGGCAGCCAACTGGGCCTCCAAGCTATGGAGGTGCGTCTGCATGTCCATCGCCACTATATCCCGTGCGTCCTGCATTCACCACATATCAGTCGCATAATAGATATACTTAAGCATTTGCATTTAATTTAAGAAATAAGTGCATTCATACATACCCCTAAGACCTTCATCTGGGGTCGGCCGGCGTAAACCTCCCAGTAGCGTCAGAGGTACTCGGAGCTGTCCGTCGCCTGTGAAGTGACCCGGGTCCCGCCACGCCGCCAGTCGGCATGCTGGTCCGAGAACCGCACTCTCCAGTCGATCACCTTCGTGCGACCGCGCATCTTCTTGCCTATCCCCCGCGGCTCTCCTACCTCGATCCACTCCTGGTGTAGGTCAAGGGTCCTCATCACCAGCCTAAGCCGTAGCGGCTCAATCTCGTTCAGGCAATGAAGCCAAAGCTCATGCCCGAAACGAGGTCGGCCCGCTACGACCCAGGGCTGGCCCTCATCGATCATACCCTCATAGGGCCTCCACCTCACCTGCATTCACAAGCACACATATCAATCATCCATCATATCACATTCTATAATAAAACATAAAAAATTGCATCAAACATACATACCAGTGAGGCGGGGAAGTCTCGAAACACCCGTCGTAACACTCGCAACTCGTAGGTGAGTGGGGCTCCGATCACCACCGGTAGCCAGTGCCGTGCTAAGGGGAAAGATCCCTCATGTCCAGGTCGCTGGTCGACACGCCCCATCGGCATGTACAAGTGGCTCCATATCTGCATTTATGCATCACATTAGCAAAGCATTCATATGCATATGCATTCTAACACAAAATAAAAGAAAAAATGCATACTTGAAGAAAAGGTGAAAAGCCACTGAGGGTCGTCTCACGACCTGTCCCTGTGGACAGGTCGGCTATCAAGTGCGCCAATAGCGCTGCTCCCCAGGCGTACCTACCAATGACCTCCAAGTCTTCGAGTATCCCTAGGAAGCGGCAGTTGATGACATCACCCTTCGTGCCGAGCAGCAGCCTCCCGAGCATCAAAAATAGAAACTCCTCAAATCTCTGTCTGCTCTCTCTCTGTCAGCTGGGTCCTGGCAATAGACAGCCCTAGCCCCGTCTATCAACCTCTGTGAGAACTGCTCTAAGGACTCCCTAGATCTCTACCTAGAGTCTCCCAATCCCATAGCTATGGTAAGGTCAGTGCGAAAGATGGTCCTACACTCGCTAGGTGTCTCATAGACGGTCTCTAGCCCTAGCAGTCTCTGTGTAAGCTCGCTATAATCGGGTAGGGTGATCCCGCTCACAGCCTCCCCATCTACCCTCAGCCCGGTAATCCCAGCCACATCCTCCAGGTTGGGGACCATGTGTCCCCACGGCATCAGAAATGCCCGGCTCGACCTATCCCACCTCTCTCTCAAAACCTGGATCAAGGGTAGGTCGGGTCTCACTGGCTCAATGCTAAGGAAAGCCCCAAACCCCATGGCATCTATCCTAGCTCTCTGGAACTCGGGGAGGCCGTAATATGCTGCCCGGACCTGGACCCAAGAAATCCGCGTCCTCATCAGCCCATGCATGCATATAAAAGAATTTTTTTGCTTAAGTTTTCATGTGGAAGTTCATTTGTTGTGATATTTGCTGTTTGGTTAATTAACGACCTACCTTTGGTCGTGGTTTTCATGATTGACGCCCCTAGGGGCGGCGTTATTTTATAATGGGTTTTTGGTAACTCTGGGCCTTCATTGAATTAACGACCCAGCCTGGGTCGTTGATTATTTAAAAGACGCCCCTATGGGAGGCGTTGTTTTGAAACTAATTTCCCAAATTCTGAGAGATTTTTAAAATTGACGCCCATCCCTGGGTCGTCAGTTGTTTAAGTAACGCCCCTGTAGGGGACGCAAAATGAATAATTTTGGCCCGAAAAGAAATTCTGAAATGTTTAATTGACAACCACTCCATTGGTCATTGTTTATTGAATTAACGCCCCGATCATGCTAAGATATTTAAAATAAGTCTAATAAAACTACTATCTTAAATTTTCTTCCTACTTACCGTTCATTTTTGAACTCCACGACTTAATGTCGTTAAACATTATGCCTTAAATTGATTATCTACTTTTCTTGCAACTTCTGAAATTGTGTCAAATCTGTGCTTATTACAAACAACATATTCTTGAAAATTCTTGGCCATATACATTAAAGTGGATGTCTAAACGTACTTGGGATCTTCGGATCCATATGACTCAATGCCTGGCATTAATGGGGCCCGGTTTGATCCTGGGGGGAGCGCCCGAAAGTACTTGTGCCCATGGGAGTTGATTGACCAACGGTGTGGCATTGCACCGAAGTGCATGATAGATTTACTTGATATGGCATTCCACTATTCGTACTTGTTTACTTGTTACTTGTTTACTTGAAAATTACATGAATTACTTGACTTGCGTGAAAATGGCCAATTACATGAAATTCCTTACTCGTTCAAAGTCATTACTTGGAAATTCATCTTGATATCATATCATCTCAATTACTTGGAAATTCTATTCATGTTTATACACTTCCTGATATAAGTTAGAAAATTGTTTAAATTGCTAACACTTAAAGATTGCCTGGTTCATAGAGATATAAAATCCTACTGAGCTTTTAGCTCACCCTACGTTTTGGTTAATTGTTACAGGAAATGAAAATGTACAAGGGAATGGACAAGAGTGAGAGAGTGATTTTTCTTTTTACCTAGGTTTATGTAGATCATTAGTGTTTTACAAGAATGATGTACTTTGGGATTGGAAGTTTGTAATTACCTTTATGGCTTATGAATTAGTGATGTAAACTTCATTTTGATGGAATAAAAGGATTATTTTCCCGTTCATTTCTGAATTTAGAAATAAAGTTATACATGCTCTGATCGACACGCGTGTTTACGACTCATCGCGCCCTCGATATTCCGCGTCGGGACGTGACAAAATCTATCCAACAAGCTAGAAGGAGCATTGACCCAAATAGGGGCCATCCTAGTGAAGCCGAAGTGAGCCCGTTGTATAGGTTGGCTAATATTGCCCCACCTATTCTTTTTCCCTCCCACGTGCTAGCTATAGCACTTAGGTGTTGCTCCTCTAAATGGTCTTCCAATGAAGTGAATAATATAGCTCCCGCTACACATATGACAAACCCTTTCATCACTCTCTCCAAAATATCTTCATCTTCTTGAACCTTGTCCATGTTTTTGTATACCCATGAAGCCAACTTCAAAAGGTTAATTCCCTTATTGGCCTTCATTTGATTCACCAAATTTGGACTTTGGACAAGACTCATGAGCATGTCATGGGCTTGTATGGGCTTGGTCATATGAGCCATCCTTGATTCCTCTCCTTGCTTCATCCTTTTCAAACCCAAGAGAATCTCCACTTCTTCTAGGAGTATGGTAGCTTCAAAGGTTGGGAAGAGAAAAGTGTGAGTATGAGGGTGCCATAATTCTATAAGAGCTCCAATTGAAGCCTAATCGAGGTAGATGTCATTGTAATGAGTGGCATGGGTGATGAGGCCAAGAAGGTTCCATCTAGAAAGGAAGGATTTCATATCTAATGAAAGTTTTGAAAGTAATAAAGGAAGCCATTTGATTTTCAGAAATCTTCTTGGACCATGGACAATGGGGTAATCTTGAAAACATAAAAGAAAGGAAGAAGAAAGAGAATGATATCAGAAATTCAGAAAAGGAAGAAAGACAGAACCGGAGTAAAAGCTTTAATAATAAAACACTTACTTGGCTGTTGATGATTTTTCCAGTAATGTGGCCCGGCACTTCACAAATCTTTGGAAAACTCATCATTGGCCTCTTGGAAAGCCTCTGCCGCATCAGATGGTTCATCCTTCTGACAGTGTTACTAATTCTATCTGCTCTTCGGTGCTCTGTTCGGTCTTCTGCTAGTTTCTCCGTCTGTTTACAGAAGATGGCTTTGGTACTCTGTGCTTCGATAGTTCTGATGCTTGGAAACACCAGCAGTTGCCCTATTTATAGTGTTTTGAACGTTAACAGGTATCATGGTTTGTGTTTGAATAAAACGATTTGCTGGAAGCTTAATTCCGAGCAAAAAATAGATAATTAACGACGTGGTTTCAGGTGTCATTTGTTCAATTGACGACATCCTTAGGGTCGTCATTTATCCAGCGCCTCCATGGAGGGCGTCATTTGCATTCCGATTCCAAGTTAAACCTTTAGTGCAATTAACGCCTCAGTGCACGTCGTCCTTTATTGTTTTGACGCCGACCAGAAGGGTCGTCATTTTCGAGCTTATGCTTTTGAATTGCTGGATTATTCATGAACTTAAGTGCTGTCATATCATGATTAAATTGTTTATATCAAGCACTTATGATCATATTTTGTGCTAATGATCTTTTGAGCTTTGAAGTGCGGAAGTGCAGGTTGTGCAAGCCTGGAAGTATTTGCATAGGTTTAAGCATCATGGGTGCAAAGTTCTAAAGTCTATACATTCTCAAGTCTATACATTCCATTCTCAAGTATATACATTCTACCCACCTAAGTCTATACATTCATTCTAAGTCTATACATTCTACCCACCTAAGTCTATACATTCTCTGAGTCTATACGTTCCAAAGTCTATACATTCTACCCACCTAAGTCTATACATTCTCTGAGTCTATACGTTCCAAAGTCTATACACTCCATTCCATAAGTCTATACATTGCTAAGTCTGTACGTTCCAAGTCTATACATTCATAAGTCATAAGTCTACACATCTCAAGTCTATACAATGTTAAGTCTACACATTCGTTCTTCATCCCTAAGTCTATACACATTCTGAAGTCTGTACATTCGTTCCAAGCCTATACATTCATAAGTCCAAGTCTATATATTCCAAAAGTCTGTACGTTGCATAAAAATTCAAAAAAAAATCTCAAAATTCCAAAATAAAAATTCAAAAAAATTCTCAAAATTCTAATAAAAATTCAAAAATTCTCAAAACATAAATAAAAATTCAAAAAATTCTCAAAATTCCAATTCAAAAATTCTCAAAACTCCAATAAAGATATTCTCTAAAAAAAATCTAAATAAATCCAAAAATTCTCAAATTCAAATCAATGTTGTTGAGTATGCTTTATGCATCTTTATATCATGGCTAATAAAATTTTGAGTACAGGTTAAGAAGCTCTTGGTCCCATCAACTAGGCCTCAGCATCTAAGCCCCACGGTGACTACACCTCATTTCTCAGTTCCCACGTGCTCATGTTATCACCATCTCCCTGTATGCATCCCTGTATGCATTGTTACTATAAGGTATCTACGCTATTATAGCATATCAAGGACCTTGTGGTTCTGATAAACCTGGAATTTGAGTTCCCCTTCATCAAAAATAGTGATAATTCTAGGGGAATCTTGATCACACGGATAGGCCGTTGAGTCATTCAAGGTTTGGGACGATGGTTCCACTTTCTGAGTTGATGCGTGGATAAACAGGCTTCGGCTTAGTATCAGCTCAGAGGTCTGGATTCTTGACCAAATCTAGATGGCTTAACAATATTATCCTTGATTATCTTTTATTTTAGTTTGATTTAATTTTTCTTTTAGCCCAGCATGCATCATGTAGGACTTTGAGCTTAATGCTGAAAATCTTCGTATTACACCAATAATGAAGGACGCTCGATCTTAATTGAGTTGACATAAGATATTCCATTCCAAATCGAGTACTTTATTCTCCTTGAAGCTGCTCAGGCTGGTCCCTTGGAAATCATCCCTTTGTTGGATCTTTATCTCAACTCACTTTACTTTTCTACAAATTCACCTTGGTTGTAGCACGTCCACATTGGCTGGTAACCGCTCTCCAATGGTGCCTCCCTGTCGTGCCCTCGCGCACATTTTGATTATCTAGTTTAGTCTCCTTTATCCAGCTAATCGATGCTTTCTTGGAATCATCCGGAGTTATTTTATTCAGAATCTTGGAAAGATTTCCAAAACACTTAGTGTCAAAAGCGTGTCACATCACACCTTGGCATCTACTTATCAGTACGTTCCACCTCATTCCACTTGTTTCACTTTCGCTTCATTCCGTCTCACTCCCTTGCAAAGCAGACGCCAAGGTGGGGCAGCTGTAGACACGCCAAAATTGATGCTATGTTGAGTAGATCTCATGTCACCATGTGACGCCCCAGAGTGAGCCCAAATATTGATTTAATATGAAGTTTTTCTATTTTTATGAATTATTTAGGTTTTTTTTGGGTAATTGGAATTAACGCCTTAAGTAGGGGCATCTTTTAAATTGACGGCCTGGCCACGGGCGCCTCTTTAAAAAATGGACGACTACCAATACGGGCGTCATTTTCTGGATCTACTGAAAATTCCGAATTTCAAATAAAATGAAAATTGAGGAATTGACGTCTCTCTTGAAGACGTTGATTATTTGACGTCCGTATGGCAGACGTCAGTTCATCGTTTTAAATAAGGAAAGTTAATTGTTTCTATAATTAAATCCAGAAATTGACGACGTTATGGACGTCGTTATTTTAATTAACGCCTTTGGTCGTATCGTCATTTTTAATTGACGCCCTCAAAGGGGTCGTCATTTTCAATTCCGTCTCCGTTTTGCCTCCTTCTTTCCAGTAATGATTCTTTCCCCATTTTAAACCTTGTGTTCGACTGGGAAGAGTGTTTCTTGATGGAGGATCATTACCTTGTTTTAATCCTTATTTTGCAAGGATATTTGGCCCTATAAATATCCCTCCTGATTCTCTTCGCATGAGAGAGAAAGAGAGAGGCAAGAGAGGAAAAGGAGCAAAAGGCAGAGAGAAACATACAGAGTTAACAGAGAGAAGAGTGTTTCTTTGATTGCAGGTGATCCATCCAAGCTCTTCTTCCTGGCGGATTCCTTTCTACGGACGATCCTCTGCTACCCCTCTTGCATGCTGAAGACTCTTTCTCCCCTTCACTGCTGCACGCACAGCAGAAAGGAACCATCCCTTTAGATTGTTTAGTTGCTTTTGTCATTAACATATCATCATCATCACACACCCCTTTCTCTAGTTCTTGCTAGATCTCACACTACATATTATTGCTTAGCATTCATTCATATTTTTCAAACCTTGTTGATCCTATTAGGGGTTTTAAAAAAACAAAAAAATAAAACACACAATGTGTGTTCATGTTCAAATTGATTGATTTCATATTCTTAGAGCATTGATACTACACTCTTTGGTTAATCCACTCTTTAATTTGTTTTGTGTGTGTTATTGCAAGGTAATCAAAGCTAGGAACCCCCTTCATCGGTCGGCCGATAGAAGGAGGAAGAAAGGATTCACAATCTCCCCCGTTAAACACAAGGTACATGCGATCATCTTATTATTTTGAGGGAACCCCTCTGGCGATCACATTCCCCTTAGCATCCTACGCATGCTCTTGTTCACACTTTTATATTTTCCATATTATTCTTTTTTTCCTTTAAGTGGATTTTTCATAATCTACAGAGCCCATTTCTTCATGGGATGATATGAAGGAAGAACTTAGGAAGATCTACATCCCCAAATATTCCCACCCCTCCTACTCAAACACCCCTAGCCCGAGGAGCACTACCACTCCTCCATCCCCACCCGGCCAACTTGAGACCACCTTTAGGCCTCCACCCCCACCACTCCCAACAAATTCCCTCTCAACCATCACCGCTACACTCCGCCACCAAATCCTGTCCCTTAGGACCCAAATAATCTAAGCATCCACCTCCCCACCTAACCCCATGAGGGTCCCCACACCCCAACCAAAACCCCCTTCCACAAACCTCACTATCCAAACCCAATTAGCCCCCACTTCCACCCCTCCACAACTGGCCGATCCTAAGGGGAAGAGACCCCTAACTGACCCGGTTTCCCCAATAAGGACCACCACTACCCCTCCATTTTCCCCTATAAGGAACACTCCCCCCAGGACCGACCAACCCAAGCCACCCCAACCAACCCATCTCCCACTCCCTCCCCCAAAACTCCCATGTCCTAGTCCCCCACTACTTCCCCTCCCTATCCCAAACCAAGTTTCCCTTTACCTTCCACCCCGGGTGCGCCATGCACCAACCCTCATCACCATACCACCAAAAGACCCTCTCACCTCCTTAGAGGAGGAACCCATACCCGACCCCATAGTGGTGAACACCCCGGACCCTATCCCTACCACGGAGACCACCCATGACCAAGTAGAAGAAGAAACATCACATGGTGACCTTCACCTTACACCACACTCTCTAGTTAGGGCCAAACTCATTATAGGGGAACCCCTTATTATTTGGCTAAAGAAGAGCCCAATAAGAGAGATCACGGCCCATGATTTTCCTCCCATAAAGGAAAATCTTCCCATAGTGCTCCTCTCCTCCTATCACACCATAATCCAAACATCCTACCAAGTGGAAACCTTAGAGAACCTTCTCAAGGGCTTAGCTTGGCAATTTGAGTTGACCGGCTTGTTGACCCCCATGGCCCACCAATCTTGGAGCATTGACCTCCTACACCTTTGTGTCAGGTCTATCATCTCGGTTTGCATCATTGGTTACTACACTAGCGACCTCCTTCTATTCCTCCCCACACCCGATGAGCCTGGCCTTCTCCTCAATTTGGAGCTTCTTATATCGGGTGGAAAGTCAAGCCCTCCCCTCATGGCCGAGCCACCCACAAAGAACTTCGGCCCAATTGTCTCATTAGAGGAGGATGACCCACCACTATTTGAGGATCTTGAGGACATAGGGCCCCTCCCCTTCGATAACCCTTTTTATGATCCCTTTGATCCTTCCAATGGGGGTCAAAGAACCCATGGGACCTAACCACCTTATCCACCACCCACCTTTCCCTATCCCAACCCACCATGTTTGACCCAATCCACCCCATCCTAGACCCGGGTTACACCTTGGGAGCCATGACCTTGGGCCACATATCCCTAGGTAATAAGGTTGTGCCCCACCCCATGATGATCATCTTCTTAGATCCATTCGATCCTTTCCAATGGGAGTTCAAAGGTTGTCCCACACCTATACACATGGAAGTCACCTTTGGGAAAAGCATACATGTGTCTAGGCTTACCACATCACTTGGCATGAACACTATGTTGGGTCCATTCATTCATATCACCCACATGTCAAGTAGAAAGCATGAATGGTCCAAATTCGGATGTAATGGTCCTCCTTCATTCATCATGGGTCGTAGGCATGATAGGAATATTCATGGATGTCCGAGTCCCCCGGCATTTGTCACCCCCATGCATGACCGGATCACCTATGGATGCCCCGGTCCTCCCCATTCTATCAAAGTCTTCTTGGCGTCAAAGCATGATTGGTCTACTTTTGGTTGCCCAGGTCCACCCATCACCCCTAGAAAGTCAGCATTCACAAAATTACATGAAAATCTTCGCAAGCACATCAACAAGGAAAATGAGACTTATAAAAGGTAGGCTGACTCCCATAGGCATCACCAAGAATTCCACGTGGGTAACTTTGTGATGGTGAGGATGGAGAGGCTCTCCCCGGGAGCCATCTCAAAATTGAGGCTTCGTGGGGCTGGTCCCTTCCAAGTTCTGAGGTGCATTGGCACTAGTGCCTATGAGTTAGATCTTTCCGAGGAGTACAAAGTGAGCCCCACATTCAACGTGGCCGACGTAGTGCCATATAAGGGTCCCACGGTGGTACCCAGTGAGGATATTGAGCCCACACCCCTCATTGAGAGAGCACCCACCCGTGAGAAGTGTCCACTAGCCAAGAGAGCCCAGCGTGAGCAAATTGAGCAAATATTGGATGAACATGTCACTACCACCAGGAGCAAGGTGACTGAGCACTATCTCATCGGGTGGATGGATCGGTGTCCTTTGGAAGACTTGCGGGCGGTATCGCTTCTACACCGTCCGAGGAGGGAAGGACTCTTACTCGACGGAGTCGAGTTCTTCGCACCTCGAGAGTATGATGGGGACATCACCTCCCATGCCCACATTCACTGCTCGTCTCCTCGTCCCGGTTGCATCCGACATGGTCTAGTTATTTATTTTGAGTCCTATGTAATTTTTTTAAGTCATATCATTGTATTTTCCCTTTTATTTGAGTCATGTCCCTAGGTCTTTTGTTTATTTCCTAAGTTTGAGTGCCATTAGGTTGATTAGTTTGTTATTGGGCCCAATTCATTGGGCTAGGCCCAAGGGCGCCCCCTACCCCTTGGTTATTTGTCATTGTTGCATGATTCAGGGACTTTTTGTAAAATGTGAGTTGCCTATATATAGGACCCCATTCCCCCCATTTCAAATCAATGAATGAATGAATGAATATTTAAATTTTTTAGTGTCCAACTTAAATCTTCTTCTTTTGGTGAGAAGTCAATTGAGTGGGTGAGAAGCCCCTATCCCCCCTCTCTCTTTCTCTTCCTCTCTCTCTCTAAAAAGTCATTTTCTCTCTTCTCCACTTTCTCTCTCTAAAATCTGCGCTCCTTTCTCTCTCCTCCCCTCCCAACCACCTTTCTCTCTCTTCCCCCCCTCCAATAACTCATCCCCAACTCCCCACCACCCCACCTTAACTCCACCCCAGCCCCAAGGGAGATTCCACCACTCCCCACTCCACCCTCCAACCACCCACTCCCCTTTCCCAAGCACCCTCTCATCTCCCAAGGGAGAATTCCCACTCCCCAAGCCCCCCCTTTACCTTCCCCACACACCCCTTCCCATCCCCAAGACCAGAAATTAATCCCACCCTTAAACCCATTTTCAAATACCCTTTCCCTCTCTCCCTTCCAACCAAATTCGCAGCTCCTCTCTCACCCACTACAAACACCACCTTCCAGACCCCATTCTCCCCCTCCCACACCTTGGAACACCCCCTCCCAGACCCCCTCACAACCAAGGGTTGCCCCCACACCCATCCACCCCATTTCCTATCCCTTCTACCCCATTCCCCCACCACCTTTCACCACCTGCAATTCTCAGGTCGCATGTAGGAGAGTACCAGCAGCTTGCAGAGCCAGCCCCGACTTCATCCCAGCGTCTCTAGAGGCCCAAGAGGTACCGTTGGAAGCGTCTCTCCGTCCTCTTCGCTACGGCGGTGGTCTCATCCCATTCTGAGTTCGGGGCCATCTTGAGCAGTCGATATTCCCCGACTGCGCACTTCCTCCCTGAAGAGCAACCTGAAGCTGACTCCTGAAGCTACCACGACCACTCTCTTAAAGATCTAGAGTCGAGACTTGGCCAGGAGCTTCTTCGACAAGTCTACTTCCAGAATCAAGAAGCGGAGCTCTATTTTACGCCCGGAATCAAGAGTTCTCATTTTCTTCATCCGGGTGTGCGGTTCTGCTTCCCGATAGTCTGCTCCGACCCTCCCTCATTGATCGAGATCTACTGGTCTACTCCGACAATGTTTGGCATCCTCGTTGGTCTCGATTCGAAGAGGACTCACCGATGGTTCCAACGACTCCGGCGGTGCCTGATTCTGAGCTCTGGAGCGCTTGTGGCAACCTCTTCTTACTGCTGTTATGAACCTGAAGCAGTCAGAACAGAAGATCTGCCACCCTGTTCGAGCTTCTTCCCCGACCAGCATCTTTGACCAGAGAAATTAACAAAATTCAGGCGTCATCCCATTCTAGCTACAAATAAATTCCAACTGGTTTTGTCATCAACAAAATTCGGGAGTGGTTGCAGCGTCAATTTATCCAACTGTCTATCCTGAAGCGTAGGAAGCGGGCAGAATCGGCATCGGCTCCCTTGTTAGCTTCTAGCTCGATTTCACCCCACCCCGCTTGGCCGGTTGAAGGCCCCTCCCTGTGTGGAGGTAGTTTTGGATGTAATAAAAATTTGTCCTCACCCCAAGATCCCCCTCCCGTGAGAGGTGTAGTGTTGTAACAGTTAAACAAGTCAAGCTTCTCCGGCACGATGTGTGGGGAACCCACGCTTCCCCGCTCACCCTCATCTCCGAGCGGGACCGGTTTCTTCAAACCGGTCGAGTAAGTGCTCCAACCTAGCTCTAATTTTATGCTTGTTCTTTCAATATTAGTTCATAGTTCCGCTGGCCGTGTGAGTGAGAGCTCGATCCTTAAGTTCCTTTGCTTCAAGCGATCACCGTGGTGAGAGGAGTGTACCCGTGCCCTTGGCACAACGTCAGCTCCCTTGAATTGGGCAGCCATACCCTTGGGAGAACATTCCATGGCCTTTCTGGCTCTCTACCAGCAAGGGTCCAGCCCTCACATCCTCCACTTGGCATTGCCAAGTTACCCCGGGTCATGGTGAGCATCGGGTGAGCGGTCGCCGTTATCTATCCGTTTGGAATGCCAATTGTGCTTGCTTGGTAAGTCCTAGATTGTGTCACATCAGTCTATCTCTAGTGTTGTCAGCCCATCCACGTCAACAGCGCACCCCGTGATGCGTCATTCTAAATCCGTTCCAGATAGGTTTCTACAAGATTTATCTCAGAGATGTCATGCCCTTCTCAAGTGCCGTGAATTTGTAGAGACCGCCATAGTCTTAGAAGATGAAGAGGAAGTAGAAGGGGTGTGGAGCAATGACATATTAGGTGTGTATGAAGTCATAGATGAGAAGGACCCAACTGAGGACGAGGAAAGCGATGTGGATGACACCGCCGATCTGTATAGACAAGGTCTGAAGAGATTTGACGAACCGTCGATGGCAGTGGATGAACCCACTAAAGAGATCAACCTTGGAACGGAAGAGGACCCCAGGCCCATAATCATTTCCGCTAATCTCCCTCCCTAAGTTGAAGAGGAGTTGATCAAAGTTTTGAGGGAGTACAATGATTTTTTCGCCTGGTCCTATGAGGACATACCGGGTCTTGACCCCGCTTTGGTTAAACACCGACTTATTCTTAAGCCAGGGGCGACACCCGTTAAACAGAAAGCAAGAAGGTTCCACCCCCAAATGGCCTTGAGGATAAAAGAGGAAGATGATAAATTGCATAAGGCCAGGTTTATTAGAGTTGTGTTATATCCACAGTGGGTGGCAAAGATAGTCCCGGTAATGAAAACGGATGGAAAACTTTGAATTTGTATCGATTTCAGGGACTTAAATAAGGCATGTCCGAAGGATGATTTCCCGCTTCCTCATATTGATGTGTTGGTGGACAACACGGATAGGTATGAGGCACTCTCATTTATGGATGGGTATTCTTGTTATAATCAGATCCGTCTTGCTCCTGAGGACCAAGAGAAGACCTCTTTCACCACGCCCTAGGGCACATACTGCTATGTCGTTATGCCATTTGGATTGAAGAATGCAGGTGCCACGTACCAGTGGGCAATGATGGCCATCTTCCATGACATCATGCATGTGTACTTGGAAGCCTACGTGGATGATATCCTGGTGAAGTCGACATCCAAAGAAGAGCACCCCGCCATTTTAGCCAAGGTGTTGCAAAGGGCTAGGGAGTATGAGCTGAAGATGAATCCAAAGAAATGCGTATTCGGAGTTGCATCAGGGAAATTGCTTGGGTTTATAGTTAGTAAACGGGGGATGCAGATTGATCCAAATAAGGCAAAGGCCATAATGGAAATGTCGTCGCCTAAGAACATTATTGAGTTACGAGGTCTGATTGGGCATCTGCAGTTTATTAGAAGATTTATATCTCAACATTCGCAGAGGTGTCACCCATTCTATGAATTATTGAAGGCGGGAGCCAAATTTGAATGGAATGAACAATGTCAAAAGGCCTATGAAGATGTTAAGGCTTATCTATCTAATCCCCCGATTCTACAACCTCCTATCCCTGGTAAACCCCTGATTTTATACATTTTTGTAATTGAGGACTCCCTAGGAGCTGTCCTGGCTCAAGTGGATGATGAAGGGAGAGAAAGGGCAGCATACTATCTATCTAGATTGTTCAATCCAGCTGAATCTAAGTATACTGCCATGGAGAAGACCTGTGCAGCGCTAGTGTGGGTAGCCCAGAAGCTCAAGCACTATTTCCTTGCCCACGAGGTTAAGCTGATCTCTAGAATGGACCCAATCCGATACCTCTTAGAAAAAACTGTCCTTTCTAGTAGGTTAGCTCGCTGGAAGAGCTTCCTTTCTCAATTTGATATCACCTTTGTCGTCCAGAAGGCAATCAAGGGATATGCCATTGCTGAGCACCTTGCTCATTCTCCTATCCCTCGCACTGATTCAATCCAAGACGAGTTTCCTGATGAGCACTTGGTTGTACTTACTCATCTTCCCTTTTGGTCTCTTCATTTCGACGGTGCTCTCAATTCTCTGGGCCATGGAATTGGCGCCGTTCTCCTTACGTCGGAAGGGGTAACCATCCTCATCGCTGATCAGCTCTCTTTTCCGGTCACGAATAACATAGCCGAGTATAAGGCTCTCCTTGCAGGCCTGAAGCACGCCTACCTCATGGGCGTGCAATACCTAAACATCATATGAGATTCTCAATTGATACTGCGTAAAGTTCTATCAACTTACCGCACCCGTGACCCCAAACTCAATCCTTATCAAGATTTGGTCACGCTCTTGGCTAGGCAATTCCGTAAGCTTGTCTACATTCATACTCCTCGCTCCCAGAATATCCTTACTGATGCATTGGCATCACTTGCTTCTTCCCTTTCCTTCCCGCTTAGTCGTTCCACTGAGACCATTGTGGTTCAGCGGATGGACGCTCCCTCCCTCCAGGATCCTTGGTTCGATAACCTTAGGAAGGCTGTAGAGAAGAAAGCTGAGAAGGAAGATTTGAAAGAAGTTTCATTAACTGAGCTTGAGGAGATTATAGAAGAAGAGGAATTGCCGTGGTATCACGAGATAGAGCAGTATTGTAGGGATGGATCCTTCCCAGAGATGGCAAAGGCTGAGCAACGCAAGGCCATCAGAAGAGTCGCCGCCAGATACACGATTGTTGCTGGAGAATTATACAGGCGGGCTCTTAATGGAGTTCTGATGAGGTGTCTGGATGACGATGAGGTTTGGAAAGTAGTTGAAGCAGCTCACGCGAGCGAGTGCAGAGGGCATGTTAATGGACAGGCATTGGCGAAGAAGATTCTTAGGCAGGGCTATTACTGGCCAACCCTAGAGGAAGACAGTTCCACCTATGTTCGTAGGTGTCTTCAATGCTAGCTTCATGCCGACAAAATCCATGCTTCGGCTTCTTCTCTCCATCCTCTTTCTGCGCCTTGGTCATTCTTGACGTGGGCCTTTGATATCGTTGGACCACTTGGTGACCCTAATGCTTACGTTAAACAGAAATCCTTTATTCTGACTGCTACAGAATACTTCACTAAGTGGGCGAAAGCTGAAGCTTTTGCAGAAATCAAAGTCACCATAGTGTGCTGCTTCATCCTCAAGAACATCATCTCGCGGTTTGGAGTGCCAAGTGATATCGTCACCGACAATGGGCCTCAATTTATTTCTTAAGAACTTCGAAAACTCTGTAATAAATTTAATATTTCATTGCATCATTCTTCACCATACTACCCTCAAGGTAATGGCCAAGCTGAGACTACAAATAAAACCCTTCTTAAAATCATTAAGAAAACATGCGAGTCAAACAAATTTACTGATTGGGCCGATAAATTGGTAGAAGCTCTATGAGCTTATCTCACCTCCATCCGCACTCCCATGGGGCAAACTCCTTTTGCTCTCACCTATGGGATGGAGGCGGTACTCCCGTACGAGATCTTGATCCCTTCCCTAAGAGTGCAGCTAGACAAAGAACTCAATCTCGATGAACGTCGAGAGGCGTTGCTAGTACAACTGGAACTCTTAGATGAGAAGAGGCTAAATGCGGCCAATCATGTCTCGATTTATCAAAAACGTGTCTCGCAGTATTTTCAAAAGAAGTTTATTGAAAGAAAATTTCAAGTGGGTAACATGGCTTTGAAGCGCAAATTTATCAGATCAGCAGGTCCAAGGTCTAAGCTGCAACCTAACTGGGAAGGGTCGTTTGTAGTTAAAGAAGTCTATCCTGGTAACGCATTCCGTTTAGTTAACGCAGAGGGTAAAGAATTGCCAAATCTGTGGAATGTGTTGTATTTAAAATATTTTTATCCTTAGAGTCAAGCCAGCAACGACCCGGCGACGGGGTGTGCTTCTACTTGATCATGAAGGGAGATCCCCGGTTCAACATTCACACACTACACGACCCCCTGTGGTTCGTGTTTCCCTTTTGCGCAACACCGTTTCTCCCTTGGCCATGCTTAGGGGAAAGTGAAAATCCTTATTTTTCTCCTCCCTTTCGGCCGAAAATAGGGGCAAGTGGTAAATAAGGGGACGAGAACTGATCTAGACACCCCAATAAAAGAGGTCTCAAATAGGGGCAGTCTATTATGACCTTATTCCGCAATCATGAGAGTAAAAAGAAAAAAGAAAAAATATTTGGAGACAAGGGGCAAAGTCAAAGACAAAGCTAAATGCTCATCCAAAGCTCGACGCTCGAAAGTCTAAAAGACCCCAAAGCAATGAAGCTAGGCATGGCAATAGTTGCAGTACAGTTTCCCCGCGGGACGTTTTGAGCCCGGACGTATGCGTGCCTAGAGTGGATGTAGGTTCGATGATGGACACAAAGCCCCGGCGCAACAGACCCAACTCTTTGAAAAGGGGTTGTCGTGAGAAGAACTCAAGCCCTAAAACCTCTATACCTATTGCCAGCTTTTCTATCAAATTCTCTTTTATTTTCCATGGAATGGATCCCACCCCGAGTATGGCCTCAATAGAGGCTAAGCAGAATTGGACCCCGGCCATGGGCGGTCACCCATAATGCACGTCGAACTTGGGAGACCCCTAATGAAATATGCGGTTCCCCGTCGTCGGGTTTAAGCTGGTTTTAAAATCTAAAAAAATCAAATATTTCAAAATCCCAAAAAAATCAAATAGTTCAAAGTCCAAAAAATTCAAATATTTCAAAATCTCAAAAAAATCAAATGTTTCAAAATCTAAAAAAATCAAATATTTCAAAAAAAATCAAATAGTTCAAAATCTAAAAAAATAAAATATTTCAAAATCCAAAAAATCAAAAAATTAAATAGTCACATACTTCAAAATCCAAAAGACTAAATATTTTCAAAATCACAAAAAAGATTTTCATCATTTGCATTTCCATGGCATCCATTGCATCCGTTTTCATTTGTTATTTGCCCATTTAATAAGGCTTACCCTCTTGACCAAAAATCAAGAACTGGTCATTTCCTAACTTGCTACAGGCAAGGGGTTAAGCCTCATACTCGGCTGAAGTTAAACATGCGGCCGATTTAATCTGTTTTCTTTGTTTGTGTGTGCAGGGGAAGGTTGAAGTTAAAGGTTCAGTCAATAAACGGTCCTATGGTAACCGTCATATTCCTTTCAACGGCCATGGTCTGACTGTCCGATCGTTCACACAGATTCATTTAGATCGTTCCAATCTCAAGCTCCTTCAAAGATCTACAGTCTTCACTAGACCGTTCAAGGATATGAACGGTAGATTCTTGACCGTTTTACCATGATCACGGTCTCTCGCAGGCCGTTCAATTCTCTATTCTCAACTCTGTCGTTGATCTAAAGCACGGCCCTAATAGAGCCGTTCTATCCTTGGAGCGGTCAGTTTCTAACCGTTTATTCAACTAAGCGGTCTGTGTATGACCGTGTGCATTATGAGATCATGCCTAAACCCACTCAATCACATAAGGTAGCCAAACTCAAATCAGCCAAGTCATCAAATTCAGATACCAAATCTTTCTAAACATAAGTCTCTATGTCAACATCATGAAAAGAAAGGAAAAATCACTCAATCCTCCGCTGGGCATCCCCGCGGGGGCGTATCTCTCTCAGCTCTCTAACATAAGCTTGGCGTGTCGCTGGAACCTCTGCAACCTCCGCTGGAAGGGTAAGCGCCCTGCTCACCTCCCACATGATCAAGGCACTCCTGACCGCCTGCTCATCCTCTTCCGTCCCGATCTTCCTTGCTTGTAATGCGGGAAGGTGGGATAGTGCTAGAAGTACGGTCCTGGGTAGTCCAACCTGTAGGTAGCACCGGTGCGGGCTGTACATCACCAGTGCAGTGTCGCTCACGAGCCTCAAATCCAAGCCTGGCCTCCTAGGTACCCTGATAGTGGCAGTGTGGAGGAAGTCAGGGTGCATCATGAACCAATCCAGGGGCAATCTGTTGATGTAGAGTCGCCACTCGTCCCTGGTCTTCTTTTCTGTTGTCCTGCACTCTACCTGTGGAGAAAACCCGAAGGCGCCACCTATGAAGAAGAGGGGGTGGCTCTCGAAGATCCGGCTGGGTGAAGTGACACCCTCCTTATGAACGAATTTCATCCTGACACCCATCCAGCACTCTAAAAGTATCATGGATCCAAAGAGAGGACCCCCTAGAGCTGCTGAGGTAAGGCCCTCATACAAATAAGGAAGGACTGCCTGGGAGATAGAAAGACCCTGCCACAGGCCACCGATGGTACTAAGGATATGAGTCTCTAGCACATGGTCGACAGAGGGGAACAAGATGGCCCCACACAGGCAAATAGACGCAGCCTTGGCTATGGCATCATCCCACCCAAACCTATTCCTGCAATGTTCAACTACCCACTGGCTAAGGGGAAGAAGGTGGATCTGACGTGGGCTAATGAAGGTGCGGATGTCCTTGCTATCTGGTATAAACTCTCCCAAGATGAGGCTAGGGTCTATAGGGGCAACAGTGTGACACACTAAGTCCTCCTCACCCACCTTAGACCTAGGAAAGGAAAAATAGGTCTCTACCTCTTCCAGTAGGATAGTGGCCTCAAATGATGGAAATATGAACGTATGGGTCTGAGGGTGCCAGATCTCTACCAGGGATGAGATGCTATGCCAGTCTAAGGACAACTTCGGGTAATTTTAGGCTAGTACCAAGAGTGGGTGTAGGTGCCAAGATTTCAAAATAGATATCACTCCTAGGGGCAATGCACGGACCATAGGAGCCATCCACTTCAAAGTGGAATAGCGCCTAGATCCAGGGAGATGCTAAGATGGAGGGAAAGAAAAAAGAAAAGGAGAAAGAGAGGAAGAACGTGTAAGTGAACGAATAAACTAACTTGAATGAAATATTGCTAACATACCTCTCTCAAAGGACTCGAGCTGAGATGACGAGGGATCGCAGTCAGCTATTGGAGCACTTCACGCTCCTTCCTGGCCTGCTTTGGCCCTTCAAAAGTCTCCCCCTCCATTGAACTTCCCTCAAAGGATATTTTCATGATGGATTGATGAAGGCCTAAGTTTGAGGCCTAGAAAGAGGAGTGTGGTATGAGTTGTGAATTCAGAATTCCCCCGTACTTATAGGGCTTGGCTAGAGGCCTAAACCCACTAGAAGTGAGGTAGGATAGGCCTAGATCGGGTTGGAAAGAGCTGGGGTCGGTTTAGGACATTTATCTTCGGGTTGGGACTCTCCGAGAGAGTCCCGTTCGAACTCTGAGGTCGTGCGTTTGTGCGGTCTATCGATAGACCGCCATAATGATTGGACAGTCTCATCTAGACCGTTCCTGAGGCATCTACGCGATTCGAGTGCTGGAGGTGGCATGGTCTGGAATAGACCGTTCCATTCATCATCCGGTCACATATGTACCGTTCCATTCTTTGAGCGGCCAATAATGAACCGTTTAATCGGATTTGTGGGTTTTGGCTGAGTGGCTTTAAACGGTGTAAGGGAAGGCCGTGTAATTGATTGAGCGGTCCTTTGACGACCGTTTAGAGATCAGAAGCCATGTTTTTAATTTGTCTGCATCTGTACCACTCAAACTATGGCCGTGTCTCTCTCTCTCTCACTCACTTATTTGGCATCTCTTCCTCACTCATTTATTTGGCGTCTCTCTTCCTCACTCACATTGTTTGGCGTCCCTCGTCTTCACTCATTTGTTTGGCGTCCCTCGTTCTCACTCGCTGTTTGGCGTCCCTATCTCAGTCAAGTTTGGCGTCCCTCTCTCTCCCACTCAGAGTCGTCTCTCGCACCCACTCTGTCGTGTCTCTCTCACCTCCTCACTCGCTCACTCGTGTTGTCTCTCTTTCTCGCACGTGTCCGTCTCACTCACGTCAAGTTAGTAGTCGTAGTTAGTTAGTTTGTGCCAATCATTTGCATTCATTCATACATTCATACATCTAGCCACAAAAATAAAAAACAACACAACATATCACTATCATATCATATCATGTACAAAAGTCGTGTCCCAAATACATAGTCAAGCCTCTCCCTCCCCCTCGGGTCTGTCACTATCACCGGCTCCCTCGTGCCTCTTTGGTGGAGGCATCGCTGAGGTTGCCTCCTCCTGACGTCGCCGGCGTCGCTCCTCATCCTCGTTCCTCCAGTGGCCGAAGGAACTAGTAAAGTAGCTCCTAACGGAACCGTGTGTGCCGTGAGTGCTACCGCTCGGGTTCCCACTCCGCTCTGGCCTCTGGGTCATCTTTCAAATGCTCGGACCTCACCTCGCAGCTCGGCCTCCTCTAGCCGAGCGCGCTCAGCCTCGGCGCGGTACAGCTCTGCCACCGCCGCCCGAGCGAGTAGTAGCTCTACCTCCGCTGTCCCCGCGCGGGAACGCTCCATCTCGGCAAAGAGGCGCGAAGCCTCTATCACGTCTGCTCGTAAGGCGATAGCCTCGGCACGGAGGCGCTCTGTGTCCTCCCGCAGTCGAGCGGCCTTGCCCAGTGACGCGATCAGCTCGGTCGTTTGTATACATAGTTCATGGTCAGTCAATTGCATTTCATAATTATAAGCATAAGCATTAAAGGGAAATTTTAGTGGTTGCGTACTCTCTCAGTGAGTGCGGCCTCGGCTACCTCGGCTTGAGCCACCATCGGTGTAAACTCGGCATCCCGCTCGGCTCGGTCTGCGGGAGTCTGAGAGGAAAAGGAAGGAGCGTCGGCCCCCGGTCGTTGGGCTCTCTCGGCGCGCTGCATCCAAAACTCCAGGTTAGTCACATGCAAAATCATAAGCATTTGTAGAATTAAAATTTTAGGGTTAGAAGACTCACTAGTAGGGTCAGGGCCTGGCGGGCCTCGTCGCGCTCCCGGATCGTGGAGTGCAGGAGTCCCTGCAACTCCGCAATCCGTCCATCGGGGTCCCGTGGGGACTTGGCCGCCGCCACTGTGGTCACCTCCGACGCTGGTGGTTCTTCTTCGGCATCGACAGTCCCTCCCTCGATCGCCAGCATCTCCTCCTCGGCCGCGGGCGGCGGTCTGGGCTCCCCTTCCAGGGCGGGTGGCGCCTCGGGAGCCTCTTCCACGGTGGCCGCCGGCCACAGCGTTTGGTCTGCACACTTGTTATCTGTATCACAAGCCTTCAAGTCTATACACTCTTTGTGTCTGCATTACACACGTTCAAAGTCTGTACATTCATCAATGGCTATGCAATCCTTCAAAGTAAGTCTGTACATCGTGTGCATCATTTTTCAAGTCTATACATTCTTTAGCTCAGTTCGCAGCTGAGTCTGAAGTCTGTACAGCCTGTTCTTCATACAAGTCTGTGCATGCATAAATCAAAGTCTATACATCCTCACTGTGCATACTTTGTTTAAGTGCATTCTGCATTACAAACAAGCAAGTTTGTACATTGCTGTCGCATGCATGCATCTAAAGTCTGTACAGAGGTTGACTACATGTCCGAGCATCCATGATTCATTGTGTAGACTTTCCTATATGCATTTGTGCATTGTTCAAAACAAGTCTGTACATCATCCTTTGGTTCAAAGCTTGAACTAACTCGATGCATCCATTTTTCTCTTGTTTTAGGTTGATTCAAGCTGATGAGTGGGCACGTGATCCGAGGTTGGCACCTAGCACGTGATTCGAGGTTATGTATGTCAAAGAGGGCACAAGCCCTGAACACGCCCTAGCTGCTGTTGCTATAAATTCAAGACTCCTCCATCTGGAGAAGGGAGTGATAGTGATCGAAGCAGAGAGGCAGAGAGCAAAAAAAGTAGAAGAAGAAAAAGGAGAGAGCAGTAGAGAGGCTGAAAGTAGAAGAAGAAAAAGAACGATAGAAAGAGAAAGAGAAGCAGAGAGAAGAAAAAAGAAGAGGAAGAAAGAAAGAGAAAGGAGAGAGCTCGTGAGGAAGAAGAGACTGAAGCTTCATAAGAACACTTGTCTGTCTGGCAATTGGATCAGATCCAAACCAGATTTGCTCCTGCGAGAGCTACACTTTGTGGATTTCATTTCCAGCTTTCTGATTGCTATATTTTTGTTTCTTGTTTTCTTTTCTTTTACACTTCTTTGGCTTGTTGTTCTTCCGATTCTCTGGTTTGAGGTCGGGTTCCTCCTGTGGTCTCAGGAGAAGGGAGATTTGTTCTCCGGTTTGCTAGTGACTGTGTGTCACTAGTGTTTCCCTCTGGTGTGGAGGAAGAGAGGTCCGTGACCTCTGGTTTGCAAGTGACTGGGCATCACTTGTGGGTTCCCTCTGAGTTTTAGAGGAAGGGAGACTTGGTGTCTCCGGTTGCAAGTGACTGGTGTCGCTTGTGGGTTCCCTCCTGGGTGGAAAAAGAGAGACTTCGGTCTCTGGTTGCTAGTGACGGGTAGTCACTAGTGGTTGCCCTCCGGTCTGGAGGAAGAGGGGAGGTTGTTCCCCTGATCAAGCTGTTTGGCAGCACTTGTTTGCAGACTGAGTCTGTGGTTCTAGCTTATGCTAGTGGAAGCCTCACTCCGGTTTGGAGTGAGGGGTGGACGTAGGTCTGTGGACCGAACCACCTAAAAAATCTACTGTGCCGTGGTTTACCTTGTGCATTTGCCCCTTGTCTTCTACCTCTTTCACAGGTTTTCTGAGCATTCTTGTTTCTATCTGAAGTAACCTTGAGCATTACATATTTTTCTAAGTGAGTCTGGTTTGCATAGTTCTGTCTTCGGCATTAGACTTGATCAGGTTCCACCAGTATAGTTAGTAGTTCAACTGATTGATCAAATGTTTATTTGAATTTCTTCTTGAAGAGCTCTATAGCTTTTACTCCGCAACTATGTCTAGCAGTAGGCTTATTATTTTTAAGTGGGGCAATTTTGTAGAGGGATACATTCACCCCCCCTCTATATCCATCGCACCGTCCCAACAATTGGTATCAGAGCGGGTGTCTGCATAGAAGGTCTAGCAACCTGCAGATCCGATCCTGCAGTCTTCGGTGCTATCTCGCTTTTGGTGCATCATTATTCCTGTTGCATTAATCTGATCTGTTTCCATGGGTGATCCACCGATTTTCAATGGCTCTAATTTTAATGTGTGGTTAGTCAGTCTGCGCAAATATGTTATATCAGTTAATCCTGATCTGTGGAAGTTGATTTCACAAGGTCCTCACAGATTACCAAAGAAAGTGTCCAAATGGACCGGCAGCCACAGATCAAAGGATGGAGAAAATCAGAAAGCTTTGAATCTGATGAATGCAGCTACTGACAAAGCCTTACATTCTTGCCTTCATGATTGCAGGTCCGCTAAAGACATACTGGATGAGCTGAAGCTAGCTCACAGGATAAATGAGGACAGCTGCATGATGGCTAACAGAAGTAATCAAAGTGGCAGCCAAAATGAAGAAGAGGATGATGATGAGGTAAACCTCTTCGAGAATTATACTTTAGATGATTGGTAGGGTGCATAAGGTGAGTTACTTGAGTCACATGAGATGTTAAGAAAACAATATAAAAAATTGAAAAAGAAAATTGATCTGAATAGATCAGAGTCCTCATGTGAAAATTGCTTAAAACAGAAACAGTCCTATGATGCATGCCTGTCTGAAGTGCAAGTGCTTAAGAAACAAATTGGCTTATTTAAAGAAGAAAATCAAGAACTTGTATGTGAAATTTCTGAACTAAAAGAAAAACTCAGCTCGATTGATGATGATCAGGTTCATTTTAATAATTTAGTTCAGAATGAAAAATTGTTGAAAGAATTTGAATGTTTTAACTCTGAATTGGATGTTCTAAAATCTAAAAATGAATGCCTTAGGAAACAATGTCAAAAACTCCAGACTCAAACAATACGTTCTGGTAAATCTGCATGCAATGATTGTTCATTTCTCAGGGAAATAAATGAAAATCTTCACTCAAATTTAAAATGGCAGAAGGAGTTAACTATTTCCCTAAAGGAAGAAAACAGAGATCTGTTAAACAAGATTTTGGAGTTTGAACAGATAGAGGAAGAGCTGAATGATAAAATGAGCTCAATGAAAATTGATAAAGGCTTTGTTGAAGAAACTAAAAATCAAAAATCCAAAAATGACAAATTAACTAATGAGGTTGAAGGATTGAAGCAGTTGAACACTGCTATGTCAGATAAACTTATCTTCTTAGAAAAAGGAAAATCTGTTTACATTAAGAATCTGAAAAATTGAGAAATCTGGAACAAGAAGTTGAGGAATATAAAACTGCAAATAAGGTGCTAAGCGAATGTGTAAATTGTAATGAACAAGAGATTGCCAGTTATGAAATACACATCGTTTCTCTGGAAAATGAAACTAAGGATTTGAATAATTCCTTGTCAAAATTTGTGGACGGAAAAGATAATGTGGACAAGATTCTAGGAACAAAGGTTAATTTTCAGAAGGAAGGGTTGGGCTATAACCCTTCAAACAAAAAGAGTTTTAAAAACAAAGTTCAAACTTCCTTTGTTTCCAGCTCAACTTCTCACAGCCCTCAGAACCTTCCTGGTTATCAGTCATCTGCTCAAAAGAAAACAACAGAAAAACAAAAAGAAAAATAACTCCCCACTTTGCATGTTTCACCCACACACTCACATGCATCTAAAAAGAAAATGATTTGTCATTACTGTCACAAGATTGGCCATCTGATACATGAGTGTAGATTAATGGAACTAGATGATTTGAATGCTAGGAAATTTCATGATAAAAATTCTTCATCTCAGAAAAAGAAAATTGAATGCTTTCACTGTGGCAAATTAGGACACACGATTACACAATGCTGGTTTGCAAGTGCTAAGAAAACATCTCATTCATATCATGCTAAATTCCATGCAAGCCAACATGATTTTAATAAGAACAAATTTGTTTCAATAAACCAGCACATCACTTGTTTTAACTGTAACAAGACCGGTCACAAGGCCACTGAATGCTGGTCAGGCTCGTTCAGAAGAAATTCTCTCAAATGCTCTCACTGTAGAAAGCATGGCCATACAGTCCAGCTGTGACGGCACGAGAATCCGATTACCGGGAAGGCCCGATAACCCGAGACTCGCACCGCCGCCCACGAGCCGGGAGGGCTCGGAAGGGCTAAAAGGAGTGTGAAGGCACAAAGAAATAGGAAATAAAGCAGGACAACTCAACAATTAACAGAAATAAATAAACAACTACAACAGAGTCCAGTCCAACAGAAAGTACAGTCTAAAGCAGTAAAGCGTACCACATGCCAAGTGAACACTCGGCCCGGCAAGCTGGCAACAGAGAACCTCCGCTCCGCACTCTCGAACCTCGAGGAAGAACTGCCACACCTGAAAAGCAGGGAATGAGTCTCCAAAACAGAGACTCAGCAGGGATCCCGCGGAACCCCAACCGGAAACAACGGCGGTAGCGGAAAGGAAGCTACAACTACAGCAGGAACAGCAAATCGGTGGCCGGTCAAAAACTCGGCACTACAGCTACGCCTACTGCCAGAAGGCACACCTCGATCACGCAGTCGAAGCTACCGAACCACGCTAGCACCACCTACCGAAGTAAGAACACACGGCAACCACACCGTAGAGGCCTGTCCCCCGGACACAGCCGACCTGGACACGCTGTCCAAGGTGCAACCCCGACCATCCAATCGCGGGTACCGCACAACAAGACCCAACCTCGGTAAAGCCACTAGCACTAATCTCACGACGCAAGAACCGACACACGCGCCAAGGTGAAACAACCGAACTCACCGGTCAACACAACCAAAAACCCGAAGGTCAAAGACACAGAGACTGACAGTCTGACACTCCGTACTCGACAGGAGTACCACCCTCTAGAAGAACGACCGGATGCGTCCCCTGACGTCTTACACCGCGTCACAAGTGTCTAGCTACAACGCCCCGGGCGTGAGACTCAGACACGCAACAAGTACCACAACAAGGACTAGCTGGGGTCGCGCTCGTCAGCACGTGTCCTAAGCCCCCAACTACGTGTGCACACACAGACCATCTACTCTAGGTCGGGTCCTCTAGCTGGTTTCCCCCCCCACCGGACTCTGGTGGCAAAGGCAAGGGGCCGACGGAAACCAGCCTAAAAACTGCGTCTCACCGGGTCGCGCTCTCCACCACTCCCAGGTGGGTCCGCACACGCGTGCACAGGAAGCTACGACTAGTGGAGGATCACAGAACATGGACACAGAAACCACGCACGCACTCATTACGAGTAACACGGAGTAACAGGTGGCACGACGCCACCAGACTCTGGACAGCCCACTAGACCTACAACTCAATGGCCTTTGAGTCACAAGACTCGAGGTCAAGACCGTTGCACATGACAGCACTGAGCCGTCAATTTGGCCTAATCCCTAGGTCCAAAACCACAATGCGACAACTCATGAGGCAGTTCATCACTGTCGAGACCCATCCCTCGAGGAGGGAACTTAAGAAACCCCCAGCCTCAGGCTGGGAAGCTGGACTCACCGTCCAAGCCCACACGCTTGGCCCACTAGGAAGCCACCTTCCAGAGAAGCCACGACTTGCGGGGAAACCTCACCGCACTCACACCGACACACGGTGACACGATCTGGCACGAACACGGAAGCTCGGAATACCTGGGGTCGCCTGGACCCACCAAGCCCACGGGCATGCTTATCGAGGTAGCATGGTACCTCCAGACACCCCAAAACACGGTAACAAAACCCACGGGGTGCCCGGGACACTCACAAGGCCAAAGGTCAACCACTGGGTCACAACCGGGTCGACCGGAGACCAACACAACACAATCGGAACACTAGAAGGTCACTCGGACCCTTAAACTCACGGGAACGCTAATCGAGGTAAACCAAACCTCTGGACACCCAAAGACACGGTCACGAAACTCCACGGGGTGTCCAGGACACACACGGCCCAAGGGGAGCACGATCAGCCGCAGACCGTCCACCTCGGGCAGCCCGGCAGGCCACCCCAAGAACGCGCTACACATGCATAGCGCGTTAAGCAAGAACGCGCTATGCAAACCTAGCGCATTCAGCAAGAACGCGCTATAGGTCCATAGCGCGACCAGACCAGGTCGCGCTACGATCCTATAGCGCGACAACCAAAAACGCGCTGGGACCCTAGAGCGTGACAAGAACCGCCTTACTGTTCATCTTCTCCGATGAACGCGCCCCGTCGGGGCAGCGCGACACTCAAGAACGCGCTACTGGAAGCTAGCGCGTTCTCAGTCCGCGCCCGAAAATGGTAGAAACGGCGGGAAAACCCATTCCACGCCCCGATCACCCCCGGGTGATGGGGAAACAAAGGGGGAAACATTCCCCAACCCCTCTAGCACCGAGAGGACCCATTTAAACCCCAAAAACACGATCAAAACACAAGATTCGGCTCACACCCCAAAAATATGCATTTTCCCCAAATCACCCCGTTTAGCCCGCTCGGCTCACCACGGCCTACGAAACTCGCGGGAATTGAAGTACACGGGTTGAGGGTCCATCTCCCTACCTCCACTGAAGATTCGACGCGCCATGGACGTCGATCCACGAAGAAACGCCATTTAAACCCTCGCCGGTTCACGATCCCACGAACCGCCTCCACCACGCCTCCACCGCTCGATCCTCGACCCGTCCCCGCCCGCATCCTCGCCCGCGCCCCCACTAGCTCGCCCCCGTCCCGCTCCGTTGGCCGCCGGATAAGAGAGGGGAGAAAGGGAGCGTGAGAGAAGAGAGAGGGAGGGAAGAGAGAAATGAGAGGGGAGAGAGAGAAAAAGGAGGTTATTATATAGAAAATCTGGAAATTCTCAAAAATACCGAAAAATAGAAAATCACGTTTCTGCGATCCTCGGAACACACCGATCGCAACGGTACCACTCGCGCCCTGGTGAACAGCCCGGTTCACCAGTAACGAGGTTCCGAAGGAATTACCGAAACACACACCGGGAATCGGAAAACACACGCGGAAAAGCCGCGGAACGCTTCCGGGCCTCCGAAACAACTCTGGATCGCGCCGATCCGAACACGAAAGATGTCCGAAACGAAATTTCGGACACAACGGAGTCGGACACTCCAAGAAACCAGATCCGGGACCCATGAACAAGGATCCGAAAAATCTGGGGCATTACACCAGGACTGTTGGCATATCCAGAGTAGGAATGTGAATTTCAAACATGATAAATTTCCTGCAAATAGAAATGATTTTGGTAGGAAAAAATTTACATTTAAAAGAAAGATTTCTACATGTTCTAAATGTGGGAAACTTGGCCACCGAGCTTCTAACTGTCGCATGGCACGATATGGAAAACAATATGTTCATGCAAATAACATAAAATTTCATGATAATGCACACAGATTCCATGGTAACAATGATGTGCATAAAAAGAATTCAAGATCTGCTATTTCATGTCATTACTGTGGAGCCTTTGGGCACTCCATGAGTGATTGTAATATAATGAAATCTGATGACTTACATGCCCAAAGATTGTGGAAAGCACCTATTAGAGGTGTTACTAACAATGTAGGACCCAAGAAATCTTGGGTACCTAGAAATACAAAATGAGATCTGTGCTTTGCAGGTATGCCTTGGTGATGAGGAATAAAAGGGGGTCAAATAAACCAAGGCATCCAAAGTTTGGTAAAACCCCACCTCTGCTGGTAGACATTTGAGTTTTTGATAACGTTGTTTAGATAGTTGCATATCATGTTTGATTTGTTAATCAAAATTTCATGCATATAGCTTCTCAACTGCATCTATGCTTGGCATTAAAATCTCTCAATAAATATGATGTGTTATCTGTGCAACAGTTCAACTGAAATTGGTGCTTGAATACTGAATTCTGAATTGATTGAAAGTGACTGAAAATGAATTACACATCATAAAACTGAAAAGCTGAATTGAATAAATCTGTTGCTTGGACGATGTCTCATGCTTAAAAATGTTCACTTGCACATTTGACATGCACATGCATTCACAATTGCATATAAGTAGCATGTTGTCAGCTTAAGATGCATATAGAACTGCATCTGCATTGGATTGTCATTCATGACTCTTGGTATATAAATAGTGAGATACTAAAGGGCAGATGAATTCTGTTTGGAAGTGCTTGCTATGTGTGAGGTGGTCTTTAGACCAAGTCCTCCGCCTGGTATCATAGGTCAGTGTTGCACGAAGAGCAGTCTAAATGTTCATGTGATCATTGCATATATTACATGCTGTCAGCTCACTACACTTGCATTTACTGGTTAGAAGTGTCGACACCTTGAGTGCTAGCTCATGCATACATTTAGGGGGAGCATTATTCATATTCTTAAAATCACATAACTGTCTATCTTACTCATTTCTATCAACTGAACTTCCCATTTTCAGTTTGAACTGCTATCTTGCTTAAATCCCTGTGATGAATGTGAAATGCAACACATTTCAGCTTCCTGCTTCAACTGTTATCAGCCATTTTCACTCATCCTATCCATTGGTATCTGTTGAATTGGCTGTTCTTTAAAATGATTCGGCCTTCCCTAAAAATTCAGAAAGACTTCTCTGTGCATATCCTGATCATAAATCTGAAAACAACTTAAAGAGGAATCTTCTATTATATAGGACTATGAATGTCTGATACTTTCAGCTGGTTGAAGTTTCATGTATGACTTGTGTTTGTTTATGAACATATCTTAAAAATATCTGAGTTAGTCTTAATAAACTTTAACCAACATTTTCATGTTGTGTCTTTTAAACTCTTCTGAATTCTGAAAATTCTGAAATCATGATATTCCTTGATTGATATGTATGAAATTAGTATTGTTTTTAAACATCTGAGAATCTGGAACATGTCTAAGGGTAAATCTTGTCAGAGCAATGACTTTGGTCACTGAGAAACCATGTCCAAAGGACTGTGTCATAAAGTGCCATAGTTAACTATGCTTAAGAATGATTGATAATCTGGCAGAGCAATGGCATGCACACTGTGAAATACATCTCACTCATCAAAGAAATGATTTGTAGAGTGTCATGAAGTGTAAATGCTATCTCTATTCTTATGAAGCATGACAGTTAGTCCTTCCAAGTGCTTAGGGATACTAGCGTCTAAACAACGTGTATCCTCTAGTTACAATGGTGTACTAAACTCAAGCGCTCATGAAGATTGTTATGAAAATTTGTCCTGCTCTAGTGTATCATTTGAAAATGTGTGCAAAAGAAATATTCTATTGGAATCTCTTGACAGAAACAAATGTTTTTTTATGTGTTTAACTTGAATACTATTGATTGCATCTCTTAAAGGAATCTTTGAAATTGAGTGAGTAAGAAAGAAGAAGGTTAAACAAGACTTTTAATATGAAAGCAAGGTTCACTTTTATTAAAATTGATTTCAGATATGAGTACAGAAAGCTTATGAACAAGCCTTGCATACATCATATTCTGATCTGACTTGTCAATGAAGATCATTCATAAACCTCTATAATAGAAGAGTCTGAAATACCTGTTTAATCAGATTTATGAAATTGATATCACATTGAAAACCTTTCTCATTCATTCTGAATGCTTACTTTCACATTGGACTCCATTATTTCAGACCTACCTGTTGACTTCTTTTTGTCCTGTGCTTCATTCCAATCACTGTCCATCTAAGGGGGGGAATTTTTACATGTCCCTGTGGTTCAATGTTCATTCAGGAGAGTATTTTGTCAGGGGGAGTTTTAGATGATAGTAACCCAGTTTGCATAATAGCTCCTATATCATCTCCTTCAACAGTCCATGATCATTCCATTCTTTTTGATGTTGTCAAAGGGGGAGATCTTTTGTGAGTCATCATTGGCATCAAGTCATGCACTTACATCACATGGTGTTTTATATGCTCATTTTTGACTGAACTATTCTGTGGTGCATGTTCATGAACTATCATATGGTATTTCATAATCATCATGATGAATCTATTGCAATGACTCATAATATTTCCATCATCAAAAAGGCGGAGATTGTTGTGTCCCCTGTGGTTCTGGGGTTTTGATGATGACAAATAGTATGTCTCATTATGTTTACATGTACATCCTTGATGATATAATCCTGATATATTATGAGAAACTGTCAGAACAGGTTTAAGAATGACTCACAGGTCATGAAGTCAATTCAAGTCAAAAGTCAAATCATTGACAAGTAAGGTCAATGCACAGTCAGATCAGGTAATGTTCTGCCTACTCTCAGATATGTGCATATGTTAATTTTTGTACAGAAATGTTGGTGCATAGGTTAAGTCCATGCACGCACACACAAAGTCCATACATTGCATTGTAGCATGACGCACACACAAGTCTATACACTATCCCGCTGCACGCCACATTCACTCATAGTCCTTGCATTGTCAAGTCTATACATCGTCTCTCTTAGCATCTATGTGCATAGTCCATGCATTGTCAAGTCTATACATCGTCTCACTCAGCGTCTTTGTTCATGGAGCATTCAAGTCTGTACAGCGTTTGCCTAGAATGCATCGGACAAGTCTATACATCCCTGCATGCATCACTTAAAGTCTGTACAGAGTTCTGCATAGTTTGCATCGGTCAAGTCTGTACATCGCTGCATGCATTTCTTCAAGTCTATACATTGGCCAGGTCTACACATCGTCGCCTATTCATGCATCACTTCTAAAGTCTGTACATCCTTTTGTGGCGTATCAATGCAACGTTTGAACATTACATCGGCCAAGTCTATACACTGCATGCTCACCAAGTCCATACACCAGCAAGTCTATACATTGGCTGCTGCATGCTCACTAAGTCCAAACACTCGCAAGTCTGCACACTCCTTGATAGAAAGTCTACACATTGCTGTACGCAGAGTCTACACATTACATGCTGTTGTGTTTGTGCATACTTTGTTTAAGTGCATTCTGCATAACAAATCAGCAAGTTTGTACATTGCTGTCGCATGCACACGAAGTCAATACAATTGTTAACAGCATGTCAGTGCATTCATTTTTGTTGTGCATACTTCACCTTGTGCACACTGCATTACACATCAGCAAGTCTGTACAACGTTTGCACATTGCATCAGTTCAAAGTCTATACATCGCTTAGTGCATTACATGCATTCATCAAGAGTCTGTACACTCGGTGTCTGCGTCTCATGACTTTCAAGTCTGTACACTTGTTGTCTGCATCACAAGCATTCAAGTCTATACACTCTTTGTGTCTGCATTACACACGTTCAAAGTCTGTACATTCATCAATGGCTGTGCAATCCTTCAAATCAAGCATGTACATCGTGTGCATCATTTTTCAAGTCTATACATTCTTTAGCTCAGTTCGCAGCTGAGTCTGAAGTCTGTACAGCATGTTCTTCATACAAGTCTGTGCATGCATAAATCAAAGTCTATACATCCTCACTGTGCATACTTTGTTTAAGTGCATTCTGCATTACAAATCAGCAAGTTTGTACATTACTGTCACATGCATGCATCTAAAGTCTGTACAGAGGTTGACTGCATGTCCGAGCATCCATGATTCATTGTGTAGACTTTCCTATATGCATTTGTGCATTGTTCAAAACAAGTCTGTACATCATCCTTTGGTTCAAAGCTTGAACTAACTCGATGCATCCATTTTTCTCTTCTTTCACATAGCACGTGATCCGAGGTTGGCACCTGGCACGTGATCCGAGGTTATCTCTGTCAAAGAGGGCACAAGCCCTAAACACGCCCTAGCTGCTGCTGCTATAAATTGAAGACTCCTCCATCTGGAGAACGGAGTGATAGTGATCGAAGAAGAGAGGCAGAGAGCAGAAAAAGCAGAAGAAGAAAAAGGAGAGAGCAGCAGAGAGGCTGAAAGCAGAAGAAGAAAAAGAACGAGAGAAAGAGAAAGAGAAGCAGAGAGAAGAAGAAAAAAGAGGAAGAAAGAAAGAGAAAGGAGAGAGCTTGTGAGGAAGAAGAGAGACTGAAGCTTCGTTAGAACACTTGTCTGTCTGGCAATTGGATCAGATCCAAACCAGATTTGCTCCTGTGAAAGCTACACTTTGTGGATTTCATTTCAAGCTTTCTGATTGCTGTATTTTTGTTTCGTGTTTTCTTTTCTTTTACACTTCCTTGGCTTGTTGTTCTTCCGATTCTCTGGTTTGAGGTCGGGTTCCTCCTATGGTCTCAGGAGAAGGGAGATTTGTTCTCCGGTTTGCTAGTGACTGTTTGTCACTAGTGTTTCCCTCTGGTGTGGAGGAAGAGAGGTCCGTGACCTTTGGTTTGCAAGTGACTGGGCCTCACTTGTGGGTTCCCTCTGGGTTTCAGAGGAAGGGAGACTTGGTGTCTCCGGTTGCAAGTGACTGGTGTCGCTTGTGGGTTCCCTCTCCTGGGTGGAGGAAGAGAGACTTCGGTCTCTGGTTGCTAGTGACGGGCAGTCACTAGTGGTTTCCCTCGATCTGGAGGAAGAGGGGAGGTTGTTCCTCTGATCAAGCTGTTTGGCAGCACTTGTTTGCAGACTGAGTCTGCGGTTCTAGCTTGTGCTAGTGGAAGCCTCACTCCAGTTTGGAGTGAGGGGTGGACGTAGGTCTGTGGCCCGAACCACTTAAAAATTCTATTGTGCCGTGGTTTACCTTGTGCGTTTGCCCCTTGTCTTCTACCTCTTTCACAGGTTGTCTGAGCATTCTTGTTTCTATCTGAAGTAACCTTGAGCATTACATATTTTGCTAAGTGAGTCTGGTTTGCATACATCTGTCTTCGGCATTAGACTTGATCAGGTTCCACTAGTATAGTTAGCAGTTCAACTGATTGATCAAATGTTTATTTGAATTTCTTCTTGAAGAGCTCTATAGCTTTTATTCCGCAACTGTGTCTAGCAGCAGGCTTATTATTTTTAAGTGGGGCAATTTTGTAGAGGGATACATTCACCCCCCCTCTGTATCTATCGCACCGTCCCAAGATCGGGCGATACGTCGCAAGGCTTGATGCTTCGATCGCATGAGAGAGTGAGGGGGAGTGGAGGAGATGGAAGAGGGGAGGAAGAGAATGGGGGGAGGGGGGCGTCGGTTATGGGGTAGAGGAGAAGGAGGGAGACGATGGGTTTTATTCGTTTAAAATTTTTGGTGATTGCACGGTCTATCGAACGACCGTTCATTAGAAAGACGGTTCATAATGTACCGCGTAAGTTCTAACGGTACGTTGCCATGGAGCGGCTAGAGCTTGGTCGTTTGTTTTGTTAAGCAGTCTCTCTGTAGACCGTGTAGCATCACTTTCACATTCAAATCTCTGATGGTGGCATGGCATACAATGGGCCGTCCCATGTTCTAAGCGGCCTATGCTTGACCGTTCATGAGCTTAATGTGTTTGTGGCCTTTCTATGCTGCAATATGTGACTCATTGATAAGTTTGACTTGACGATAGATATTGCAAATCTTGTTCATGGTTTTCTTTGTAACATCACTTCGTGTTGCCGTTTCACCTGCGCAGGTAAGTCAGGTATGGCTTTCTATCCCTTCATCGCTTATCGCATTACCATATGGTACTAAGCTATATTATCTCGAGAACCAGTTGGTTGCTCACGTATTACAGGATCTGATGTTCCCCTTTAACAAAAACAATGATGATCCAGATCCACGTGTCTAATCATCGGATAGGTCGTTAGGTTGGTAAAATTTGTGGAGGATGGTTCTGTCCTGCACGCCGTGGTTGCAGATAGTGTCCTGACTCTGATTCTCCCACCTTGCAATAGTATTCTTGAGTATTTTCTATTTTGTGGCTTTCTTTGTATTTGTTTAATGATTTTTTTATTTTTAGCCCAGCATGCATCATACGCATATTTTGAGCATTTATGACCCATGGTTTGTCTGAAAGTATCCCACCAGTGATGGATAGTTGTGCGTTCAGTATTTGAGTAAGAGGAACAATTCCACTCTCGGTTGGAAGGTTCTCTCTGGTCGATTCACTCGGTTTGGTTGATTAAGAGGTCTCCGTCTGGAGTTTTAGTCCATGTCTTTACTTTTGCTACTTATTCCAGTCTCCTCATTGGTCCGAGGGATTGTGTCCCCCATGAGGATGATCGTGTGTTTTCTTTTATTTAGTTAGTTCCTCCAGATCGGTGTCACTTTAGGTCTGATTATTCCTTGTGTTCAGTTCGGAGTTTTCTGGAAGATTCCTAGCGCTCGTTGGCAAAACGGGTGTCGTTTTACCTTAACGCCCTCTTTTCAGACCGCTCCGCTTCATCTCCATGTTCCATTTCGCTTTCGCTTCACCTCCGCTCGCTCCCCTGCAAAGAGGACGTTAAGGATGGGGCATTTGTTGACACCCGTTTTTTATCGATAAGTTGCATCATTTCTCTTACCACCATTTATTGATGCCTCAAGTTGTCCATTACTCAATGGGCCATTCCCAGGCATGGCCTTGGGCCTATTTTATGGATACCTCCCTCCATGGATAGGCCCGCTTCAATTCAGGGCTTATTGGGCCTTGATTTTGCTTGATTTATCATATTTTATCAATTTTCAAGCGTCCGGCTTTTGCGTGGTCTATCGCTTGGCCGTTCAGCCAATAAGCTATTTTTACTGAACCGTTTATCTATTTATTGGATATTAAGGTGATTTTCTGAATTTCCATCGACAAGCTTTTGAACGGTCTGTTTGTAGCCATCCAATGTCATTGAACGGTATGCACATGGCCGTCGAGTTCCTAGAGTCCCAGGCTCATTGATTTTTTAGATAATTATCTATTTTGTTTTGATTTATCACCGACAGGCTATACACGGTTCGTGTTCGACCGCCCCATGAATTAAGTGGTCTAGTATTAGATCGTCCAATCCATGAGATTCCAACGATGAAATGGTCGGTCAGTTCGATGGATATTTGGACAATATTTCTTATTTATTTAATTTCCACCGACAGGGTTGAACGGTCTGGTACCAGGCCGTGTAATGGACGGGGCGGTCTATCGCACGACCGCGCCATGGTCTGATCTCTGAAGAATTTAAGGGTTTTTCTCTCTCCACCCGTGGTTTGATCTTTGATTTGTTCCACCCATTTCTCCGCGGATACTCCACCAAATGGGGTGCCGTTTGAACTGGTTGGAAGATAATTCTATTATATACGAATTTTCTTTTGATATCTCGAGCTGATTTTCATTAAAAACCCCAGTTCCAGGACTGGCTTTTTAGGCTCTATAAATAGACCCTAAGGCCAAGCTTTGAAAAGGAGGGGAAGATTTTAAGGTCACGGTGAAGCCTTGTCGAATTATAGAGTGACCTACAGTCAGGGAGGGAGGCCTTCTACATCCATTCAGGCCTCCGATTCAGGGAGTATTTGCGTTTGGTGTTTTCCTTCGATAGTTCCGTCGCCGCTCTTTTCCATTGCATGCATCATTGTCTCTGCTCTTTTCTACATTTTCACTCTTGCATTCCATTACACACACCCATCCCTATTGTTTTCCACGCCCCTAGGGGTTTAAAAACCTCCCAGGTATCCCCCAGTCCATGTTAGTTCGTTTATTTTTATGTTCTTTTCTAGTTACTACACTTCATAGTTCTTATTTGGGTTTTCTTTTGTGGTCTTCATTGTGCTTTACAGGTCAGCAGCATATTAGCACAAGGCCCACCCCCTCTGGCCGTCCGGAAGGGGTAGAGGATCAGATCCCACGAGTTTAGAGTCTGGCATTTCTGCACGGCCTCAGCCCATCCATTTGGAGATCAGGACGGTCTATCACCAGCCGTTCAGTTCTTCACGCAGTTGTCCTCGAGCCGTTCTATTGCCAGATCTACCTTCATCCCGCTTCATACTTCAGCGCTTTGAGCGGTCTGTCGCGTGACCGTCCACTCCATTGAGCGGATCCTCCAAGATCGTCTACCCCTACCAGCGCTAAACAATCAAGCGAGTGCTCTTATTCTTTTCCAAGGTACAGTGTATTTCTTACACTTGGCACCTTGGTGGCGATCACACACTCACATCCCTCTATCCCCTTCTACTTTGCATTCAATTCATTTATCATATTGATATAGTAAGAGGGGTTGGAAGGATACAAAAGGGAGTAAGGAAAAACATGTCAATAGTGAATACTTGGCTTTTGATGCCTTACCCACCACTCCAAGCTACCAAGCAGCTTCCCCCAGGAATCACCAAGCCGCCGAAGTTTGAAAAGTTCAGCGGGCAAATGTCCCCCAAGGAAAACATAGCATACTACATGACTGTCACAGGAGATCTAGCCTCCGATGAGTCATATCTACTGAAATTCTTCGGGTCCTCTCTGACGAGGCTCGCATTTGAATGGTATTCAAGCTTGCCAACCGGGTCGATCAGCAACTGGTCGGATATGCAGACGAAATTCTGAGAAAGGTTCCACGTGACCGAAAGAGAGGTTACGGTAGCCGAGCTCTATGCGACCCGTCAACGGCCAGATGAAACGGCTCTTGATTATATTAAGAGGTAGAGGAACCTCGAAATGAGATGCAAGTGCCCCCCACACCAGGAAGACGATGTACAGATATGTAAACAAAATCTCCGTAGAGAAGTGCTAGAAAAGATGATTGGAATGGAGATTAGGTCATTTGACCGTCTCAATAATATAGTAGCCAAAATTGAAGCCTTTCTGGTAAAACATTCAACTACCACATCCAGCACTTCTATACCAAAAGCAAAGGCAGCAGAGCGACACCCGGTACATAAGGAAGCTAATACCATCAACCTCAAGGCATTTGAGAAGCAAAGGGATAAGGCTAAAAAGGTCGCCGTGCCTCCGCCAGATAAGGCAGGCGATAAGAATGATGGTCCCTTACTCAGGGACAAGATGAAGAAGGCTTACTCTTTTCCCAAAGAAAAGACTAAGGTGCTGTTTGACTATGTCTGCTCAAAGTGGATCATCATCCATGAAACATTTCCTCATGCTGATCTAACTGTGCTTCTGAATCTGGTTGGTCATGTGCTAACTGATCTTGTGGAAGTTGTTCCTGTGGAGCTGGCAGAACAGGAGGGTCAGGTACATGACCAAGTAGATTCCTCACCATTTTGTCACCTTCCTTTTTGAAGTGCATATAGTTTTGGATGAACCTCAGGGTGTAGACATTACTCTGGGGAATGGATATGGACTTCTCTTTATCAAGAAGAATACCAACCTTCTGAAAGATGGCAGTAAGATGTGCAGCATAAGGTAGGCTACGTCTGTTGTAAGTGCAACTATCCATAACCTGAAGCATAATCTCTGGAAGACAAACATGGTATTTGTTGAACAGACAGTAAAAAAGGAATCTATGTGTCTCAGTAAGTCTGCTTCTGCCACCCCCTTGTGGGGTAATCATGGTAGTGAAGATATGATGTAGTAGACGCTGCAGTGGGAGAAACCGATTGGTGTCAAAGGATTTCACCAAAAGTTGGGTGTCATCCTGAGGATTTCTAGGCTGGCCAGTCAGGAGGGTGTAAGTTGCAGACAAATCGATCTCAACCTCAGATTCTATTTCCCCATCCCGGGGTATATGTAAAGCTTTGTGAAGAAGCTTAGTTGTGAGCTTGATGGAAACCCCTTTGACTACAATCCTAAGGGCCTTCTTTTTCTCATCAAAGAATAAGTTCTTGTAGAACTACTGAACTAAAAATGGATAGTATACGATGTGCTCAGACAAAAACGGTTTCCAACCTTGGAACTCGAACATTGGTAGTAGCTCAGGAAAATACACAAGCATCTCTTGGTCACTAAAATTCACATACCTAGGGAAGAGTATCCGTGAGGGATCAATTTCATCTTCCCATGCAGAGTCAGCATCATTGGGCTTCAGAGGAGCTGATTGAACTTTGGCCTTCCCTTTTTCCTTGGCGGACAGTCGTGGCCATTTGGTCTTGGGTTGCGGCGGTGAATCCTTGTCGATGTTGGACCCCTGGGCCTCGGTAGCCCTTTTTCTGGATGGTTCTGCAGTTGCACGGTCCTTTAAATGCTTGGATCTCCCTTCAGAGGGAGCTTTCTAAGCAGCGGCCTTCATGGAAGAAGTCGCCTCTTTCTTCTTGCCGCGGGTGACCGGTGGAGCCATGGAGAGTAGACGGAAACGTGGAAAGGAAACGGAGAGCAGCTAGGGCTAGCTGGGGAGCTGGCGCAAGAGGCAATGAAGGATGGAGCTGGGCGTCGACCTCCACGACGTGGATGTGCAGAGTCAACGTAACACAGGTGTGAGAGAGAGAAGTAGGGTTTGAAAATGAAGAAAGTGAGAATTGATTTTCACCGATGAGTTAAATGGGGAAAGTTGAGATTCTTACTTTTGAAAAAGACAACCCTGAAGTTAGAAATGGTGTATATGCCCATGTGTAAAGTTCAGATGGTTTAAGGCTTATAAGCTCGTTTTTGAGTAATAAAAGTTAGACCAAACCATTTTTGCAACAAATAATATGACTTAAACATTTGAGAAAGTAAGAGAACAAAACCAAGCCCATTTAACTTACTCATCACATTCATTTGGCATGATTGGAAAAGAAGATAAGCAAGTATTGAAGATAAACAAAACTCCTTTTTGTTTTGAAGCATGTTGTAGAGTCAACCCCAACCCAATTTTTATTTTTAATTAATTAACCAGTCCGATATAGCATTCACTTTTTGACTCAAGGAAACACATTGTTTAGACGCCAGAGTCCCTGGTTACTCAGTGTAGCTTATCTTTCTGAATTCTTTTGAACAGAGGTGACTTTCCTCATCATGACTAGATTAACCTTTCATTTCATTGATGAAGGATCTAATTTCTTTGAAGAGAGGTCATTGCTATGAGATTATAGCAGCATGGTTTTTAGAGGCGTATTCTCTAATAGACTTCAAGATGGGAATATGTTTAAAGACAATACATGCCAATCATTTCAAAAGCCAAGAAGCCAAGTTGCAGTGAAGTTTCAGACGCAGGGGCAAGGGTTATTTTCAAGGACTTAAGAAATGTTTCAATCCTATTATGAATGCAAGTTTGGTAAAACTCAATGCAATGATTCACAAAAATAAGGATTATAAACAAGAAACCATTTCATTAATAGGGATAATACAACAAGACTCACCCAGGGTTGTATAGATGAATGAAAATTTTCTCAACTCCCCCTCACTTGACACTCGGTGAAAAGTGAAGGTTCAGAGGCAAGAGATTTGAGGTGGAAATGAAAGAAGTAGTGGAATGAGGGAGTCAAGGAAACTCTCCATTTGTTCTTCAAAACCAAAGCAGCAGTGAGATAGTCTCGACACATGACTTGAAGGTGTCGATCTGAACACCAGTTTCTAAGCTGCATGTCTCGACACATATCAATGAGGTGTTGACCTGTTCAACGTGCATTGTTCAGCATGTCTCGACACATATCAGTACATCAAACTGTTCTCTGCTGGCTTATGTGATTCTTCATTTCTAACAGATACCTGCCATCTTTTACTGCCAATGCCTCTGACTTTCTTCTTTCAGACTGCCATTCAAGAAGGGTTTTACCTTTTGCTGCCACTGAGAAATGCTAGATTGGATGCTAAAGCTTTAAACATGCTTATGCACTAGAGATCAACTATGCATATAGCAATGTGCAATTCTGACTCATGGTACTTGGCGGAGGCTTATCCTCACGCATGAGGAGAGTTTCCTGACAGGCGTAACCTGTCATTTCACTTCTCAACATTTGATATACCATGCAGTCACAAGATGATGTTCAATTAAAGACATTCATAAGTATAAGTAAGCTCCCCCTGAATGTGACCATCAATCCAGGCAAGGTTCATACACCAAATGAACCAGATCTAAATTAATTCAGATATGCTTGTTTCAATCATGGTAAAGACAAGTAAGCAGATCATTAAGGAGGAATTGATAGCTCAAACCTGAGTGGACTGAGGTCTGCATAGACCAAGCTCTCTCCTTAGAGTTGTGAACCTGTCATTCCTTAAGGGTTTTGTGAAGATGTCTGCAATCTGATTTTCTGAGTCTACAAAATGGAGCTCAAAGTGAATTTAGAGAACTTCATCCCTTATAAAGTGATGCCTAATTTCAATGTGTTTAGTCCTAGAGTGCATGATTAGATTTTTTGTAAGATTTATAGCACTTGTGTTATCACACAGAATGGGTACACAGCCAAGATCCATTAGATAGTCTTGGAGTTGGTGTTTGATCCACAATACTTGGGTGCCACAACTCCCTGCATTAACATATTCTGCTTCTACAGTTGAGAGTGCAACCGAGTGCTATTTCTTGGAAGCCCAAGAAACCAAACACCCACTCAGAAATTGGCAATAGCCACTAGTGCTCTTACGGTCCAGTTTGCATCCTTCATAATCTGCATCTGAATAAGAAATAAGTGAAAGTTCACAAGATGCAGGATACCATAGTCCCAATTCTTGAGTGCCAGCAAGGTATCTAAAGATACGCTTGACAGCAGTCCAGTGGGACACTCTAGGACTAGACTGAAATCTAGCACAAAGGCAAACACTAAACTGAATGTCAGGTCTAGATGCAATTAGATAGAGCAATGATCCAATCATACCTATGTATCTCTTTGCATCTACAAGAATACCTTATTCATCTACATCCAGTGAAGTAGCAGTCCCTATTGGGGTTCCTAAAGGCTTACAGTTGGTCAGATCAAACTTTGTCAGCAACTCCTTCACATTCTTGGCTTGATTGATAAAGCAGCCTTCATTGCTTTGACTAATCTGCAGGCCAAGAAAGAATTGAAGCTCACCCATTAGACTCATTTCAAATTCATTGGTCATGAGTTTAGCAAACTCCTCACACATTTGAGGTTTAGTGGACCCAAACACTATGTCAACCACATAAATCTGAACTATCAAGATATCTTTACCTTGTTTCTTAGTGAATAGTGTCTGATCTACATTACCTCTTGAATACCCTTATTCGGTGAGATATGAGCTTAATCTGTTGTACCAAGCTTTAGGTGCCTGTTTCAAGCCATACAAAGCCCTGTCCAACTTATAAACATGATCTTTGAAATATGTGCATTCAAAACCGGGAGGTTGCTCTACATAAACTTCTTCTTTAATAAGACCATTTAGGAAAGCACTCTTAACATCCATTTACTGCAGTTTGATTTTATGAGAACACGCAAAAGCTAGCAAAATTCTAATGGCCTCAAGTCTAGCAACAGGAGCAAAAGATTCTTCATAATCTATGTCAAATTCTTGAGTATACCCCTGAGCCACCAATCTGGATTTGTTTCTTACTATCTTTCCATCTTCACTTAGCTTATTTCTGAACACCCATTTTGTTCCTATGACTCATTTTTCTTTAGGCCTTGGAACAAGATGCCATACTTTATTTCTTTCAAACTGATTTAATTCATCATGCATGCAATTGATCTAGTTTTCATCTTTTAGGGCCTCTACAGCATTTTTGGGTTTAATTTGAGACACACGAGCAAGTTGTTCAATTTCATCCATAATTTTTAAATGAGATCTAGTTTTGGTTCGGTCATGCAGATTACCTAAGATGTTTTCCAACAGATGATCCTTCAACACTCTTAGATCAGGTTGAGCATTACCTTCATCTGCTTCGGTGACTTGAGTATTACTTGGTTCTCCTTCGTCCTCATTTGCTTGTATTTCTTCTTGTGCAAGATCCTCTCTTACTCTTATGTTTAGGAATTCCCCATCATCATCTTCCCTGCAAGGGTTGTTATGATCAATCTCATCAAAAGTGATGTGGGGAGATTCTTCTACACAAAGGGTCCTAGCATTATAGACTCTATAAGCTCTAGACTTGTTAGAGTACCCAAGGAATATCCCTTCTTCAGTCTTGGGCTCAAACTTGTCCAGAACTCTTTTGTCATTGTTATGAACAAAACACTTTGACCTGAACACCTTCATGTGAAAGAGAGATGGCTTTTTACCTTTCAGCAGCTCATATGGAGTCACTTTGGTGAGGGGCCTTACCATTGAGCGGTTGATGATATAGCATGCAGTGTTTACCACTTCAGCCCAAAATCTCCTTGGTAGATGCCTTTCAGCAAGCATTGTGCGTGCCATTTCTATGAGAGTTCTATTCTTCCTCTCAACTACCCCATTTTGCTCAGGAGTCTGTGGTGATGAAAACTTGTGAATGATTCCTTCAGTCCTACACAAATTTTCAAAGTTAGCATTGTCGAATTCACCACCATGATCTGAAATAATGTTAAAAATTTTAAACTTACCATCTTGCTTCACTTGCATATACAGTGCCTGAAACTCATCAAAGGCATTATTTTTATGTGCAAGATAGAATACCCAAGTGAATCTAGTAAAATCATCCACCAAGACATAACCATATCTTTTACCACAAAAGCTAGCTGTTTTGGTTGGACCAAACAAGTCCATATGGATTAGTTCAAGTGGTTTAGATGATGAGTTTTCAGTTCTACTTTTGAATGAATTTCTATTCTGTTTTCATTGAGCACATGCATCCCAAATCTTAGTGTTCAGTTTGAATTTAATTTCAGGCATACCTTTGACAATTGAATGCTTTACCAATTTATGAATGTAGACACGCCAAAATTGACGCTTTGTTGATTGAATCTCATGTCACTATGTTAACGCCCCAAATTGACGCTTTCTATAATATAAAGTTTTTCTATTTTTGTGTTTTTGTGATTTATTCTTGCATTTTGGTGATTCACGACTTGAGGAAGGGCGTGTTTTAAATAGCGACCTAATCTGGGGCGTGTTTTTTAGAAAGGACGACCAAAGATACGGGCGTCAATTCCTGGTATTTTACGAGTCCCGCTCTGATTAAAAATCAATGATTAACATCCTTACTCAGGGCGTGTTTTTAATCAACGCCTTTGCTTCAGGCGTCTTTTTATAATTTTTGAATAAAGAAGGTTTTATTACCAAAATTGAATCCAGGAAGTAACGCCGTGATCCTGGTCATGTTTTGAATTAACGTCCTTGGGCAGGTCGTCAATTATTGATTTGACGCCCTTCAGTAGGTCGTGTCTACCCTTTTCGTGTCCTTCTTAAATTCCCCTTTCCTGTAGAGTTCCCTGCCTCCAATGGTCACCTTGCTCGATCTGGGAACTAAAGTCCCTACCATTGTTGATCATTGCCCGTTCCTATCTTCCTAAAATTGTGGTTATCTTCAACTGGAACCCTATATAAGGGAGCTCTGGTCAATCTTGTGTGAGGTTACGGTGCTGGCTATTACAAAGGTTAGATATATAGGTTAGATAGGTAGAGAGATATACATCCACGATCACCTTTCCTCTGTGCGACCTCTCTTTTGAGGGCTCTCTCTTTCTCTCTTCCACCTGTTGCTGCAGCCGAACCATAGCATCCGAAGCGTTTTTTTTCCCTTTACTGTTTTACAGGAACAGCAGGGGATCTCTTTCGTTTGTTTTGTTTTGCATCATCTCATATTATCATCATCCATGATTTTTCCTGCATTAGTTTAGTTGCATATCATCCTTCCTCTCCCTAGTCCTTTAGGGGTTTTTTTAAAAAAAACAAACAAAAAGGTGCGCATGATATTGCTTCTTTCTTTTTCATCATATGGTTTATTTGGATTGATACTACATCCACTCTTGGCTGATCCACTTTCTTTACGTGTTTGTTTTGTCTTTGTGCAAGGGTAATCAAGGAGAAATCCACATCCATCCCGCATCTTATTTTCCACCAGGTATTCGCGATCATCTTTGTTTATTATTGAGGTAACCCCTCTGGCGATCACTCTCCTTGGTAGCACCACGTGCTTTTCTTCATCTTTATTTTTATCTCCCATCATTATATTTCCCCTATATATATTTTTGTTCATCATGAGTAGATTTATCACGATCTACAAATTGGCGATCACGGTGGGACATCCACTATTTTTCTATTGATTACCCCTTTCCCTATGGCACCCACGTGTGCCCTTTCCCCTTTGGCACTCACGTGTGCCCTTTCCACTTTGGCACCCACGTGTGCCCTTTCCCTTTGGTACCCACGGTACCCCTCCTTTGTGCCCCACGGGCACCCTCCACTGTGCACACTGCACACTCCCCGGATTAGCCAGCTTGCGATTGTTTATCTTGCTGAATTAACGCCTCAACCAGAGGCGCGTTTCATTTTAATGCCTTCATCCAGGGTGCCGTTTTTACTCTGTAACGTCTTTTGAGAAGGCGTCTTTTATCATATCTCCTACTTTTATTATACTGTCTGTGAATTCATGCCCTTCTCCAAGGCGTCCCTTTATTGCGTAGCGCCTTTCATCAGGGCGCGTCTTTACTCGATCACGTGCATCACTTGACATATAACGCCTCACACCAAGGCGCGTTTTTACTGCCTGTGGGCTCCCACAGTGATTCACGACAGTCACCCTGTCGTCATTTTTTTTGATAGCGACCGTTGCCAGGACGTCTCTTTCCTATGTTTTTACAGAACCCTGCTTCTTGTTGCTGTCTGTGCTTACTGGATTGATTCTTACATTGCTTGATGATATTGCTGTGGTCTGCTCATATTGCCTTGCATCTTGTGGCAGTTGGTTGAGAGACCTCCTCTCTCTACATTAGGATTCCACACACCTCTCTTGGAATCGGGACAACCCTCCATTGAGCATTCCGTCTCTTTGGACCGGAAATCCCTTTTCCAAGACCTCCGTAAGTCCCCGCACCCGTAGATTCCCTCACGGACGCCGGGTTGGTTGTACCCTTGAAGTACCCGGAGTTTAGAAAGCCTATTCATTGGTGAAAAGAGAGAAAGAACTTAGTTGACCCGGAGGTCACACTTGGATTCAAACTAGGTTTCACTTTGCAAAGAGGAGTGAATTATTCTGCAAATTAATCCACTCTAATCCCAAACAAACACTAAAATCTTGCGTTCATCTCAACTTGATTGCATAAACTTGATTGGGTTGATTTGTTTAAGCTTGTTTGGATTGAGTGTTTCTTGCGTGATAACTCCTTTATCTCTCGTCCTAAAAATGAAACTCCGTTCAGGTAAGATCATCAACATGGCAACCTATGGGTACACTTATGATGATGAGGAAGAAAATGTCTTTGGACAATCTTATGAGGTCCCCCACCAAGATTTCATCTATCATGAGGGGAATTATCCTCCTCCTCATTCTCATTATCCACAAGTTCATGTTGTTGACACCACTTCCCAAGAGGTCGAGCCCTCCTCTCAGGCTTTACCTTCCAATACCTCGGGGAATTCTCCCCCATCCATTAATGTCACCGATTTAATTCAAGCTTTGTCTCAGTTAGATGATTCCCAGCGGTAGGCTGTCCAGGCCGCTTTGAAGGGGAAGTCCATTCCCTCTTCCTCCTCCAATCCCCCTCCGGCCGTGAGTGGCCAGCACATTGTTAATGACCAGGCGGTCTTGCATAAACCTCCTTCCCGTCCACCAACGCCCGCTACGGCCATGCCGGCCCAACAGGCGAGCTACTCTGCGGTTAGGCACCAATTTCTCCAGCCTCCTCAAATTCTACGGACGCCTATACCGCATTCTTTTGTTCAAAATCCGGCCCCAGTCGAGTCCGACACTAATGTTCTACTGCTTCAGAAGTTGGCCAGCATGGAAGAGCAACTGAAGAAGGCCACTGCGGCCAAGAATGCCCCGGAGATCTCGCTCCCTACACTGCCAGTTTTTCACTTGCCGCCATATGAGATGCCGAACTTCCGGCGATATAATGGCACTGGCAATCCTTTTATTCATCTGAAGGATTTTATGTACGAGACCTCTTTCTGGCAAGACAACAAGGCCTCTCTGGCCTATTTATTCAGGAGATCTTTAGAGGGGCCAGCCCTTGAATGGTTCTATTCGTTGGATCCTGCTGATGCCAGCGACTTTGATATTGTTCAGAAGAAGTTCCTGCAGAAGTATAGTGACCGGGTCGGACCCTCCCTCTCAGTCACAGATCTGGTTGCAGAAAAAATGAAGCCCGAGGAGGACTTCATCATATTTGCTGATAGGTGGCGTTCAATGGCCGAGAAGTTGAAAGACACTTTGGCGGAACAAGAACAAGTTAAGATGATAATTTCCAATGCAACTCCTCAGTTCCGGCACATACTGGCCATGAACAGATTAACCACCATGGAGGAGCTCTATGAGAGAGCTCGTTATATTCAGACGCAGATGAAGGATTCACCCATTATGGGCATGTTTGAGCCGAAGCCACGGCTATTTAAGAAAACCACAAATGTCAACAACAGCGGGCCCACGACAGAGGGCACTATTGCAAATGAGCAGGTTGGCGTAGTTGGCCACCCCCACCACCAAGCTAACCCACGACCTAACCCACCTCCACAACAAAACCCCCATTTCAACTCCACTCCACAACACCAATTCGCACCTCAACACTCTTTTGCTTCACCGTAAAACCAAGCACACCGCGCTGACCCTCCAGCTCCGCAACGGTACCACCAGGTACCACCACCTACCAACTATGGCCAACAACAACAACGGAGGCCACCACTTGGCCCCAAAAGGGACCACTACCCTCCACTACCAGAAAGTCTCCCGGATATTTTTAATGCTTTAATGGCCGCCAACTTGCTCGTATTACCAAGGGAAAGAACAGCGTGGCCCGCTAATGTTGACACATCTTGTTACTGTGCTTTCCATCGCTCCCCTGGTCACAACATTGATCGTTGTTTCCACTTCAGAGACTACATTTATGATTTGAATGACCAGGGCGGCATCAATTGGGATGAGATGAGACAGTTTGTCGCCACCATGAAAGAAAGAAGGCCTCCTCGGCAGCAACAGGCTCAGCAGCCGCCGCGACCAGCTCCACAGCAGCAACAGCAAGCTCTAGCGCCTCAGCAGGATATGGGGATCGTCCACAATCCATTACCGGAGCACCTGCCTAACCAACATGTGAACCTTGTCACGTCTCTCTCCGAGGTGGAAAGAGGGCAGGGATGGCATGAAGAAAACGCCTCTGTCAGGGCATTTAATCACAATCAAAATCAACCTCCGCGCCTTTTGCGCACTCTCCCTCCTTCCTCTACCCCTCAATTGGGCCGTTATCTCTTACGCCCCGTTAATCCACCTCCTCCCACCAATTCTCCAACCTTGCTAGCCCGATCTCTCCTCACCCGTTTACCACCTCCACAGCCTACCACACAGTAAACTTCTCCATCTGCCACCAACCCTTTGCCATCTAGGCCACTCCTTATCCGCTCATCGCCAACGCCCACTGCACCCGCCACCACTACTCCTTCACCGGCAAGGATCCCCCCACCATTGGTTCCCCCACCTTTTGTACCCAGATCCCTCCTCATTCCACCACCCAACTCTCCTCGCATTCAGGTATCCCTTTCTACTCCTACGCCTCCTGCGGGGGCATCTTTGTCAAACTCTTCATCAAACACCCCTCCACCACTTATCAACACCAACACACCCTCTTCTTCTTCTAATCCTCCTCCCACACTTGCCCCGACAGAGGCACGGCAGAACGTGGTGCCGCTCCGCAGTGGACGGATGTTCCACCGTATTTTCCCTCATAGAGAGCAAGAGCCCGTGCAGGGGCAGAATGAACAGGAACAAGAACAAGAGTCAGTGCCGGGCACTGAATATGATTTGTTGAAGCAGTTGGACCGAACTCCAGCAAGAATTTCAATTTTAGAATTGATTAAAAGGTCCACCACTCATCAGCTAGCCTTGAAGGAATATATGCAAAAAGTCATGGTCAATGAGGACATCCCTGTTGAATAGATAGTCACAGTTTTAACGCCCGCTAGCAGTCAGCCGGCAATTACTTTCCATGAACATGAGTTGGCACCACTCCCAGTGAGAAAGTACGCTCTATGCATCACGGTTGATATCAACAAAGTGGCTGTTAAGCAGTGTTTGGTGGACACTGGTGCATCTATCAATGTGTTGCCACCTAGCACTTTGAAGTTGTGTGGCATTCCGGAAAGCCAAATTCGGCCATCTACTATCACAGTCACTGCATATGATAATACCAAGAAGCCTCCGCTAGGCATGATAACACTGAAAGTCAGTTTGGGTCCAGCCACGATCACTGCAGATTTCCATATTCTGGACATGGATCCAACATTTAATGGCATTCTGGGCCGCCCCTACATTCAGCAGCTCGATGCAGTGCCCTCCACAAATCATCAGTGCCTCAAATTTCCACATAAGGGCCGCATTATCAAGATCACCAGTATGCCAATTCTGCCAGAGGAAGACATACACTTAGCTTCGTCAGTTCCTTCTATTTGGCCTGCTAACAAGCCGTTACTATCAGTGCTGGACCTTCCTCACCCAAGGCCGATGTCGGAAACAGTTATAACAGTTGCTATGACACCCCTACCTTCCAAGGGGAAGAAGAAGAAAAGTATGATAAACACCCCTGGCTGGAATATTCTAATGAAAATGGGGTATCAAAATGGCAAAGGTCTGGGTGTCAAGCTCCAAGGCAGAACTAGGCCCGTTAAGCCTCAGAAATTGATTGCACGAGGCGGCCTGGGCTACAAAGGGCTGGGCAAAAATGAAGATGAACCATGGGCAGTTATGACATCCACATTGAAGACAGAGCGCCAGCCGCTCACTTGGACATTGAAGACACATTTTGTCACAGGTGGCGTTCAGAATCATGAGCAGACTACAATAATCACTTCCACGCTAGACTGTCAAGATGTTCATGCTAGACAGTTTGCTCGTCATATTGCCCCGTTGGCCACATACAAAGCCCTAGAGTCCTTAAGGCCTGACAAAAGAAGGAAAATGGATGATCCGGAATGTGACTGGTACAGGTGGTTTGATATGAATGATATCACTATTTCTTTGAGCCGCCTCTTTATACCGACTGATCCGGAATGGCCACCGCTCATTCATGATTTGATTGAAAAACCTGCTGTGATTACAGACAAGAGGCAGTTGCTGAGTGATTACACAGACACTGGGGAGCCAGATATTCCGTTTGAAGAAGGTTTCACGGTGGATAGGCTGTGGGCCGGCCTCTTTTCCCTCACTTCCATGCATCCGTCTCTTCTTATTTCCCTACATTCTCAATTGTTCTCTCGCGTGCCGAGACCGCCACCGATTATGATCAACTTCTCTCCAAGTTCAATCCAAGTTTCTCTCCCGATTCCTCCTTTGCTCCGCGAGCAATTCTCCAGACTCTCCATTACACCCCCGCGTGGGTCATCTCTGATTCAATCTTTCTCCAAACTTGCAATCACCACTTCTCCTGTTATTCTCCCTTCACATTGCTTTCTCCTAGAAAAAGAAAATAAAAATGAAGATAAAGATAAAAACGAAAAAAATGCCAAATTTCCAACTTTCCAATCCTCCATCTCTGTTGAGGAGACTTCTTATCTCTTTTCCGAGTGTGCCCCGACCCAGGGGCCACTCTTCCATGATTCATTGATAAATCCTTTTTCCCCCTCTGGTGAGGGGTCTTCATCTGTACCTCCTTCTTTCCCTTCTACTGATCAAGCTAGTTGCTCCTCCTCTTCTTCTAATAAAGTTCATGGGGTAGATTTTCATAAGAAGTCCAAGGGTAAGCAGATTCCCCGTAGGTTTCCAGAAGATGCCAGGCTTGTTTAGCTCTTCCTGAATTCGTGGAGAATCTGATTATCCTGCCAGAGTTGGAATATGAGGATGCTAATATTTCTTATGAGGGTTTAGGTGTTTACGAAATCATGAATGATGAAGACCCTATTGAAGAGGGGGATGAAAGTTATGAAGAATATGAGGACGAGGCTGATGCTTTTGCCAGTGGCATGAGAAGATTCGATGAACCATCAGCCTCCGTAGAAGAGCCTACCAAAGAAATTAATTTGGGTACAGAGGAAGACCCTAGGATTATCCTCATCAGCAAGAATTTGCTGCCTTCCGAAGAGGAGACGCTTATTTTGGTACTCCAAGAATATAAGGACACGTTCGCGTGGAGTTATGAAGATATGCCCGGATTAGACCCTACACTCGTTGAACATCACCTTACACTTAAGCCAGGGTCTGTCCCGGTCAAGCAACGGTTGAGGCGTTTCCACCCTAATATGGCTTTAAAGATGAAAGAAGAGGTCGACAAGCTCCATAAGGCTAGATTTGTTAGAGTTGTCCTCTACCCCAACTGGGTGGCTAACATCGTCCTGGTCATGAAGAAAGATGGAAAGGTTTGGATTTGCATAGACTTTCGGGACCTCAACCGTGTGTGTCCTAAAGATGATTTCCCCCTCCCTCATATTGATGTTCTGATCGATAATACATCAAGATTTAAGACTCTCTCTTTCATGGATGGGTTTTCAGGTTACAATCAAATTCGTTTGGCTGAGGAAGATCAAGAGAAAACATCATTCACTACGCCATGGGGTACATATTGTTATGTGGTCATGTCTTTTGGACTCAAGAATGCTGGAGCCACCTATCAGAGGACTATGATGGCGATTTTTCATGACATGATTCATATTTATATTGAAGTGTATGTGGATGACCTGGTAGTAAAATCAAGGACAAGGATTGAGCACCCTGGGGTTCTAGCTAAGGTCTTGCAGAGATCACGAGAGTATCAATTAAAAATGAACCCCAAGAAGTGTGTATTTGGCGTATCATCAGGGAAGTTGCTTGGATTTATTGTCAGCAAAAGGGGAATTGAAGTTGATCCCAACAAGGCGAAGGCCATCAGAGACATGCCTCCTCCCAAGAATTTGAAGGAAGTTCGAGGATTAATCGGGAGGTTACAATTTATCCGCCGCTTTGTCTCCCAGCATTCACAAAGATGTAGGCCATTTTACGAGCTTACTAAGCCGGGGGTCAAGTTCAATTGGGATGACAAGTGTCAGGCAGCCTTTGACTGATTGAAGGATTATCTGGCCAATCCTCCTGTCCTGAGGCCGCCAATTCCAGGCAAACGCTTATCCTCTATGTTTCTGTCCTGGATGACTCTGTAGGTGCTGTCTTAGCTCAAGTGGATGAAGAAGGTAAAGAGAGGGCAGCATACTACTTGTCCAAACTTCTTAACCCTTGTGAGCAGAGGTACTCAGCCATGGAGAAGACTTGCGCTGCTCTAGTCTGGGTAGTTCAGAAATTAAAACACTATTTCTTAGCTCACGAGGTTCACCTCATTGCTCGCATGAATCCGATTAAATTCCTTCTTGAAAAATCTGTCCTCACTGATCGATTAGCACGTTGGCAAAGTTTCCTTTCTCAATTCGACATCACTTACATTCAACAGAAGGCTATCAAAGGTTACACCATTGACGAACATCTTGCTCACCACCCTCTTCCCCGATTTGATCCTGTCAATTCAGAGTTTCCAGATGAAGAACTGATGTCCATTAATCAACCCCATGATCCTATGTGGACGTTACATTTTGATGGAGCTCTAAATTCCCAAGGAAGAGGGATCGGCATGGTGCTCTTAACACCAGAAGGGGTCACCATCCCATTTGCTACTCGGCTCACTTTCCCTGTCACAAACAATATAGCTGAGTATGAGGCTCTTTTGGCCGGTCTTCAAACCGCCCATAGATATGGTGTTACTCACTTGCGAATTGTTGGTGATAGTCAGCTTATTCTGCGCCAGGTGCTTGTCAAGTGCCGCACTATCAATCCTAAGCTCAAACCCTACCAGGAGCTTGCTTCAGCTTATGCCAAACTCTTTACCAAATTGGTCTTCGTTCATGTTCCTTGAAGCCAGAACATCCTAGCCGACGCTCTTGCCTCTTTTGCCTCTGCTCTAGTCTTCCCTCCTGAGCGTGATTTCCATGTTCCTCTCATTCATCAGCGTGATACTCCAGCTATCAAGGATCATGCATTCCTTGATATTAGGGATAAGGTGCTCGAGAAGGTCAGACGGAGTGAATCTCTTAAAGGCAAAGAGGTCATGTTGTTAGATTGGGAAGAAGAGTTGGCTGATGAAGAGAAACCTTGGTATTATGAGATTGCCTGATATTGCAATGATCAGTCCTATCCCGAGGAAGCCACAGTGGAAGAAAGGAAAGCAATTAGAAGAGTGGCTCAACGTTATGTTTTGGTTGGAGGTGTGCTCTATAGGAGAGGGCTCACGGGTGTTTTATTAAGATGCCTCGACGATGATGAATCTTGGAAAGTTGTGGAAGAGGCGCATTCAGGAGTATGTGGTGGTCATGTGAACAGCCAGATGTTAGCTAAGAAGATCCTTAGGCTAGGCTTCTATTGGCCAACTCTAGAAGAGGATTGCTCCATCTATGTTCGAAGGTGTGTTAAGTGCCAACCGCATGCCAATAAAATTCATTCTCCTGCTTCTTCACTCCATCCTATGTCCTCCCCATGGCCTTTCTCCATGTGGGCTTTTGATATCATTGGACCTCTTGGTGATTCGAACCTCCTGACCAAGCAAAAATCGTTCATCCTGACGGCAACGGAATACTTCACCAAGTGGGCGGAAGCGGAAGCTTACGTGGAGATTAAAGCGTCAACAGTCTACAAATTCATAATGAAGAACATCATCGCAAGGTTCGGCATCCCGAGTACCATCGTCACCGACAATGGACCTCAATTTATCTCTCAAGAGCTCAAGGATCTCTGCAACAGGTATAACATTGCATTGCATCATTCTTCTCCCTATTATCCGCAGGGCAATGGCCAAGCAGAGGCAACTAATAAAACTTTGATAAAAATTGTTAAGAAGACGTGTGAGGCTAATAAATTTTCGGATTGGCCAGCCAAGCTAGTTGAAGCTCTCTGGGCCTATCGCACTTCCATTCGTACCCCTACTGGGCAAACCCCTTTCGCCCTTACTTATGGAATGGAGGCGGTAGTCCCTTATGAGATTCTCATTCCATCTTTGCGAGTACAATTGGACAAGGAACTCCCTATTGATGAGCGTCGCGATTCGCTCCTTGCTCAATTGGAACTCTTAGATGAGAAGCGTCTGGTCGCCGCTGAGCATGTGCGCGTTTATTAAAACAGGCTATCACGTTTTTATCAAAAGAAAGTAATTGAGAGAAAATTCAAAATCGGTGAGATGGTAATTAAGAGAATTTTTGTAAAATCGGGTGGACCTCGCTCAAAGCTCCAACCAAACTGGGAAGGACCGTTTGTTATAAAAGATGTTTATCCTGGCAATGCTTATAAACTGATTAATGCTGAAGGACAAGAGCTAACTCATCCTTGGAATGGTCAGTACCTTAAGAAATATTACCCCTAATCCAAAAACAAAAAAAAAATAGAATTTTACAAAAACAAAAAAAACACAAAAAAAAATATAGAATTTTCCAAAATCCAAAACCCAAAAAAAATATATATATTGAAAAGGGTTGCTATGGCACACAAGGGCTCAAGGTCTGAAAGGTCAAAATTCAGAATTCATTCATCAGTCTTGTTAACTCAAAAGGGGGTTGCCACCCGCACACATTACACACTTAAACCGTGAACTCAAGTGGTGCAAAATCCGATGGGAAGTCAAAAAACTGACTAAAGGTGAAGACGATGCCCATTCTTTTTCTCTTCGGCCCATAAGGGAGGAAAGGAAGTCTCAGGGTAGATCCACCAAGCCTATCCGCCGCCCTAGTAGGTGGAAGTCAGGGCCCAAAAGGGAACAAATGCCACAAAAGCCCAAGTACAATTAGGTTTATTTTTCAGCAATGCAAATCAGTTCCAAAGTGAAATCATGAAAAGAAAATCATGTCAAGAGGGCAAAGTCCCCGCAAGGAAAACCTTGGGCGTATGCATGCAATAAATGAGGCAAAAGGCAACAAAGTTTCCCTACGTCGAAGACCGAACCCCAACAGGCATAGGGTGAGGGGAAGTGGTTTTATCTAGAGCTTCTCAGAATCTCTTATGGGCTTCCTTATATCTTCGTTTTCTTTGTGGTAAGTTATAAACCAGCAGAATGGTCAAGGCCGACCTAGGAGATTGCACCATGCGAAATCTCGGGTATAAGTTAACTATTATCACGTCGCCCCCCTTTTGATTAATCAAGAAAGACCAACGAATTTTAAATGGTGACCGTGTAGGATTAAGAGCTCGGGTGGCTTTGTCGACCCAAAGAAAAAGAGTTAACGCCTTTGATTAAGGCGCCTTTTGTTGAATTCACGCCTTCCTTAAGGTCGTCTCTTTTAAAATAAACGCCCACATATATGGTCGTCTTTTCAACAACATTCAAAAAAATGTTTTCAAATTCACGCCGTCACCTAGGGCATCTTTTGTTTGAATAACGACCTAATCTAAGGCGCGTCTCTTGAAAAATAAAAGAAAAAAAAATATAAAAGGAAAAGAAAAGAAGAAATTGGGTTTATTCTTCATGTGCGTGCTTGCATTATTGCATAGGGCATCTTGATTATTGTTTGCATGTTGCATCTCCTTTTTAGTTATTTTATTCGCCTTATTTGATTAAAGGCTTGACCCGCTATCTAGGTCAAAAGTAAAGGCACCCCTTGCTTATTGAGCAAGGGGCCAAGTCGAACAGATGAATTAACCTGTTTATTCAAGTGTAAACCACAGCTACAAGTACAGGGCAAAGTAAAGCGAACACGAAGAACGTGGAAAAGAAGCGAAGTACACAACCACAAGTACACGACTACACAAGTGCTCAGGTAACAAAAATGTCAATCTCATATATATATACATCATGATTATCTGAGTACAGGTGTGAGGGTGGAGGAGTACAAGTAAGTCTCTCAGCTCTCGCCACCACCCTCCTCTCTCCTACTCTCTACCTCATCCTCGCCGTCCCGAGGAGGCGCTGGTGGAGGAGGCATGGGCCCCCGAGAAGAAGCTGGAACTCGAGCCTGGCCCCCTGCCTCGCTCCTCTCTCGAAGAGAAGAACCCACCACGAAAGTGGAGCTAGTGAAGGAGTACCCCGCAGCACGAGCTCGCTCACGCCCTCGCTGGAGACGCTCCTCAGCAACTCGTAGCCACTCCTGAACAAGGACCAGCTGCGTCCTCGAGTCTGCCAGCTCCCGCTCGTGTGCTACCACCAGCTCCTGGTACCGGGCACGCTCTGACTGCTGTAGCTCGTGGTGACGGGCACGCTCTGACTGCTGTAGCTCGTGGTGACGGGCATGGTCCGCCAAGTGCTCCTCCCGCTCTCGAGCACGCTCTCGTCGCTCCAGCTCAAGGGCCACCCGCAGCTCTGCTACGTCCTGAGGCAACTCCTCCCGTCGCCTCATGGTCCGCTCCAGCTCTGTAATCCGCTGCTCGCGGATCGCCAGCTCTATCCCGGCCAGGGCAGCCTGGGTACGTGCCGCCTGTAACTGTCTGGTCTGCAAACAGGTAAACAAATCATCAGTTCCACAGTTCAATAATTCATGAAATAAGCAATGCATGACGGAAAGTAAATCACTCACCTGGGCAGTCATCGCATGCTGTCCCTCGCAGACGCAAGCAAGAGCGGCTCGAAGCTCCTCAGTCTGAAAAGTGAATTTTATCAGTGCATAATTATATAATCAATGATTGAATGAGGTTTGAGTTCTGTTTTTTTACCCGTGAGGCGAGGTCGCGCTCTGCAGCCTCGGCCCGTGCCACCGCTCCCGCTAGCTGCTCTGCTAGTGCGGTCACCTCTGCACTGGGTCCCCTCGAGCTAGAGGCCTCTCCCGTATCTCTCCCTACGGCTCCCTGCTGGGCACGTTGCATTCATTGAAATTGTCAGTGGCTAATCATCAATAATTCAACAAAAATTCATTTGCATATAGAAATAATTTAAACACTCACCAGGGTCTCAAGGTCAGCTCGTGTGGCAGCTAGCTGGTCCTCCAGGCTGTGTAGGTGGGCCTGGGCACCCATCGCCGCTATGTCCCGTGCATCCTGCATTCATTACATATTAGTCACATGATAGTCACATAAGCATTTGCATTCAATTTAGAAAAAATTGCATTCATACATAACCCTAAGACCCTCATCTGAGGTCGGTCGGCGTAAACCTCCCAGTAGCGCCGGAGGTACTCGGAGCTGTCAGTCACCTGGGAGGTGACTCGGGTCCCGCCTCGCCGCCAGTCGGCGTACTGCTCCTCGAACCGCACTCTCCAGTCGATCGCCTTCGTGCGACCGCGTGTCTTCTTTCCGATCCCTCGCGGCTCCCTGACCTCTATCCACTCCTGGTGTAGGCCCAGGGTCCTCATCACCAACCTAAGCCGTAACGGCTCAATCTTTCTCAAGCAATGAACCCAAAGCTCATGCTCAAAGCGAGGTCGGCCCGCTACGACCCATGGCTGGCCCTCGTCAGTCATCCCCTCGTAAGGCCTCCATCGCACCTGCATCCGAAAACATTTGTGTCATCTCATCACAATCATAATAAATTCTAATAAACATAAAAAAATGCATCATGCATACCAGCGAGGGAGGGAAGTCACGGAACTCTCTCCGTAGCACCCACAACTCGTAGCCGAGTGGGGCACCGAAGACCACCGGCAGCTAGCGCCGTGCTAGAGGGAAAGCCCCCTCACCTCCTGGCCGTGGGTCGGCGCGCCCTATAGGCATGTATAGATGGCTCCAAACCTGCATCCATGCATTGCATTAGTGAGGCATTCACATGCATAAAGTAAAAGAAAAGAAAGGAAAAAAGAAATGCATACCTGAAGAAAAGGTGAGAAGCCACTGACGGTCGTCTCTCGTCCTGTCCCCGTGGACAGATCGGCTAGTGGGTGCGCCAGCAGCACCGCTCCCCAGGCATATCTGCCGACTCCCTCTAAATCCTCGAGAATCCCTAGGAATCGGCAGTTGATGACGTCGCCCTTCATCCCGAGCAATAGCCTCCCGAGCAGCAGCAGTAGGAACCTCCTCAAGTCTCGATCTACTCTCTCCCTGTTGGCTGGGTCCTGGCAATAGACTGCCCTAGCCCCATCGATCAATCTCTGTGAGAACTGCTCTAAGGACTCCCCGGACCTATGCCTAGCATCCCCTAAGCCCATCACTGTAGTCAGGTCGGTGCGGAAGATAGTCCTACACTCGCTAGGCGTCTCGTAGACCATCTCTAGCCCTAGCAACCTCTGGGCGAGCCCGGTATAGTCTGGTAAGGTGATCCCGCTCACTGCCTCCCCATCTACCCTAAGTCCCATGATCCTAGCCACATCCTCTAGGGTAGGAACCATATGCCCCCAAGGCATCAGGAATGCCCGGCTAGTCCTATCCCATCGCTCCCTCAGAACCTGGATAAGTGGTAGGTCGGGTCTGACTGGCTCTATGCTAAGGAAGGCCCCAAACCCCATAGCATCTACCCTGGCTCTCTGGAACTCGGGGAGGCCATAATATGCTGCTCGGACCATGACCTAGGAGATCCGTGTCCTCATCAACCCCTACACGCATAAAGAAAGAAATTTTGGTTTAATTTCACTTAATTGCCTTGGTTTGAGATGTTGATGTTTGATTTAATTAACGACCTACCCTAGGTCGTTGTTTTTCTAAGAAACGCCCCGGTGAGAGGCGTGGTCCTGTGGTTAATTTCTAAATTCCTAAAGGATTTTCAATTGACGCCCGTCCCAGGGTCGTCATTTCATTAAGTAATGCCCCTGTGTAGGGCGTTTTATGTTAAAATGGATTTTGGGTTTTAATAATTTATTCTGGAATTAATGAAATGGACGACCATCCCTATGGTCGTTATCTGTTGAATTGATGCCCCTATGGGGGGCGTTGTTTTCCAGGTTTGTGAAAATAAAATCATAAACAGCATGCGATATAAATCATGAAAAAAAAACATAATTGAACAAATATGCACGGAATTAACAGCATGATTGATATGAAAAAAAATATATATGATGATAATTTGAATGGACGACATGCTCTAGGGCGTGTTTTCATGATGATAATTATTTTTTAGGAAATAAAATGAATTCACGACCCAGGTATGGGCGTCTCTTCTTGAATTCACGACACCCCTGGGGGCGTCTTCTTTCTGAGTTGCAGGTCTTCTAGCCCGAGGGCTATGGAAATTGAGGTAAAAAAAAATGGAATTTGAGTTTAGGGGCTTACCTTTTGTTGTCTAGGCCCAGTCAACTCACCACGGAGTTGAGGCCTTGGTTGTCTTGGCCGTCGGAGTTGGCCACGGCGAGGCATGACCACCGCTGGGGTTTCTCCTTCTCCACCTTCTTCTCCTTCTCCACCTTCTTCTTCTTCTCCTTCCTCTTCGTCTTCTCCTTCTTCATTTTCATCGCCTTCTTCTTCTCCTTCATTCTCTTCTTCTCCTTCGATCCGTTCTTCCTCGTTGCTGGCCTCCGCCACCGGAGCCTCTTCGGCCGCCGCCGGGGGAGCCTCCACGGCGTGATAGTCCTCGCCTAAGTCTACTACCTCTGGGGCCAAGACCCTTTGTCTCTTTTGACCACCGCCGGCCATGGCTAGGGCTAGGGGGTGAGGGGAAGAGAGAATGAGAGATGGGGGAGGGTTACGGTTAGGATTTGCAGAAGAGAAGAGAGAAAGAGGGAAAGAGGATGGAGGAAGAAGAAGAAAGGAGGGAAAGTTAAGTCGAACGGTCAAAATGAATTAACGACTTAAGGAAGGCCGTGTCTTATGGAATTAACAACTGAAACCAGGGCGTTTCTTGATAATGGATGACATTTCTTAAGGCGTTATTTTTGTTTGCATGGGGAATGATAACCGTCGTCAGATGCATTCAATGGGATTGATTGATGTGATGGGAGTGATCATTACTGCTTTTGAGTACCGACTACGATTGAGGCGTTATTTACATGAAACGTGGCTTTGCTGAAGGCGTTACTTTTGGAATTTCAACGAAATCCTTTTTGGAATATAAATTGAATTAACGCCTTGTCTTAAGACGTTATTCATTTAACGCCCATATGTGAAGGCGTCAATTATGAGAGATCAATCATTGAAGACGACCTGTGCTGAGGCGTCATTTATAGAATTAACGACATTGACTGAGTCGTTATTTGCAACAGAACCGCAGTCTATTGGAAGATTTGATCAGAACACTATGTGTCATTAGCTCAATCATAAAATTATCATTGATTTATTGAAAGAGAGATTACATTGCATTCAATGAGTCATTTTGGGCCTCAAGCTTCTTAAAGCAATTACATAAGACTTCCACTGTTCTCTGTCTTCTTCTAAGTTTTCCACAGGATGGTGAGCCTTGTTGATTTTCCATAGAGCTTGGATAGTGGTACATTCTTCTCCATCTTCATTGCTGCCGAGATCCCGTGTCTTGATCGGAGGGAGATGAGATGGATCTTCGAATACTCGCCGTGGAAGCCCGAGTTGAGGAAGGCACCGGTGTGAGTTATACAAGATAAATTCTGAGGCGCCTATGAGTCGAAGGTCCGTCCCGGGAGAAAATCTTGCACGGAGTTCTTGAGTCTTGAGTATTCCCGGGGCGCAAGTGAAGAGGTTCTTTGGCATTACTTTGAAGTGTTCTCTCCATTCCACTCTCTTCTTGATTTGAGGAATCCGGTTCGTCACCCTATTGCTTATCCCAAGTGAACCGGTCATATAAGAGAGTGGGCTTTTTGAGAAGATTCTTGAGGACTATTGGGCCTCACCACATGGATCGAACTTGAAGTGGAGATCTACCCAACTAGAGAGAGCTAGCATGCATCCGTAGATGGGTCTTCCCATCGCCGCCGAGGTAAGCCCACTATAGAGATAGGCTAGGATAGCCGGCCCAACTCTCTCTCCTTCCCATAAGCTCACTATTGCGCTTAATTGGGCCTCCTCTAGGAAATCCTCCGTGGATGGGAATAAGAGTGCTCCGGCCAAGCACACCACGAAGGCCTTTGCTACCCGCTCTATTTCTTCTTCTTCTTTAGCTTGATCCGCTCTCTTGTATACCCATGAGGCCAGCTTTAGAAGATTAATTCCTTTAGTGACCTTGATTTGGTTCACTAAGTTTGGGCTAGGTATCAATGTGGTTAAAAGTTCATGTGAGGAAATTGGTTTTGGCATGATGGCCATCTTTTCCTCATCCCCTTGCTTCATCCTCTTCAAGCCCAAGATCAACTCTAATTCTGCCAATAGGATGGTGGCTTCGAAAGTTGAGAAAAGGAAGGTGTGAGTGGAAGGGTGCCATATTTCAATTAAAGCTCCTATGACAGCCCAATCAAGGTGGATTTGATCATAGTGTTTGGCATGGGTAATTAGACCAAGAAGGTGCCATCTTGCTAAGTACACCCTCATATCTGAAGAAAATTTGGAGAGAATAAGAGGCAGCCACTTAATCTTTGTGAATCTCCTAGCACCTGGGACATTTGGGTAGTCCTGAGGAAGAAGGAAAGGAAAAAATAGAGACATACATGAGCATACAGAAGAAATATGAAGAAGAAGGAACAGAGAATCAATCTTTACCTAATTTAATGCAATGCGGTTGCTGATGTGCCCGTTGATTTCAGTAAGTCTGGGAGTTGAAATCTTGGATCTTTTGATGGCTTTCTCCATCTTTGGTATGGAGGAGGAGTCGAGCGATTGCAGTAGAACACGAGCAGTAGCAGAAGCAGAAGTAACAGAGATTTGATGATTTGTTTTGATTAATCTGAGGAGGTTCCTTCCTTTTATAGAGGTCTAAGGAGTCTTAAGGCTGTTCGGAGTTGGAAGGTTGATTGCCATTAGGACTGGGTTTCGCTATCGATTTGGAATCGGAAGCGGGTGGAATTAACGTCTTCTGTTGAGGCGTCAATTGTTGAATTGACGACTGAACAGAGGTCGTGTTTTATTTAGCGCCCACTTGGTGGGTCGTCTTCATCTTGAACGCTCGGTGCATTTAACGTCTTAATGAAGGGCGTGTTTTATGTTTTGACGCCCTAATGACAGGCGCTTTTCATGCTTTTGACGCCATTCCCACCAGTCGTGATTTTATTTGCTCACATGTTTAACTCCGCTATATGCTTTAATGAGCTTAAGTGCTATTCTTTGGTTAATTGCTTTTTAATTAAGCACTTATGATCATATCTTGAGGGTTATTCTTGATCATTGTTATTAGGGCTAATGAGTTTTCAAGTGCAGAAGATTGCAGGTCCGAGATGCTTGGATCGCTCGTCGGAGTAACATCATTCTCATTCTTGTATTTCTTTCTTGTAAGCATTGTTACTATATGGTATCTATGCTATTATAGCATATCAAGGACCTTGTGGTTCTGATGAACCTGGAATTTGAGTTCCCCTTCATCAAAAACAGTGATAGTTCCAGGAGAGTCTTGATCACACGGATAAGCCGTTAAGTTATTCAAGGTCTGGGACGATGGTTCCACTTTCTGGGTTGATGCGCGGACAAACGGGCTTCGGCTCAGTGTCAGCTTAGAGATCTGGATTCTTGACCAAATCTAGATGGCTTAGCAATATTATCCTTGATTATTTTCTATTTTTAGTTTGTTTTATCTTTTTCTTTTTAGCCCAGCATGCATCATGTAGGACTTTGAGCTTCATGCTGAAAATCTTCATATTATGGTAATAATGAAGGTCACTCGCTCTTGATTGAGTTGACATGAGATATTCCATTCCAAATTGAGTACTTTATTCTCTCCGAAGCCGCTCAGGCTATTTCCTTGAAACTATTCCTTTGCTGGATCTTCATCTCAATTCTCTTTATTTTTCTGCAAATCCACCTTAGTTGTAGCACGTCCACATTAGCTGGTAACCGCTCTCCAATGGTGTCTCCCTGTCGTGCCCACGTGCACATTTTATTTACTTAGTCTAGTCTCCTTTATCCAGCAAATCGATGCTTCCTTGGAATTACCCGGAGTTGTTTCACTTTGAATCTTGGAAAGATTTTCCGATGCTTAGTGTCTGAGGCATGTCATATCACACCTTGGCATCTACTTATCAGTTCGCTCCACTTCATTCCGCTTGTTACACTTTCACTCCATTTCGTCTCACTCCCTTCCAAAGTAGACGCCAAGGCGGGGCAGCTGTAGACACGCCAAAATTGACGCTTTGTTGATTGAATCTCATGTCACTATGTTAACGCCCCAAAGTGAACTTCAATATTTCTATAATATAAAGTTTTTCTATTTTTGTATTTTTGTGATTTATTCTTGCATTTTGGTGATTCACGACTTGAGGAAGGGCGTGTTTTAAATAGCGACCTAATCTGGGGCGTGTTTTTTAGAAAGGACGACCAAAGATACGGGCGTCAATTCTTGGTATTTTACGAGTCCCGCTCTGATTAAAAATCAATGATTAACGTCCTTACTCAGGGCGTGTTTTTAATCAACGCCTTTGCTTCAGGCGTCTTTTTATAATTTTCGAATAAAGAAGGTTTTATTACCAAAATTGAATCCAGGAAGTAACGCCCTGATCCTGGTCGTGTTTTGAATTAACGTCCTTGGGCAGGTCGTCAACGTCAATTGTTGAATTGACGCCCTTCAGTAGGTCGTGTCTACCCTTTTCGTGTCCTTCTTAAATTCCCCTTTCCTGCAGAGTTCCCTGCCTCCAATGGTCACCTTGCTCGATCTGGGAACTAAAGTCCCTGCCGTTGTTGATCATTGCCCGTTCCTATCTTCCTAAAATTGTGGTTATCTTCAACTGGAACCCTATATAAGGGAGCTCTGGTCAATATTGTGTGAGGTTACGGTGCTGGCTATTACAAAGGTTAGATATACAGGTTAGATAGGCAGAGAGATATACATCCACGATCACCTTTCCTCTGTACGACCTCTCTTTTGAGGGCTCTCTCTTTCTCTCTTCTACCTGTTGCTGCAGCCGAACCATAGCATCCGAAGCATTTTTTTTCCCTTTACTGTTTTACAGGAACAGCAGGGGATCTCTTTCGTTTGTTTTGTTTTGCATCATCTCATATTATCATCATCCACGGTTTTTCCTGCATTAGTTTAGTTGCATATCATCCTTCCTCTCCCTAGTCCTTTAGGGGTTTTTTAAAAAAAACAAACAAAAAGGTGCGCATGATATTGCTTCTTTCTTTTTCATCATATGGTTTATTTGGATTGATACTACATCCACTCTTGGCTGATCCACTTTCTTTACATGTTTGTTTTGTCTTTGTGCAAGGGTAATCAACAAGGAAAACCCCCTTCGTCGGCCGGCCGATAGAAGGAGGAGGAGAAATCCACATCCATCCCGCATCTTATTTTCCACCAGGTATTCGCGATCATCTTTGTTTATTATTGAGGTAACCCCTCTGGTGATCACTCTCCTTGGTAGCACCACGTGCTTTTCTTCATCTTTATTTTTATCTCCCATCATTATATTTCCCCTATATATATTTTTGTTCATCATTTAGTAGATTTATCACGATCTACAATGAAGAGTTTTGTAACTAACATGTCCTAATCTGCGATGCCACAAACAGGCTAATTCAGATTTAGATGCAGCAAGATAAAGATTTATGTGAGCAGGGTCATCTAAGTCAATCATGTACACGTTATTGACTCTTTTACCAGAAAACTTGGTTTCTTTAAAATTAGGCTACAAGATCCTACATTCATTTGAGTCAAAAACAACAATATGACCTTTATAACATAGTTGGCTAATGCTCAGCAATTTTTACTCCAGACCATCAACAAGTAATACATCATCAATTGAGTTGGAGGGGTTCTTACCAACTTTACCTGAACCAATGATTTTTCCTTTGTTGTTTCCTCCAAATGTGACATGTCCAGCTTCCTTTTCAACCAGGAGATAGAATTTGGTTTTGTCTCCAGTCATGTGTCTTGAGCAGCCACTGTCAAGTTACCAACGGTTGTGCACGGCTGCAAGACACTCCTGCACAAGGAATTACGTGACAATATTTGGAACCCAAGGACAGTTGGGTCCCAATGGTTTCTTCATTTCTATAAAGCAGGATAAGACAGACTTCGAAATCCAAACTTTCTTAGCATCTTTGCTTTGTTGGGAGTTCTGATTTTTCTTCTCTTTAGTCTTTTGGACTTTGTGAGTTTTGGAAGTGGTGGAGAAGGATTGTTGATTAGACCATCTGTTCTAGTTTGTTGGTCTAGATGAGAAGGAAGAGTCATATTGCCTAGTTCGTTGGGGTTGAGTGAACCCATGACCATAGGGAGCATTATTGTTCCTTACCCATGGAGGTGTCGATCTATAGAAGGCAAAGTCTCGACCTGTCCACTGTTCAGTCCGTCTATAACTATTTCTTGATAATGGATGTGTCGACCTCCTGTATGGAAACTGTCGACCTGTTGGTGCAATCCTGGGGTTTTGTTGGGCGTTTGACCTGGTGGGTGTCAACCTATTCCATGGAGTGTCCCGACCTATTCTAACATTGTAACTGTCTCTTCCTTTGTGATGTGCAGGATGAGGCTTGGACGGTTGTCGACCTATTTGGGATTGTTTGTGAACCTTTTTGGGTTGTTGGAAAGTTTTGTTGATTGGTTCTTCTATCTTTTCTTTTCCTTTGTTTTCAACGTTTTCTTGGTGTGTTGATTTGGATGTTGATGCTTCAGAAGATGATACAAAAGTGGTGGTCTTTAGCCCAAATGTTTTATTTTTGGTAGGCTCATATCCTAGCCCTTCTATGTTGAAGTTTATTTTGGTTCCTAGTAGGGCATTCAAGTTTTCACTCCCATCAACAAAATTTTCAAGAGAGGTTTGTTTATCTACTAGGTCCTTTTGAAGTTTCTCATTTTCTTTCAATAGTTGAGAGTTGACCTTTTTAAAGGCTTCAGCCTTTTCATTGCACAGATTGTTGTCCTTTACATAGCTTTGCATTTTTAATTTCAATTCATCAATTTCATCTCTTAGCCTTTCATTTTCATGTTCCAAATCTCTCATTTCTTTTCTTCCTTCCTCAAGATTCTCATTTATTTTTCTTAGATCTTCAATTTCATTTTCTAAGAAGATTATCTTTTCATTGAGAGTTTTATCATGCCCACAGGATTCAACCTTTATTTTTAAGGTTTTCTTTTCTTTTCTGTATACTTTGTATTTGTCCATCAGCTCAAAGTAAGCTTCTTCCCAATCATCAGTGGAGAAATGTTCAAAGGTAGAGCTCACCTCGCTATCATTTTTTCCCTTGGCCATTAGGCAGAAATCATCTTTTTCCTCTTCAGAGGAGTTGTCTTCAGTTTCTTCTTCTTCTTCATCACTCCAAGTGCACACCATGGGCTGCTTCTTCTTGCTCTTACACCTGGGCATAGCTTTCTTAGCTCCTTCAGGACATTCAGACTTGATGTGTCCTGATTTCCTGCAAGAGTAACATACAAGCTTTTCAGATTTTTTAGCATTTTCAGGACTTGGCCTGAACCCTCTTCTTACCTGAGGCTTCTTCTCAGTAAAGCTCGTACCTTCCTTTCTTAAAAACTTTCTAAACTTTCTTGTTAACAGAGCAACTTCATCTTCTTCAGTGTTGTTGCTTGAAGGCTCTTCATCATCAAATAGGTCTTTGGTGCTTTGTCCAGCTTTAAGAGCTAGAGGCTTCTTTTTACTTACCTCAGCTTCTTTGTTTTTCATATTCATCTCATAGGTCATTAGGGACCCTATGAGTTCTTCTACTTTGATGGTGGTTAGGTCGTTTGATTCTTCAACCATAGTGACCTTTGTATGCCAGATAAGAGTTAGTGATCTGAGTATCTTTCTTACTATCTCCTGCTCAGTGTATGTCTTACTGCCATTAGTGAGCGAGGATAGCCTAGCATACATGTCCGAAATGGACTCATCAGATTTCATTCTAAACTTCTCATATTCAGATACCAACATGTTAGCTTTGGTTGCACGTACCTGCTGTGTCCCTTCATATATTACCTCAAGGCGATCCCACATTTCTTTTGCAGTTTTGCAAGTTGACACCCTTGAGTATTCAGTTGGATGAAGGGAGCACTGCAAGATATGCTTGGCCCCCAAATTCTGAGTTGATTGTCTTATTTGTTCTTTAGTACATGTATCTTCTTCAGGAGGCAGCTCAAATGGTCCCTTGCTGATCACTCGGCAGACTTCAAGATCCTGGGCTCTAAAGAAGACATGCATGCGGTTTTTCCAGTAAGGATAATTTGTCCCAATGAAAAAGGGAGGCCTATTTACATAATGTCCTTCAGCCATAGGACCTTTAGAAGCCATATCACCAGTTCTCTCAAGGTCGTTAGACCACATTCAGAGAGACTAGCTCTGATACCACGTGTTGAGTGGTGATAGGCAGATCTAGAGGGGAGGGGTGAATTGATTAGCCCCTTTTTACCCTTCTTTACGGAAATAAAAACTAACACTAACACAATAAATAAAGATGCAGATATTAGTTAATATCTGAGAAGCTTGATTCACACAGGATGCCTGGAAACGGTCCTATCAAGCTTCTACCGTTGGAACAAGAGAGAAGACAAACCACAAGACAAGATCTTTAAGGTGGTTCAGTCTCAAACTAGAGACCTACGTCCACCCCTCACACAACACAGTGATGCTTCACTCGTGCCAACGCACAACAGCTGATTCACAGCTTCTAACTGAGAGATACACTCTCACACTCTGCTGTCACACAGCTTGTGGGATCACACCCCAAACCACACAGATAGGCGACCACACCTTCTATCTTCCTACACACAAGTAGGGATCTAATGATATGAAGTTTGTTTAGAAGAAAAGCAAACTTAAAGATGAAATGGCCAGACAGAGTATCGTAATGAAAGCGCTATGACAAAGAAGTCTCCTATCATGGAATGAGCTTGAGAGAGCCTTGGTTTTCTTCTTCTCATTGAATCTTCATAGCAGCCACAGAAGAATTCTTTTCGTCATGAGGAAGAGAAAATGTCTTCTTCTAGGTTCACTCACGTCGGCAGCATCAGGATAAAGAGTAGCTTTGACAGCAAGCTTTCATCTTCTTCATTTTCTCCTCAGCACTCTTCTAAGCTCCCTTCTGCTCTCCTGTACTTTCGAACTGGAGCTCATGCTCCTTATATATATTGGTGTCCTAGGGCGACACCAACGTTGTCCACTTTTCAAGCAACACCCAGAATGTCACATCCACATTTGATCTGCTTCCACTTGCACAGTTGACTCCATCCTTGTCAAGTCTGCATAAATGTGGGTAGGTAGGAGACCATAGCAGCAAAGGTACAATTTTCTACAGAAAATATCTCTGCCAAATCACAGTCTTCTGACACCGACGCAATCTGACAGCTTTTTCTAGAGCAAACGGATCCTCTGGATTAAGTTCCGGATCTTGAAATCAGTTTCTGTCAGATTCAGTTCCGTTCTGGATGAACACAGTGTGTCGACACTTTCCTGGTAGCGTGTCGAGACATTCCTTTGAATATCTTGGAGAATCATTCTGGTTGATCATGGATGTGTTGACACTTTTCTGTCAGTGTGTCGAGACATCCCTTTAAAAAGCCTTGTAGACAGCTTCTGCCGGTTTGAAGCATGTTATGGTTGAACGATGATGTGTCGACACTTTACCTCCAGTGTGTCGAGACATCCCTTTGAAATCTTGAAGTACCATGGCTGATGAGTCGAGACAACACCAAACGGTGTCGAGACATGTGAGCCATGTGCAGGGTTGTTGTAAGAAGGTGTCAAGACATGAGCGCATTGTGTAGAGATTATCACACAAATGTGTCGACACTTTTCACTTAGTGTGTCGAGACATCGGTGAATCCAGATACTTAGTCAGAACGCTTTAGCTTGACTTCTTCTAGATGTGTCGAGACATGAGTTGGATGTGTCGACACATTTTGGTATGTCGGAGCTCAAATGTTGGAATTTCAACATAATCTCTTCTGGATCTGTTGAGACAAGATTGGGATGTGTCGAGACGTCACATAGTGAGATTCTTCTGCACTTGTTTAATCAATTTATCAAACCAAATTAAGTTAGATATTTCTCAAACATCTACTAATGATTTGTGATTTGTTATCATCAAAACCAGGGGACACAATAGGAAGCTGATGAAGCAGGCCCATTAGGGGCCACTGTGCAAGGCTCCTCCGACCAAAATGGGCAGAAGAGATGAAACTGTCAAATGTCCGGGCGGGCAGCAGAATCATGAAACTATTGAAGAAGCTTCCTGCTCAATTTACTATTTGGGAAATCCTCTCTCTAAGTGAAGAAACCCGACAAGCATTTGTCACTGCTCAACAGATGTGTGCCTAGTATGAGAGTTGTTTGGCCGAGACGTTGCCTCTGGCAAATATTACATTCACTGAGGAGGAGATGTTGTTGTCGACTGCTGATCATAACAGACCCTTATACATGAGGGGGCAATTGAATGGCTAGCCGTTGAGTCGGATTCTGATAGACCCAGGGGTAGCTGTCAACATACTCCCCTATAAGATATTTCAAAAATATTGCTTTAATATTCACCTGGACAAGGTCGAGGATATGTGCATTATGGGCTTCAATCAGAAGTATGAAGTCCCGCTCGGTGTGGCGGAATTCACTCTTGTCATGGCAGATTTCACTACGAAAGTCCAATTCCGTGTAATAAATTCAAATACCACATACAAGGCGCTGCTTGGCCACCCTTGGTTGCATGAGAATATGGTGGTACCTTAAACTCTCCACCAATGTATCAAATATAACCATGAAGGAAAGGAGGAAAGGATATTTGTCGACCTCCACCCATTTGAAGTATTTGAATGTCACATGTTGGATGCGCCGTTTTATATAGAGCAGCCGTAAAAAATTCCTAAGGCAAAGGCCTCAAGCAGTAAGGAAAGCTTTCGGGGATGATTAGTTCCCACCACCGCCGCCTGGCTATGTAAACCCCCGAGAGGTGTCCCATATCACCACCATAGGAGATGTGGGCAAGGTAGCACCTCTTGCTATTTACCCACATGAGAATGAATTCAAAATGGAAGATCGACATGATCATATCAAAGTGACGGAGGGTCTCTTCATGCTGATATTTGGTCTTTACCATTCCACGGTCAGGCCTCTCAGAACTTTTGAAGTGGCCCATGATGAAGGCCCCACCAGCTTGTTCTATGTTGCGGAAGAACACGCGACGCGAGAGGATACCGATTGTTGCCTCCCTGAAGACTTGGAGAGCACTGCAGAATCTCTCTCGAGGTTACCTTTTACCTCGGACAAGATGGCCAGAATGTTCATAAAATAGTACATTCATGCTGGCCAATCTCGAAAGATAACTAAGGCCTTCCAAAAGCTCTGGTATCCTACCAGCATTGACAAGGAGCTCAAGCGCGTATCTCAGCATCAAGGGCTGGGATTCTCGCTAGAAGAATACTATTACAGCGGGCGATATGAGGTAGACACTATATCTATCCTCTCATCAACATAAGAGGCGCCTCTGGGGGTAACTTATGATGAAAGTTCAGTCGAAGATGAACAAGCTCAAGTATTCCAATAGGAGGACCAAAATCTGAAGGCCGCCACCCTCTACAGATGTTGGGATTAACTCCGTGGTGAAAATGACTCTCCAAACTAAATTCGATACAGCTAATAACAGCAAAGTTGAAGATGCTGAAGAAGAGGTGTACAACCCCTCCTACAGTCCCTTCACTACCACCATAACAACTCATTCTCAGCCGGCCGATGCAGGGGCCGCTGCAATATGTCGAACAATCTTTGTCGATAAGGACGTGACCGAGCAGAAACAAAATGCCTCTAGCAAAGGTGTGGTGGTGCAAGCTGAAGGGGAAACTGGGCAATTCCCACTCCCGGTGGAGCTGGAGAACCATTTTCCTAATGCGGCTATGAAAGAGCCGACTCCTGCCAGAGTAGCTGATGAATCCTATGAAGGGGGCACTGGAAGGAATCCGCTACTAGAACAATCTATGCTATGGCTGTCCCCTGAACTACAAACCCCCGAGGGGGTCGGAGGGCAAAATGATGATACCACCGAAGTCCTTGAACTCGACGATAGTAATGATATTCCAGATTTCATCGACCTTCAGCCCGCACCTCCGGAAATTAAGGACGGGGGGCAGGCCACAGTTGACGAACTGATAGAAGTTAACTTGGGGAGTGAAGATGACCCCAGACCTATCTTCCTTAGCGCTCAGCTTTCCTTAGTTGAGCGAGAGCTATATGTCCAATTGCTGCAAGAATTTCGAGACTGTTTCGCCTGGAGTTATAAAGAAATGCCCGGGCTTAGCCCCGCAGTTGCCCAACATGAACTGGCAATTAACTCCGATGTGGAGCCGGTTAAGCAGTCACCGCGGCGCATGAGGCCGAAGCTCATCACTCAAATATTCAAAGAAGTTGACAAGCTTATTGAGGTGGGCTTCGTCGAAGAAAACCAATACACTACATGGCAGGCCAACATAGTGCCCGTCAAAAGGAAGAATTGTCAGATCCAGATATGTGTGGATTTCCACGATCTAAATAAAGCTTGCGCAAAAGATGACTTCCCGGTGTCGATAATAAAAGTCATGATAGATGCTACAATTGGCCATGAGGCCCTTTCCATTTATGGATGGTTCATCCGGCTACAATCAGATATGGATTGCAGAGCATGACCGCGATCATACTGCTTTCTGTACTCCCAAAGGTATCTACCATTATAAAAGGATGCCTTTCGGGCTGAAGAATGCTGGCGCAACTTACCAATGGGCGATGACCAGAATTTTTGATGAATTGTTTTACCACAAAGTCGAATGCTACATTGATGACTTGGTGGTTAAGACCAGAAAGAGGGAGGATCACTTGCAAGATCTCCGAATAATATTCCAACGGCTCAGGCAACATGAGCTAAAGATGAACCTGTTGAAATGCGCCTTCGGGGTCTCTAGTGGCAGATTTTTGGGTTTTATTGTAAGGCATCGGGGGATTGAAATAGACCCCGCAAAGATTAAAGCCATTCAGGAATTGCCTCCACCAAGGAACCTCTCCGAGCTACGATCTCTCCAAGGTCGGCTGGCCTATATCCGACGATTCATATCGAATCTGTCCGGAAGATGTCACCCTTTTCACAAATTAATGATGAAGGATGTCCCATTTTACTGGGATGAAGAATGTCAGGCGGCATTTGAAAAGTTGAAGGAATATCTCAAGACCCCTCATGTGCTCGGTGCGCCAGTAAAAGGGCAGCCGCTGATCTTGTACATAGCAGCCACGCATTATTCTCTGGGGGCAATGTTGGCCTAAAATAACGATGAAGGAAAGGAGTAGGCCCTCTACTATCTCAGTAGAAGATTGGTGAGGAACGAAGAAGAATATTCTTATATTGAGAAGAGCTGCCTGGCGCTAGTCTTCACAGTTAAGAAGCTTCGACACTATATGTTATCGCATGAAATCAAGTTGGTCTCCAAAGCAAATCCATTGAAGTATATATTATCTCAGCCAGCACTAAAGGGCCGCCTGGGAAAATGGGTGGTCATACTTATGGAGTTTGATATCTCCTATGTGCCGCAGAAAGCCATCAAGGGGCAAGCCATTGGAGATTTCTATGCTGCACACCAAATACCTGCAGATTCTCTGTTGCAAGCGGAGCTGCATGAAGATGAAGCACTAGAAGCAAACTAGGTGCAGTCTGCATTATGGCAACTATATTTCGACGATGCCTCTAGAATTGACACTATGGCTAGTAGGCCCAGCAGAGTTAGAGCCGGTGCAGGCGTAGTCTTGAAATCTCTAGAGGGGGAGGTCGTGCATACCTCCTATTCAATCAACAAGCCTTGCACAAACAATGAGGCAGAACATGAGGCTTTAATTATCGGCCTACAAATCGCCCTATCCATGGGAAGTCAAATGTTGGAAGTCTATGGCGATTCCATGCTAATTGTTAAACAAGTTGACGGAGAGTTCGATGTCTGGAAACCGGAACTCCTCCCCCATTACCAGCTGGCGATACGCCTGATGGTGAAATTTTATTTCATCCAAATAAAGCACATCAACCGAGGACATAATGCTCAGGCTGATGCCCTCGCAAAGCTGGCTAGTTCCCTAGCAGTCCCGTCGGATGAGAGCCTGAATGTAACCATCATCAATAGCCGGCAAGTACCGAGTATGATGGATATCCCAAATACGAGAGAAGAAAATGAAGTTATGTCTATAAAGGAAACTCAACAATATGATTGGCGGGAGCATCTGTTACAATGGTTTCAACGCCAGCAGTTGCCGAAAAAAAAAGAACAGAGAATGAAGTTAATAGGAATCAAAGATTCCTACGAAATGAGAAACGGGACTTTGTTCCGAATAATGGCGGATGCTAGAAATAAAGTCTTGCTGCATTGCTTATCCACCAAGGAAGCCCTACAAGTCATGCATGAGGTGCATGCGGGGTCAGCTGGAGCACATCAGGCCGGTCCGAAGATGAAAATCAAAATAAAGAAACTGGGCTACTACTGGACCACCATGTTTAATGACTGCTGCGAGTTCGCCAAGACTTCTCAAAAATGCCAGGAGCATGCTAATATCTCAAGGAGGCCTCCGGCACTACTACACCCCACCATCCCAAGTTGGCCGTTCGCTCAATGGGGCACGGATATGGTGGGTCCTCTACCATCCTCCTCCTTTGGATGCAAGTACATCCTGGCGGCCACAGACTACTTCTCCAAATGGGCAGAAGCGGTGGCATTAAGAGAAGTAACGGGGGAGCTAGTCGCCAGGTTCTTCCACAAGAATATAATATTCCAGTTTGGGGTTCCCAGCCGAATCATTTCTGACAATGGCAGCCATTTCAGGAACTAGAAGGTATACCGATTGGCTGATAAATATAAAATTGATTGGAGGACTTCATCTCCCTACAACCCTCAAGCTAATGGGCTTGCAGAAGCTTTTAATAAAACATTGTGCACCTTTCTAGTGAAAATCGTTAACTCTAGTAAAAGAGATTGGGAAGAAAGGATGTACGAAGCACTTTGGACTTATCGTACAGTTTATAAGACCCTAACTGGTGGCTCACCATTCTCACTTGTGTATGGGTCAGAAGCGGTGTTACCAATTGAATTGGAAGTCCCATCACTGCAGGTCACCATTCAATATGGTCTAGTCGGCAACGAACAAGCCAATGCGGAAAGAAGATTGGAGGAGCTTGCCGATTTGGAAGGGAAGCGACTCCGAGCACAACAAAATATTCAACTATACCAAGCTCGCATGGACCGTGCTTTTGATAAGCTGGTCAGAGAGCAAGAATTCAAGAAAGGTGACCTTGCTATGGTCAAAAGAAGAGAAGTGACGGCAGCCAACCCCAAGGAAAAATTGACTAAAAATTGGGTGGGCCCGTATATTGTCAATCGGGTCTACGAAGGAGGCGCTTACGTCCTTGTTGATCACAAGGGCGCAGTCCAATTCTCCCCTCTCAATGGGAGGCATAGGAACCTATATCGGGCAGTTGCGCCGACGCCTAAAGACTAAAGCACCTGGGGCCCAACCATAGTCCTCCCGGGTCATAATACCTCCGACGGACCTTACATACATCTGGGTAAAGAAAACCTCTTCTTTGCTCGGGCATTAACCCCCATGCCCGTGAATCTTACTCATATGGCCTCTGACGGACTTTACGTCTATCTGTAAGAAGAAAACCCTTTCTTTGCTCGGGTATTAAACCCATGCCCATGAACACTATTTACAACGCATCCAATGGACCTTATGTCCGTATGGATGAAGGGAGCCCTGCCTTGAATGCTGCCCCCACAAATGCCCTCGATGGACCTTATGCCCGTGAGGGTAAAGAAAACTCTTTCCTTTGCACAGGCATTAACCCCATGCTTGTGAATACGCATCCTAGCGGCATCGGGCTTCGTGCCCTAGCTAGCTTATATATCATATTGCCATCACAGGCCTTACGCCCGAATTGGCATCAGTTCTATCCTTTGCGTTGGCATTCATCCTTGCCAACGAATAAACCCCTTTTCCGGCACAAGGCTTCGTGCCCTAGCCATATGTTAATACATAATAATTGCCATTGCGGGCCTTACCCCCGAATCGGTGAAATTTCTATCCCTTGCCTTGGCATTCGTCCTTCCCAATGAATAAGTCCATATTTGGCGCAAGGCTTCGTGCCCTAGCCAACTATGTCCACAATGTTGCCATTGCGAGCCTTACGCTCCAATCGGCACTAATTCTATCCCTTGCGTTGGCATTTGATCTTGTCAATGAATAAACCCCTTTTCGACGCAAGGCTCCGTACCCTAGCCATTCACATATACACAATATTCCCATTGCGGTCTTATGCTTGAATCGGCGCTAATTCTATCCCTTGCATTGGCATTTGATCTTGTCAACGACTAAACCCTTCTTCGGCGCAAGGCTTCGGGCCCTAGCCATTCATATATGTACAAGGTTGCAGGCCTTACGCCTGAATCGGCACTAATTTCATCTCTCGCATCGGCACTTGCCTTTGCCAACGAATAAACCCTTTATCGGCAAAGACTCTACGTTCGAGCTGATAATCACCTATTGTTCCCAACTGTCATCTCAAAAAACAATTGGGGCTTAAAATAGAGGTGCCCCGCCAGACATGTTCCTTCATTAGGACAAGGGTAAAAAGGGCAATAACACAACTGTGGCGAAAACCCGAAAGGGCACTGCAGGCAAAATCGGGTACCCTGCCACGTGAAAACCCGAAAGGGCGCGTGGGCAAAAGCAAGAGGGGGCCGATGCCGGCGGAAACCCAAAAGGGCGCTTGCATCGATAATGTTCTTTAAAAAAATGCCTTCTCCCAAGACCTCCTCATAAGCGGGACGCCCCCATGTGTCCCACCAAAAACAAACCACCCACATGACAAAATCCAACTGAAATATGCTTTCCGCCTATTTTGGAAATAAAACCATTTCTTGCTTCGACATTTATCCCAATGTCGATGAATACATCCACCCTGATCGTCATCAACATCGGTGACATTAGTGATTGAAATCTTAACTTGGACCTTCTATCCTTGTTAATGATATTAAAACTATTTCTTGCTTCGACATTTAAGCCAATGTCAATGAATACATCTACCCTGATTGTCATCAGCATCGGTGACATCAGTGATCGAAACATTAACTTGGACCTTCCGTCCTTGTTAATGATATTAAAACCATTTCTTGCTTCGACATTTAACCCAATGTTGATGAATACATCCACCCTGATTGTCATCAGCATCGGTGACGTCAGTGATCGAAACCTTAACTTAGACCTTCCGTCCTTGTTTATGATATTAAAACTATTTCTTGCTTCGACATTTAACCCAATGTCGATGAATACATCCACTCTGATTGTCATCAGAATCAGTGACATCAGTCCTTGAAACCTTAACTTGGACCTTTCGTCCTTGTTAATGATATTAAAACTATTTCTTGCTTTGACATTTAACCCAATGTCGATGAATACATCCACCCTGATCGTCATTAGCATTGGTGACGTCAGTGATCGAAACCTTAACTTGGACCTTCCGTCCTTGTTAATGATATTAAAACTATTTCTTGCTTTGACATTTAACCCAATGTCGATGAATACATCCACCCTGATTGTCATTAGCATCGGTGACATCAGTGATTGAAACCTTAACTTGGACCTACCGTCCTTGTTAATGATATTAAAACTATTTCTTGCTTCGACATTTAACCCAATGTCGATGAATACATCCACCCTGATCGTCATCAGCATCGGTGACATCAGTGATCGAAACTTTATCTTGGACCTTCCGTCCTTGTTAATGATATTAAAACCATTTCTTGCTTCGACATTGAACCCAATGTCGATGAATACACCTACCCTGATCGTCGTCAGCATCGATGACATCAGTGATAGAAACCTTAACTTGGACCTTCCGTCCTTGTTAATGACATTAAAACCTTTTTGCTTCGACATTTAGCCCAATGTTGATGAACACACTAGCCCTATTTTTCGTCATCGTCGGCAAGATCCGTTGAATGAAACATTAACTTGGATCTTTCATCCTCGTTAATGAAGAAAAAGACCCTTCTTTGCTTCGACGTTCTACCCAATGTCGACGATACCCTATTTTTCGTCATCATTGGCAAAATCAGTGAATAGTACATTAACTTGGACCCTTCATCCTCGTTAATGAAAAATATACCTCTCAGCCCCGATATTCTTTCAGTCGGTGAATATAATAATGCTGTGGCATCTGCCAAAAAGATTATTTTTTATGTAATCTAGCCTAACCTTGATTTCGGAGAACATAGCGTGGCGGTGGGGCGAACTCCTCACCCCTACCCTGAAGGCGTGAGCGCTCTCCTGCCCTAACAGCTAATATACCCCAAGCTTGAAAAAGCTAGTCTTATACCTCCACTCAAATTAGGGAGGGAAAGAAACAAAATATACAGCTAATGCTCGGCACAAGCATGTAAGGCAAGGCTAAAGAAAATATCATTGCATAGAAAGGGTGCACGAAGTTCCTGCACTGATACACACTATAAAAAAAGAAAAAAAATAAACATCATTGGCCTAGATGGCGAAGGATATCATCGAGCTCTGGAAGTCCGATAGAGGGATGGGCAGCTAAGTCCCGCAATCAGCGTTCCTCGATTTCCAGCCTCAGTAGCTCCTCTTGAAGAGAGCCAATGCGCTTCTCCGCTAATTTGGCCTCACCCAAGCATCGCACTCCTAGTTGCTCTATGCAAGCCAGGTCTTCTTCAGCCTGAGCCAGTTCAGCATGGATTTCAGAAATCCGTTGCCACAAGAAGGAAGCTCATTCAGTAGCTCCCTCAACGATGTTCATATGCTCGCTAATGAGCTCTGTGGAAGCCCGCATAACAGTATGGCATTCTTGCCGCTGAAGCGCCAGGGCGGTCAGCTGGTCCCTCAAGTCGTGCTCAACAAATTCTCGCCGATTTACATACTTAAGCAACAATATTACTCGCAGCATCCAGTCCTACATGGGACAACCGAAGGCTATGAGGGTGCATGATATGGACTCAACCAGCCCCCTCAACTGGGCGTAATATAAGTTCCGACGAGCCAGCACAGTTTGCTTGAGCATCTCCAAGTTCTACCACACCGTCTCATCTGAGGACTGCAAGCCAAATGACGGTGCATCTGGGAGATGAAACTCTACTCTGCTATCAACTTCGGCCCAGATGTCATCACTGGGCTCTGAAGAAGATGAAGGCAGTGCCAGTAGGGAGACAAGGGGTGTCATATGCTCTTGTGTCCGCACGACGGAGTCGATAGTAGTCGAGGTAGGCACTTCAAGTCCTCCATCCATCTGAGGGACAAAATCTGCAGACTTGATGCTCGCACTTTTAGAAGCAAACTCCAGCTGCCTCGTCGGTTCTGACATTTCCTTCAATTTGGTTGTTTCTCCAAGGAGCTCTGTGTCTTCCGGAGGAGGCTCTTCATGCCATTTAATCCGGGCTACCTGCTCCAAATCAGACTCCGCTATAGATGGCAGGACTATTGTCCCACTGTCCATTCCTTTAGGAATTGCTACACCTTCCGAGGAGGGCAGTTCGTATTGTCCCACTGGGGCTGGCTGCTCCAATTCAACACTGGCTGTGATGATTAAAGCAGTGGCATCCCCAGCCAGTTCCTCTTCAGGATCCACCCTTGATGCACCCTCGGTAATGGCCACATCAGCTGGTTCTGGGCCAGACTCTGCTGACTGGATCTGAAGTTGTTTTACCGAAGTCTCACCTGTGTCCAACAGAGAGCTGGGACTGCCTGAGAAATTTAAAGCGATTGGCTTCAATATGGGCGCCATACCCACAATGGGGGTGAAGGCCATCCCCTTTGCTTGAAAGGGGGAGAAAGCAGTGGTAGTCGTCATTGCTGGCAAATTCAACCCCACTGAAATCGTGGGCTCCTGAGAAAAGGAACAAAGGAGGCAAAACCAAGAGCTGTGTTAGACCTTCAGATATCAATGCTAGAAGACACGACTAAAGCTCACATAAAAGAGTGCAAAGATTACCTCTGGAAGAACAAGGCTTGAACCAGTAGCCCCCGGTGCTTCTAAGTCTGGTCAAGTCAAGGCTGAGGAAATCTCCCACCCGGGACTTAGTGTGCCTGAAGGGCCCAGTACTAACCAGGGTGGGCTGAATGCAGCAAGGTCGCTTTCATAGGATAGGGAAGCACTGCTACCCTCCGACCCTACATCCTGCTCATCTTCATCACTGGAGGGTTCATAGTCTATGAGTTCCTCCGAAGAAGAACTTTCAGCTAATTCTACTACTGTCGTGCCAGGGCCCGTCAAGCGTACTGAACTGTCAAGAGACACCCCTGAAGAGACTTTATTGGTGGCTAATACGGCCATCCGTTCGGAACACCATCGGGTCGGTCGGGTACTCTGAGTAGGAGATGCCATAGGAGGAACTTCGGCAGGTTCCAAAGAAACAATATCTGAATGATTAGACAAATAAGAATGATGAGTAAGAAGAAAAGTAGCAAAATGAGGTGCCTGCAATAGAGGTCCCGAGGGCTACAATGTTAACTTCATCGCCATGACTAGGCATTGGAGAAGAAATGTCCGTGGTTATCGGAATGGCGGGTGTCTCAGCGCCCCCAACTTCCTCCGCGTCGCCACTAGTTACCGCTTCCTCGATAGCTGGGATAGAGGAAACTGCGGCGCTTAAACGAAGGAAGCAGAAATGACAAAGCCTCAAGGATATACCCTGAAAAAGAGTTCAAGGGAGACATACCTGTTGAAGGAGTCGTCTGCTCCTGTGCCATCTTGAACTCCTGGAGGGATGGAATAGTGAGCAATGAAATGATAGGCTTTGCAGGCGCAGTCCTCTTTCCTGTTGCAACTTTTGCCCGGGCCTTCTTAGCCTGAGAAACGGCCTCTTTGACCTGAGACCTCTCTCGCTTCCAAGAACCCCTAGAGGGTAAAGGCATGGTAGTTGGGGCAGCGGGCGGAGATTCAAAATAGCTTGGCTTCTGGGCCTTAGAAATTAAAGACCGGTACTCTAGAGTTGTTTTGGAGGCCGAGAAGTCTACAGAGAAATAATGCGTTCACGTGATGATTATGTGAATACGATGCATATACAAGTAAAGGAGCAAGCACGAATAAAATAGCATGTACCTGGTGGGCCCGAATACAAAGGAAAGAGAGTCCAATAATACATGGAGGGCTCCTTGTTCCTGAAGAATCCCTCCTGAATCAGCCTGCAAATATCACCTATCTTGATGCAATGTTCAGCCAGGAGTGCCAAGTCTTCGTGGTCGTGGGCTGATAGGCAGTAATATAGGCCAAGGTGGTCCATACCCCATCCATTGGCATACTTAAAGGTGATGAAGAGAGGTCTCTCCAATATAGCCTCGGCCTTATCACTGATAGAAAGGCCATGAATGTGTAACAAGACAAAAAGCCAAGAAGTTTAGCTGTACAAGGTGGGTCCCCGATCTTCCTTTGACGGAATCTTCATTGGATCGGCAAGCGGCAACGGACGATCGTCAAAGCGGCGCCGACAACTATGAAACTATATTAGCTATGTTTAAATGTTTTATGTTAATGGGCCACATGAAATGATATAAGTGGGCCTAGTGTGAGTTTCCTTTTGATTAGGAATAGGTATATAGCTATAACTAGGCCCTAGTGTGCACTCATGAGAGTCCTCGTAAGAACCCATGTCCTTTGGGTTTTCTATGTGTCCCACCCCCTCCCATTTAAATGTGACCTCTCCCCTTCCCACTCTTTTCTATTTAAGTTACTTGTAACCCCACGTAGGGAATAGAATGGAATCAAAAAAATTTGGAAAACAATGTGAGGCCTCCACGAGGGGCCCAGGCCCCCTCCCCCGCTCTCTTCTCTCTTCCCCCTTCTTTCTCTCCCACGATGTCTCCTCTCCCTCCTACCAGCTTTCCCACTTCGCAGGCCTACCCTCTCTCTAGCTTTCTCTTGTCTCACCATCCTCCCCTATCTGCCTTCTCTCTCCCTCAAACCTACTTGCTAAAACCCCCCCATGGCCGCCGGCCATCTCTTCCTCTATCATCTCCCTTGGCCTCTCCATCTCCCCCCCACCCTCACCTCCACCATCTGGCCACCTACCCAAACCCTCCCTTCCTCCGGCCCTCAACCCCATCTTTCCCTGCAGTGGCAGCCTATCTCCCCCCTCCTCTCCCTCTAAACTTCTTCTGTAGGCCAGGCTCCTGCCCTCCTTCTTCTCCTCCCTCAGCTCGTCTTTCTCCCCATTCCCTCCTGCAGTCTCCCTCACTCTTCCTCCTCCACCTTCTCTCCCTCTACTTCTCCTGCAACAGGCCAGCGCCATCGCCCGCCCACCCCGCCTCTTTTCACTCAGCACCCCCCCTTTTCTTTGCTCCTCTAAGAACCTATCGCCATTCACTAACCTCACTTAAGAACCCAATACCCCCGCCACATTCACCATGCGCGAGCAGCACCATCGTCCCAAAACCCACCACCAAGCGGCCTACGTGAGCTCCAAGCTCCACCCCTATATCTCGTGCTCTCTCTCCCTTCCTTTCTCACTGTCTCTCTCTCTAACTTCTCTCTCTAAACCCCCTGCTTCGTCCATCTGCTACCAGCCAAACTTGCAGCCCCACCCCTCACTTGCACCTGCAAGAGGGCAACAGCCCCCCACCGTCGCACCACCTCCAAGCCTCACCTCCCCTCTCACCCTGTCGCTTGCATGCATGCACACCCGTCACACACACCACCTACAAGCCTCGCCGCTGCCACCGTCGGAGCCACTTCCCTCGCCGCGACAGTCCATGCAACGTCGCCACCTCCACCTCGTTGCGGCCCTGCATGAAGCCTCGCCGCTGCCACCGTCGGAGCCAAGCCTCCAGCACCCGCCACCCCGACGTAGTCAGTCGTCGTTCGAGGATGAGCAGGTCTCCACACACCCAGGCCACACGATGAGCATGGCACTCCGCCATGCAACCCACGCCCTGTGCACCTCCAGCCGACATTGCCAAGGGCCCGAGCACGCCATAGTGTTCCAACAGTCCGTGCTCGTCACCGTCGTCGTCCACGTATCGGCAGGGTCCGTGCCCGCCACTCTAAGCATGGCAATCATAGGGCCACTCCTCGCCCCGCTGCATGCAGGCTACTGCGGTCATCTTCTCTCTCATTCTATCTATTCTCTCTCTAACTTCTCTCTCTAAGCCCTGCCCATCTCCTGTCCGCTGCTACTGCCCCAACCCCACCCTCTCTATAACCAGCGCCTCACCCCCCGTCGGCCACAGTCTCACCCTCCATCGGCCACATCCTGCATGCAACATCGCCGATTCCACCTCCCTCGTCTCCTGCCGTGGCCATGCCTACAACGTCGCCGGTCGCCGTTGTCACCTTCCTACCGTTGCTATCGCCGTGCATACAACCACGTCGTCTTCCCCGGCAATGGCGAGGAGTCCCCACCAACATGCAAACCTGCCGGTGACGTCTCACCCTGCACGCTAGCAAGGCAGTAATGGCCCAGGCTGCCGAGCACCCCCTCCGACCATGCAGGTGGACAGAAAGCTTTTGCAGTGGGCTCCATCAATATGAGCAACACTCTCACAGTGAAGCACGTCGGAAGCAAGCCCGTGATGAAGGGTGTTCCACCTGCTCCACGGGACAGTCACACTTGCACCACTGTCGGAGACAAACTATTTGTGTTTGGTGGAACAGATGGGAGAAACCCATTGAGGGATCTACACGTGCTCGATACATCAACCAATACTTGGATACTTCCCATCGTGCATGGTAGAAGGTCAGAAGCACGAGAAGGGCATGGTGCAGCCCTAGTTGGCAAGAAGCTTTTTATATTTGGAGGTTGCAGAAAGTCCAAAAGCAACTTCCAGGAAGTTTATTATGATGATGTCTTCATCTTGGATACAGAGAACCTTGTCTGGGAACTTGGTGTTGCATCTAGAACTCCACCTTGTGCACGTGATAGCCATACTTGTTCACCTTTGGGAGGCTCACATAATACGGTGACGTTCAAACTAACCCATCCGGTGTGAGGCACTGTAGCATCCGGTGAGGCACTCCCTCATTTTTTTCCATTTAAAAAATATGGGAAAAAGAGAGAAGGAGAAAAGTTCAAAAAAAAAGAGAGAAAGAAGAAATGAAAAAAAAATGGGAGAAAAAAAATGAAAAGAAAAGAAAATCTCAAGCTTGGAGGCTCGTATTACATCATCGTTCCTTACAAAACTCCTATACGGGCACAGGCGATCAGTCTCTGGACGCCATGAGGCCGGGGCTGTGATAGGCTCTTCCATCGGTAGGGGAAATTATTGAAGAGAAATCCTCTCGCTGCTAACTTTACATAGGCCCCGAAGAGTCTCCATGAAGCTGTCTTTATTGATTTCTGGAAGCACCCGCTGTGGCTTGGACTTCTCCCGTTTGGCAGCTTTCCATGCCGCCAAATAAGCTTGTACCTCAGCATCTTTATGAGACTTCAACCTCCGCAGATGATAAGGATCAATTTCAAACACAGCAGAAGGCTGGGAACTTAAGAACCGGCGCTCGATAATGTCCCAACAATCGTTCCGAGAGAGCCAATAGAAGCCAGTATGAGCATTCCACCATTTAATATATTCTGGCGTCACCTGGGGAAAACGCCCAAGAACTGGCATCCAGAAAAAAGCAGCCTCACGGCGATGGAAATAATCCCACCACGTACGGGCTTCTTCAACAGCGGCGAACCCTCCTCTCGATCAATTCTCCAACCGAAACTGTGCTAAAGACGGAGGGCTCTGTTGGTCATTACCAAAATTTCTATTGAACCTGAAAGGGTAATAGGGCTCTAAATAGGTGCTGATGCCCTTTTTGAATACCAAGACACTGGGTCTAATGGACAAAACCCAGTCTATCAGCTCTTGCTCCAGTGACGGCTTAGTGCTAAACTTGCCTGAGATAGGGTGAACATATTGCTCAACTTCACCGAATTTACATTCTCTTAGCCGATTTGCCAACAGGCTTGAATGAGCAACTAAGCACCAGAAATGCAAGGCTCCAGGCGCGTTCATTGGCACTTTCGTCAATTGCCCCCATATCCAGAAAAGCTGATCTGACACTTGCTGTGGCTCGGCATTGGTGAACTCCAGCATTCTTGGAAACAAGTTTGGAGACTGTAGCGTCTTGGGAGCGAACTCCGAAAATAGTGAGCACACCCAGGCATTGAAGAAATGAAGAGGGCCAACGGTCTGTAAGGTTCTTGGGAGGCGGCTGCGGTGGATATCTCCCAACATCTTGTGAATCAGACATAATGCTGTCGGGCAGAGGGACAACTTCACTCCCCATGCCATCAAACATGCCGGATATATGGCTTCGGCATGAATAATGGTTTCATCACCTTCTGGCATAGCAAACGTGCACAACCAATACGTCAAATAGGCTGCACAATGAGTGACGGGATCCAGTCCCGCTGGATTAGGGCCACTTTGGTTTCCTTTGCGAAGAGAAGTAGATAAGTGAGTCTTCCGGCGAGACCGCATCCTTAGTCTGTTCGGAGCCATTCCGACGGAAGGAAAGTCTTTGTACTTTGGCTCACGTTCAAAGAAATATTCCAGCCATAAACCCAAGCGCACCCGCTTCCGCTCTTTGCGTGAACGGGAAGAAGAAAACTTTACAGTGTCCTAAATGGATAGCCACAATGTACGGTACACTTTCATGAGGTACCGATATGCAAACCCAATGTAATACTGGTCTTCACCGTCAGTGCGGTCTTTGAGCCAGTCGGGCCAGCAAACCTCTTCATACGGCTCACCATCAATTGGAAGGCCGGAGAGTTGATGTAAACTCTATAAGTCTAAGGAAGTCTCACCTTCCGCAGTATAGAAGGTGATGTACTCTGGACAAAACACCTCCACCATGCCGCAGCATAGGCCCTTTGAGATAGGGTATCGAAAGCGTGATGCATACACACTCTGGTACACTCTAGCCTTCATCAGAATGGGACCATAATTCTGGAGCACGTACTTAGTAAATTCAACAGCCCAGTCTCTAAAAGCATGAGCATCAGTGGCCTTGCAGTCAGTAAACCAGCCAACAGTGACTTGGTGCTTGAACCTGACCGCCAAATAGTCCATAAGAAAGGGCTCTTCCCTAAACCCCCACCTCAACGGGCCCAGGAAATGGCCAAACATTGGCTTCTCTTTGTGAAGAATGCCTGCTGATAGGTCCCACCTGGCTGGAGTGAATTCAGGGGTGCGAGTCAACATGCCTTGTACCAGACTCAATTCTAGCACGCCGGTAACGACATCCCACATCCTGGTGTCTCCGGGAAAGTAAATCGACTCACTCCTCAATACTGAGACAATTAAAGTATCTCGGTCCAAAAGGATGCTATACTCTACTGCTCGCACCATGAGGATATTCCACTTTCCCATTAAGTTTAAAGCGTGAAGGAAAGACATTAAGTGCTTGTCCTTCGGAAAATCGACCCGGTAGCCCTGACTCCCGTCGAAGGAGAAATTGTCCATATCAGAAATAGTCAAACGACCGGCGTCCATCGAATTGATCTCTGAATCGGATGATTCTGAAACAATGGCCACGCGGTCTCACCCTCGATCAAGTTCATTAACATTTTGCCATGTCACTATTGGCCATACCACGGAGGAGCCACTTGTCGCTTGTCCGGCCGCAGAAGAAGTTGTTGAAGTCATTGGCTGCAATTAAAGAAGCAATGAAGTCAGAAAGAGAGATAATACCGAAAGAAATTTCTAACGAAATTTTGGTAGAGTCTCCCCTTAGCCAGGAGCGTCTGAGAACAAAGGGGAATACGTCCACTAGCTAGGCCAGGACGGTCCCTAAAAATAGAGCCACAGGTGATAAACACCTGGGCCGAATGGATGACGGGGGTATTGGTTCCGAAGGCTTGCCTTCTAAGAACCTCCCGAAGCCATTTTTTCAAATGAGGAATGAACCCCTCGAAGCTCGACTGGGCTGGGCCTCCTGGCCCATTATCACCTCTCACACTGTCGAGGACCCAAAGCCCATGAACAGGATGATGGCGGCAATCACCGTCTCGGCCCACTGCCACCGCCGTTGATAACTCGGAGGAGGGGACGGCCACGGGAACGGGAGAGAGAGGAGAGAAGGCCCCAGTCACTCACCGCCTCTTCTATGACGACCACCGCCGGTGAAAGGGGACGGAAGGAGCAACCTTCCGCCACGATACCCTTTCCGTCCATGGGAGAGAAAGAAGAAGATGGGGAGAGGCCCATCGTGCTCACTGATGAGCTCGCCAGAGACGGTGAGCACGAAGACGCCCGCTGCGCTCACCGGGGAGACGAAGAGAACAAGATGCCGCCGGGGAACCACCGCCGACACCTCGCCATCGGAGACGGGAGAGAGGGATGAGGGTTCGGCTGCGACGATGAAGGAGCTCAAAGAAGGGGAAAGGGTTTTAAAACCCTCGACTAGGGTTTAAAAAGGGGAAAGAAAGGGGGGTGGATGAGTCGGTGAGACCTGTTGACACCCGTTTTTTGCCTTTGAGTTGAGTCATTTTTCTTACCCTTATTTTTGATGTCTCGAGTTGTCTATTACTCATTGGGCCATTTTCAAGCATGGCTTTGGGCTTATTTTATGGGAATTTTCCTCTCGGCTGGGCTTGCTCTCAAATTTCTCGAATTTGGGCTTATTGGGCCTTGATTTCACTTTGTCTTTGGGGTGAATAGGCTTATTTATCCCATTTTATTGTTTTCCACCGTCCAGCTCAAACACGGTCTAGCGATAGACCGTTTAACAGGATCTGCGGTCTATAGTAAGACCGTTTGTTTGGCCTGTGGATTAATTGACTATTTTTCATAATTTCCACTAGCCCAGAGTAAGACCGTTTACTAGCCAGAGTCCTAATTGGGTCAGTATTCTGGATAAACATCTATTTATCTCATTTTATTGATTTACCACCATCACCGATAAAGCGGTCTAGCAATGGACCGTGTATAGTGGTGGGCGTGTCACGCCCCGAGCGCGGAAGATACTCGGATATGCGCGACGAGTTTATATCAATCATGTCAATCAGAGTAGTAGTGTATTCGACACCAAAACAGAGATGCGCAAAATAGAAAGATAACCCAATCCATTTATTTCATAATGGATAGACTATTACAAATCCAATACTCTATTCAATTAAAAAGGAAAAGTACATAGTTGACTCAAGAAAATAGGAAAAAGACTAGATGACACTTGGAGAAGTTCTATCTCTTTCACTCTTGACCATTCCCATCCGATTGACTTCCCTCGTCGTCGGAATTACCTGAAAAGTAGGGAACACACGGAGTGAGCGAACGCTCAGTAGGAAATTATATCTCAAGCGCTTAGCAAGGGGTTTAAATAATTACATCTTTCATGTATGTACTATAGGTATGCATGCTTGTATAAAACGACAAGGTAGAAAGAGAGTATATCAATAAGATAGCAAGATGAACTACGTGCTTTCAAGAAAAGATAACAGATATTCAAGCAAGTACTTTTTAGCAAGTCATGTCAAGAACTTTGGCTATCATGTAGCAAGCAAGCAAGTAATTACCCTTTTTTTTCGGGTCACGCAAGTCATGTCAAGTCAAGCACGAGTCAAGTACAAGATTTGTGTGGAATGTCCAATCAAGCTAGTCATGCACTCGGTATAATGCCAGATACCTTATCATTCAACTCCCATGGGCACAAGTACTTTCGGGTGCTCCTCCCAGGACCAGATCGGGCCCTATATGCGCAGGCATTTATCATGTATTTTTGACATCCACTCTTGTATATATATGTAGCCAATATGGAATTTCAACATTTTAAGCTTGTAGATACGTAGGATGAGAGAATGGAGTCCAAAAATATAACATTGGACATAGAGAGGTGATAATAATGGTATAAACACGATTTATCGATGAAACTAGGTGGAATTAGGTTCCCTTAACTCGGGCACCATGACAAACAAGTATGGACATTCTTTTTATAGAATTGAGGTCCACATGAACAGTATATCATAGGCAAGATACCCTCATTCTTATTATAGAATTGAGGTCCACAAGAACATCAACAAATGGCATGATATCATCATCCCATTAAGAATTCTCATGATATACTCTTTGCATATCACAAGGGCCGGTATACCATGTTTCTTTAGAGTGACATGGCATTCAATAGTGTAATGGGTTTTTAGGGTACAACCAGCTCAGTCGGCCTTGAGGGAATCCAAGGCGGCGAGGAGTCTTACGGAGGTCTCTATGACTAACTCGCTAGTCCAAAGGAACGGAATGTCTAATGGAGAGCTCGTATGTCAATGAGAGTTGAGGGTGATCGATAAAACATCATGAAAACGTGGGACTATACTCACGGAGTGGAGATATAGTGCCGATATACATATATATAGATATACTGATACCATCGTTTATCAGAAACCGGTAAAAACATTTTTACAGGAAAATAAGGACTTAAGTAAAGTCACTACTCAAGTAATTAACGCCTTCAGTAAGGGCGTTTATCTATTTTCTTTTTTTGTAAAATTTCAATATTTCAGTATTTTACCAAAAACGCGCCCTAGTGAGGGGCGTTTATTTACAAGTTGACGACGTATACAGTGGTCGTCCATTCTTTACTTCTATTTTTGCAGCATATATATATTCAGAAATTTATCAAAAACACGCCCTGGACAGGGGCGTTACTGTTCAATTCACGCCCTGAACAGGGGCGTTAGTCAAGTGAGAGACGACCTCTACAGGGTCGTGAATTAAAGAATTTTCAGATTTCAAGTATTATAATTTCCAGAAACAAGAGACATGGTCATGACAGGAAAAATATCAGGATTCAAGTAAATATGATCGTGCACTGATTTAGAATCATGTTTAAGTGAATATTGGATAATTAACATGGGTAATTAACAATTGAGAAAATTGACGTCCGTGTACAGGGCGTCGAATCTGGAATTGACGACCTGGTCATGGTCGTTTCTTTCAAAGTAGCGCCCTTGTCTGGGTCGCGTATTAAAGTAGCGCCCTTGGAAAGGGCGTTTCTTTCCAATAATAGAAACATTTAAAACTCACGAAAACTATATGCATGAACTAATATATATGGTTTAACATAGTTATTATGGTGATTTGGGCTACAGTGCTTGAGAAAACCTACCTTAATAATAATAATCTGAAGATGAACGTGACGGGTTCTGAACCTCAACGAACTTAACAGCAGCACCAAGCAAAGATGATGCAGATGAAGAGATCGTTTGATGAAGAATCCTTGTTCTTCACTGATTAACTTGCTGTAAGTCCTACAGAAAAGAAACTGATATTAGTTTCTTCACCTTACACATCCAGAACTAAAGGTAAAGAGAATAACTTTACCCGGATGAAGAACTCTTGTTCTTCAGAACATCAGGGCTTCTTAACCTGTAAGGAGAGATGAAGAATCATTAATTCTTCATGCAACCGAAAGTAATGATAAAAAGAGATAAGAAGAACTGCTGTTCTTTACGTACCGTAGCAGCAGCAGATCGACCAAATAGCTTTAGGGTTTGATAGTCAAGGGTTTTTATAGGATTCTGGAAATCCTAATAAGGTTAGTGTTTGATTGAAAGTAACACTTCCATGATAGAGTTATTACTACATTCGAACTCTTTCTCATAGTTATCAACTTACCCTGGATAAGTTCCCGGTTCGAACGAAACTGGAATGGAATTAACGCCTTACGCTAGGGCGTCGAATTTTAAATTGACGCCTTGGCATGCGTCGTTCCTTGTGGAAACGCGTCCAAGCAAAGGGCGTTTCAAATACTTGCCTTTTTATGTAATTTTGGTTGTTTTAAGATTTGACGCCTTGACATGTGGGCGTCCCTTCTAAAAACACGCCTTAGGTGAGGGCGTTTCTTGTCAAGTAGCGCCTTGCTCCAAGGCGTTAATTTCATCAGGGCTTTGTTCTTCTTGTTTTAACCTTTTTCATTTGTTCGCTTAATCTTTTAGTTTATTATAAATTTATTTCATTTAATTTTATACGGGTTGCTACACCCTCCCCCACTTAAAAGAATTTGGTCCCCAAATTCATAGCATATATTTACATATGGAGAGTGTAGAGTTCATACCTTCTAAAATAACTCTGGAAATCGCTTCCTCATAGATTCCTCGGTCTCCCATGTAGCTTCATGTTCTGAATTCTTATTCCATTGTACTTTTAGCATGGGAATAACCTTATTCCTTTGGGTTCGTACTTCTCGATCTAGTATTCTTATGGGCTTCTGCTCGTATGTGAGATCTTTCCGGATTACTAGATTTCCATGCTCAATAATATGTGATGGATCATGCACATACTTCTTCAACATAGATATATGGAACACATCATGTACTTCGGACAGTTGAGGTGGCAATGCGATGCGATAAGCAACCTCGCCAACTCTTTCTAGTATCTCAAAAGGTCCGATAAATCTTGGTGTAAGCTTGCCCTTAACACCAAATCTTCGTATTCCACGTCCAGGCGATATCTTGAGAAATACATGATCTCCAACTTAGAATTCAAGATCTCTTCTTCTCGTGTCGGCATAAGCTTTTTGTCTAGACTGAGCAACTTGTAGTCTTTCTCTGATCAATTGTATCTTCTCGGTAGTGTCCCTTACCATGTCTGGACCTAACAGTTGTTTCTCTCCAACTTCGTCCCAGCATAAGGGTGATCGACAACTCCTTCCGTAAAGGCTTCAAAAGGTGCCAGTTGTATACTTGCCTGGTAGCTATTATTGTATGCAAATTCGACCAGAGGCAAGTGATCATGCCAGTTTCCACCAAAATCAGTAATGCATGCTCTTAGCATATCCTCGACTACTTGATTGGTTCTCTCGGTCTGACCATCCATTTGAGGATGAAAGGCTGTACTAAAGCTAAGTCTCGTCCCCAACGACTGTTGTAGTCCTTTCCAAAAATGAGAAGTAAAACGGGGATCTCTGTCAGACACGATTGAAACAGGAATACCATGTAATCTGACTATTTCCTTGATGTATAGTGCAGCTAAGACATCAGCTGACCATCGACTCTTGATTGGCAAGAAATGCGCTAATTTAGTCAATCGGTCAATGATAACCCATATTCCATCATGTCCTCTTTTTGATTTAGATAAACCCATGATGAAATCCATACCAATATCCTCCCACTTCCATTTAGGGATATCTAAAGGATGTAGTTTTCCAGCAGGCTTTTGGTGTTCCGCCTTGACTTGTTGGCATGTGAGACAGCGTGATACGTAGTCCGCTATTTCTCTTTTCATGTTGGGCCACCAAAAATTTCTTTTTACATCTTGGTACATTTTGGTAGATCCAGGATGAATTGTATATCTTGATCTGTGAGCTTCATCTAAGACCTTCTTCTTCAATTCTGGGCAGTCCGGTATACAAGTTCTATTCTTGAACATTAATCTTCCATCAGAAGCTAATTGGAAATCCGATTGTCCTTCTAATCTGCCCTTGATTTCTACTAATGTAGGATCATCATTCTGAAGTGCTTGTATTTCAGACAATAAATCTGACTGTATGCTTACATGAGATAATGTGACACATCTAGGGTCCGTGTCCATGCTTATATTGAGTTCAGAGAATTGTTCCAGCAACTTCCATTCTTGAATCATACAATTGGCTAACAGTGCTCTCGGCTTTCGACTAAGGGCATCTGCTACATGATTACCCTTTCCGGGATGATATTGTATATTGAAGTCGAAGTCCTTGAGATATTCCAGCCATCGTCTTTGCCTCATATTTAGTTCCTTCTGTGAAAAGAGATATTTGAGACTCTTGTGGTCAGAGTATACAGTAAACTGCACTCCATATAGATAATGTCTCCATATCTTCAGTGCGAATACTACCGCAGCCAATTCTAGGTCATGGACGGGGTAGTTCTCTTCATGTTTCTTTAATTGACGAGAAGAGTAGGCTATAACCTTCCCTTGTTGCATTAGAACACACCCGAGGCCAATGCCAGAAGCATCAGTGTATACCTCGAACTTTTCTCCTTTAATTGGCAATGCTAAGATAGGAGCCGTAGTAAGATGATCCTTGAGAGTTTGGAAGCTTCTTTCACATTCCTCATCCCATTCATAACGGATCTCCTTGCGAGTTAACCTCGTAAGTGGCATGGCGATTTTTGAGAAATTCTTGATGAATCCCCTGTAATAGCCGGCAAGACCTAAGAAACTTCGGATCTCGCTAGCATTGGTCGGTCTTTCCCAGTTCCTTACAGCTTCAACCTTTGATGGGTCTACAGACAAGCCATCCTTTGATATAACATGTCCGAGAAAAGTCACTTCTTCAAGCCAGAATTCACACTTGCTAAGTTTTGCATATAATTAGTTTGCCCTCAATATTTGTAATGAAATCCTCAAATGTTCCTGATGCTCTTCCTTGGTCTTGGAATAAATCAATATATCATCAATAAAGACCACCACGAATTGATCTAAATAAGTCCTGAATATACTATTCATTAACTGCATAAAGGCAGCAGGGGCATTCGTTAGTCCGAAAGACATAACAATAAATTTATAATGGCCATACCTGCTTCTGAATGCGGTTTTATGAATATCCTCGTCCTTGATTCTTAGTTGGTGATATCTTGACCTAAGATCAATTTTGGAAAAGAACTTGGATCCTGAAATTTGATCAAACAATTCATCGATTCTCGGCAGTGGATACTTGTTCTTGATAGTGAGATGATTCAACTGTCGATAGTCGATGCATAACCTCATGGATCCGTCTTTCTTCTTTACAAATAATACAGGCGCTCCCCACGGGAAAGTACTTGGTCTAATGAATCCTTTCTTAATGAGTTCCATCAATTGCTCCTTTAACTCCTTGAGTTCAGCAGGTGACATTCTATAAGGTGCCTTTGAAATCGGACCAGCACCAGGGACTAAGTCAATGGTGAAGGCCACTTCTCTTTGCGGGGGTAATCCCTGCAAATCTTCCGGAAATACGTCCGGAAATTCTTGTACCACTGGAATGTCTTCTAGCTTAGCTTCCTTAGCTTCTTTAACTGTGACAAAGGCAAGGAAAGATGCACATCCTTTCCTGATAAGCTTGCTAGCTCGGAGAGCTGAAATAAGAGGGGATCTGCTCCGACCCTTGGGGCTAGTCAAGATTAGTTCTGGAAATTCCTTGAATGTAACCTTACTATTGCGGCAATCAACCGTTGCCTGATACTTGGATAACTAATCTGCCCCTAGTATAGCATCATACTCTTTCAGATCTAAACATATGAGATCAATAGGGAGATTTCTACCCTGAATCGATACTTCGCAGTTTTGGTAATGATGTGTAATATCAGTCTCATCACCCAGAGGAGTAGACAAAACTAACTTTATCCATTCCGGTTCTAGGGGTAATGGGTCAGCAAACTTCTTAGAAACAATAGAATGCGATGCACCAGTATCAATTAAGACATATGCATTCTTGGAATAAACTTTCAATGTACCTTGCACTAAGCCGCCTTCTTCTTCTTGCTCGGTCTCCTTGATTGCATGAAGACGAGCATTCTTGGTTACTGGGCGTTTCTCGACATCGGCTTGATCGTTAAGTAATGGGTAATCGGGAATCCGATGCTCACGACTCCCACAACGGAGACATGCTCCTAGTTTCCTCCAGCATTCTTTTGCTCTATGACCCGCTTTATCACAATGTTTGCACACTGTATTTGGAGAGATAGTGGTGATAGAGAAGGGCTTGGTCTTCTTGAACTTTTGCTCTTGCGAGGAAATACCTCCATTGCTAGGCCTCTTCTTGAAGTTGGGTTTAAAGGAACCCGATCCTGTAACTTGTTCCTTCTTATCCTTACCACGAATCCTATCAGACAGTTCTGTGGCATCTTCTAATAGTTGAGCTCGGCGTACTATCTCCGAGTAGACTTGAATGTCCATCGGCGCCAGTTGAGTAATAGCTTGGGGCCTGAGCCCATTAAGAAACCTCCTAGCTTTCATTTTCTCAGTGCTAACTAGATGCTTAGCATACCGAGACAATCTAGAGAATTGGGCCTCATACTCGGCCACTGACAAAGATCGTTGCTTTAATGCAGTAAATTCTGCAGCCTTCTTTTCCTGAACTCGGTCCGAGAAATATTTTGCATTGAAGTGTTCAACGAATTCCGCCCACGAAACCTAATCTTGATTTATAGTAGCCTCTATTGATTCCCACCAGCATCTAGCATCCCTTTCTAACTGAAAAGTAGCTAATAAGACCTTATCTTGATCCGTGCATTGCATAACACGGAATATTCGTTCTGTTTCCCTAATCCAGTGTTCAGCGTCATCTGGATCAGTAGAACCCGTGAACTTAGGCGGGTTCATGTTCTTGAAAGTCTGGTGGAGACTTCCTGCTCGTTGTCCACCTCCTTGTGTTACTTGTTGCAGCACTTGAGTCATGCCTTGCAGTGTACGCTGCATGTTGCGCCACTGAGCACGTTCGGCAGCCATTATCCTACAATTATAATAACTAGATTAATATGTGATTTGTATCTTAAAGACTAGCATTCTATGTTAACTTTAACCCTTGGTTCTACCCAATCTCACTGGTTAAAGGGTTAAAGCCTATCCTTGGACTTGGGTTTTTCTAGGAATTGAATACCCTAGGCTCTGATACCACAAAAATTGTCACGCCCGGAGCGCGGAAGATACTCGGATATGCGCGACGAGTTTATATCAATCATGTCAATCAGAGTAGTAGTGTATTCGACACCAAAACAGAGATGCGCAAAATAGAAAGATAACCCAATCCATTTATTTCATAATGGATAGACTATTACAAATCTAATACTCTATTCAATTAAAAAGGAAAAGTACATAGTTGACTCAAGAAAATAGGAAAAAGACTAGATGACACTTGGAGAAGTTCTATCTCTTTCACTCTTGACCATTCCCATCCGATTGACTTCCCTCGTCGTCGGAATTACCTGAAAAGTAGGAAACACATGGAGTGAGCGAACGCTCAGTAGGAAATTATATCTCAAGCGCTTAGCAAGGGGTTTAAATAATTACATCTTTCATGTATGTACTATAGGTATGCATGCTTGTATAAAACGACAAGGTAGAAAGAGAGTATATCAATAAGATAGCAAGATGAACTAGTCATGTGCTTTCAAGAAAAGATAACAGATATTCAAGTAAGTACTTTTTAGCAAGTCATGTCAAGAACTTTGGCTATCATGTAGCAAGCAAGCAAGTAATTACCCTTTTTTTTCGGGTCACGCAAGTCATGTCAAGTCAAGCACGAGTCAAGTACAAGATTTGTGTGAATGTCCAATCAAGCTAGTCATGCACTCGGTATAATGCCAGATACCTTATCATTCAACTCCCATGGGCACAAGTACTTTCGGGTGCTCCTCCCAGGACCAGATCGGGCCCTATATGCGCAGGCATTTATCATGTATTTTTGACATCCACTCTTGTATATATATGTAGCCAATATGGAATTTCAACATTTTAAGCTTGTAGATACGTAGGATGAGAGAATGGAGTCCAAAAATATAACATTGGACATAGAGAGGTGATAATAATGGTAGAAACACGATTTATCGATGAAACTAGGTGGAATTAGGTTCCCTTAACTCGGGCACCATGACAAACAAGTATGGACATTCTTTTTATAGAATTGAGGTCCACATGAACAGTATATCATAGACAAGATACCCTCATTCTTATTATAGAATTGAGGTCCACAAGAACATCAACAAATGACATGATATCATCATCCCATTAAGAATTCTCATGATATACTCTTTGCATATCATAAGGGCCGGTATACCATGTTTCTTTAGAGTGACATGGCATTCAATAGTGTAATGGGTTTTTAGGGTACAACCAGCTCAGTCGGCCTTGAGGGAATCCAAGACGGCGAGGAGTCTTACGGAGGTCTCTATGACTAACTCGCTAGTCCAAAGGAACGGAATGTCCAATGGAGAGCTCGTATGTCAATGAGAGTTGAGGGTGATCGATAAAACATCATGAAAACGTGGGACTATACTCACGGAGTGGAGATATAGTGCCGATATACATATATATAGATATACTGATACCATCGTTTATCAGAAACCGGTAAAAACATTTTTACAGGAAAATAACGACTTAAGTAAAGTCACTACTCAAGTAATTAACGCCTTCAGTAAGGGCGTTTATCTATTTTCTTTTTTTGCAAAATTTCAATATTTCAGTATTTTACCAAAAACGCGCCCTGGTGAGGGGCGTTTATTTACAAGTTGACGACGTATACAGTGGTCGTCCATTCTTTACTTCTATTTTTGCAGCATATATATATTCAGAAATTTATCAAAAACACGCCCTGGACAGGGGCGTTACTGTTCAATTCACGCCCTGAACAGGGGCGTTAGTCAAGTGAGAGACGACCTCTACAGGGTCGTGAATTAAAGAATTTTCAGATTTCAAGTATTATAATTTCCAGAAACAAGAGACATGGTCATGACAGGAAAAATATCGGGATTCAAGTAAATATGATCGTGCACTGATTTAGAATCATGTTTAAGTGAATATTGGATAATTAACATGGGTAATTAACAATTGAGAAAATTGACGTCCGTGTACAGGGCGTCGAATCTAGAATTGACGACCTGGTCATGGTCGTTTCTTTCAAAGTAGCGCCCTTGTCTGGGTCGCGTATTAAAGTAGCGCCCTTGGAAAGGGCGTTTCTTTCCAATAATAGAAACATTTAAAACTCGCGAAAACTATATGCATGAACTAATATATATGGTTTAACATAGTTATTATGGTGATTTGGGCTACAGTGCTTGAGAAAACCTACCTTAATAATAATAATCTGAAGATGAACGTGACGGGTTCTGAACCTCAATGAACTTAACAGCAGCACCAAGCAAAGATGATGCAGATGAAGAGATCGTTTGATGAAGAATCATTGTTCTTCACTGATTAACTTGCTGTAAGTCCTACAGAAAAGAAACTGATATTAGTTTCTTCACCTTACACATCCAGAACTAAAGGTAAAGAGAATAACTTTACCCGGATGAAGAACTCTTGTTCTTCAGAACATCAGGGCTTCTTAACCTGTAAGGAGAGATGAAGAATCATTAATTCTTCATGCAACCGAAAGTAATGATAAAAAGAGATAAGAAGAACTGCTGTTCTTTACGTACCGTAGCAGCAGCAGATCGACCAAATAGCTTTAGGGTTTGATAGTCAAGGGTTTTTATAGGATTCTGGAAATCCTAATAAGGTTAGTGTTTGATTGGAAGTAACACTTCCATGATAGAGTTATTACTACATTCGAACTCTTTCTCATAGTTATCAACTTACCCTGGATAAGTTCCCGGTTCGAACGAAACTGGAATGGAATTAACGCCTTACGCTAGGGCGTCGAATTTTAAATTGACGCCTTGGCATGCGTCGTTCCTTGTGGAAACGCGTCCAAGCAAAGGGCGTTTCAAATACTTACCTTTTTATGTAATTTTGGTTGTTTTAAGATTTGACGCCTTGACATGTGGGTGTCTCTTCTAAAAACACGCCTTAGGTGAGGGCATTTCTTGTCAAGTAGCGCCTTGCTCCAAGGCGTTAATTTCATCAGGGCTTTGTTCTTCTTGTTTTAACCTTTTTCATTTGTTCGCTTAATCTTTTAGTTTATTATAAATTTATTTCTTTTAATTTTATACGGGTTGCTACAGGGCGGCCCATCGTTCGACCGTGTACAAGGCCGAGATCCTTGGACTGGTTGGCATTCCTCTCTCCACCAGTGGTTTAATTAGGTGATTGTTCCAACTTTTTCTCCGCGGATTCTGAGTCAAATGCGATGCCGTTTGATCCTAGTGAAACCTAGGAGTGTTATCTTCAATTTATTCTAATGAATCTTGCCCTAATTATCGTTGGAAAATCCCCAATTTTGAGCTCACATTCAAGGGTCTATAAATACCACCCTTGGCCAAAGCTTGCAGGGGGGGATCCGGCATTCGCAATGAAGTGCTGCTAAATTCTTGAGCGAACCACAGTAAGGGAGGAAGGCTTTCTACGTCCATTTGAGCCTTCGGTGCAGGAAGTAGTCTTTCTTTTGGCATTTTTGGTCTACTTGTTTAGTCATTTGTTCGTCAATCCCTCATCATTTTCCCCCACTTTTCAACCATGCTTTTTACCATCATTCACATTCTGTCATCCCTCCTATTATTTTTCACGCCCGCAGGGGTTTAAAAACCCAACTGTTGACACCCGTTTTATGACTAATAGGTTGGGTCATCTCCTTATTCTATCCATGTGATGCTCCAAGTTGTTCACTCTTCATTGAGTTTCCTTTATCAGTTTGAAGCTTATTTCATGGGTCTTCTCTCCTTGGTTGAGTGTGGTTCCTTGTGGCTTTTCATTGGATGAAGTTTAGCAAGCTCTTAATCAATTTTGATCTTCATAGTTTCTAACGGTCCTCTGCATGGGCGTTATTTTCTTCTAACGCATGATCCCATGGCCGTTACTTCTTGAAGAGTCCTACAACTTAAGGTCTTTTGTTCCAGCTTATCCGTTGGCCTACCCATTGAATCTAACGGTTTGTTCTGCAGCCGTTACTTTCTTCCAACGCGTCCAGGCATGGCCGTTACTTATCTTGCAGAGTCCAACTTGTTTGATCTTCTTCCGTTGATCTTATCTCTTTTGAGATAAGGTTAAATGTAACGGTATCCCCCTGGCGCGTTATTTGCATATGGCGGTCTGTCGAGTAGCCGCTACATCCAACAGAGAGCCCTGGCAGTTCAGGCCTTTTCTCTGCTACTCCGTGGTCGAGATAAGAGTTTGAATTGGTGATTTCTCTTCCAAATCTGATCCTCAGGATCTTCTGTTTATTTCTATGGACTCTTGGTGATATTATCTTCAAGGATTTGCTAAGAGTTATCCTTTTCTCTTGTTGGATTATCCTCTGTTCGACCGGAGAGTTTGAGGGCCTATAAATAACACCCTTAACTTCATGGCCCGAGGGAGGAAGATCTGGAGTTCGCGTCGAAGTACTGCCGCATTCTGGAGCCACATTTAATCAAGGAGACTTGTCTTTCACGTCCAGCTGCTTCACGGTGAAGGGAGTATTCGTTCCATTGAGTTACAAAGTTCATCATTGCATATTTTGTTCTTCCTCCTCCCTCTCATCATAGGCATTGTCCCTCTCCTTGTTTCCACGTTCTGCACCTGGTTTTCATCATCTAAACATCCTTCCTATCTTTTAAAACGCCCAGAGCGGTTAAAAAACCAAAACTCTCCCGATACTTCCCTTTCCTTTTGCATGATCTTAAGTTCTTTGAGAGTTGATACTACGCTCGTTTAAAGGGCTAATTTGGGTTTGTTTTCTTATGTTTCACGTTCTTTGGCAGGTTTACAGGTTCACTACATGAGGCCCAAGTCTTCTGACTGTCTGGAAGAGTTGGAGTTCAAAGAATTCATAAGCTATTACTGCAGGTTTTCTGACGGTCTTGTGCAGGCGCGTCAGGATCATATAACGATGCATCGTGCGACCGTCACATTCCTGTGACGCACAGTGTCTGGGCCGTTACATTCGGTTGATCTGCAGATTTCACTGGTTTTCTCTCTCCCGTGTACGGGTGCTTCATCGACCTATTTCCAAGGTATTTTGAAGTCTCTGGCTTGTGTTTACTTTGGTGGCGATCACGTTCTTTCTTAGTATTGGGCATTAGCTTTCTCTCCCTCTCATATCTCTTATTTCCTTTATTTGCTCCACCCTCGAGGTGTGTTTTTATTGGCTCCTGCTCTACGCCCGGCGTGTGTTTTTCTTTATTCCCTTAGTTTAGCTTGATGATCGAGATAGCATGCCCATGCTAGAGCTTGTTCTGGTTGCCTAGGTTCATGGTTCACATGTTCATAGGTTGATTGAGGTCTTTGGTTTTTGGCTTATCATCTTTATTACACATCAAAATAAAAAGAAGAAGAGAAGCAAAATAAATCAACAGATAATTTTTTGGCGATCACGGTGGGACAACTTGTGCCAACCGTGTCTTGATCTCTGTTTAAACCTGCCATCATTTCCTTGTTTAGTTTCCCCAGATTTCCCTCTTACTTCCTCTTGTTTCTGGTTCCCTGGGTAGTCTGACGGCCCTCTGTCCCTGCGTCACTCCACTTTGACACAGGGGCTTTAGACCGTTACATTCCTCATCCTGCTATTTGGGCTTTTCACGAATTTCCCTTTTATTTCTGGTTTGTTTTTGGCTCTCTGGCTCATACGACAGTCCTGGGTCCCTACGTTATATTTCTTCTGGCAGTCTGGCCTCTGACCGTTATATATTTCTGACGCGGGTCTTCTAGACCGTTACACTCCAGACATGTACGCATCCCGAGGTGCATTCTATTTCCTCAGTTTTTGCCATGATATTCTTGCTTGGGTGTTATCTGGCTTCCTCCTTGGTTGCATCATATACTTACATCGTTGTGTGCATAATTGTTTGCTAGATTCTAGGTTAGAAGTTGCATGCACTCCGGTGCACATAGGTCCATTCATACTTTCATACATTAGATTGCATTTTCCTACCTTGGTGTGCGGACCTCTCGTCTCCATATTCCTTGGGGCCGACTAGGAAATCACACCAGGGACCTCCATAAGTCCCCGCGAGCCGTGGATTCCCACACGGACGCCGGGCCAGTTGTACCTTTCCCACCCCGTGTCTAGGATTGCATAAGTGAGGGAGTGATCACATTTAGAGTCAAACCAAGCTTTACATCCATCTCCTATCAGGAACCCATTGTTGAGAGCTCACATTAATCAATCCGCTAAAGTTCCAAAGGAGAAATCATAAGAATCTTGAAGCATCACCTTAAACAACTTGGTTGACTTGAAGTGTCTTCATCTCTTGTTACTTACATCTTTGCTATAAATCGTCCAAGTTTGGTTGCTCATTGTGTGTTGGTGTTGTGTTGTTTGCATCTTGTTAAGGTTGTTCGTTGCATGTGGAGTTATTTTCGTCAGTTAGAAGCACCTTCTAGGGTCAATTCCTTCTCCTGGTTCTACTCAAATCCGCTTTTCGAACCCACCATGGCTTCTTTCAATCCTCCCCGTTCCCAAGAGGATTCCCTTCCTCAAGGGCTTCTTCAAAACCCTGCTAGGGTTACCTCATTCTCTTCGGGAGAGGGGATAGCCCCTCTTCCGTTCTCTACCTCCATGGAAAGTGGTCAAGCTACCCCCTCTTTCACTACTCCTTCTGCGGGCTCCATTCTCCAGATGATGGCCCAATTGGATCCGGCCCAACTCCAAACTATCTATCAGGCCATGCAAGGATCCAATATCTCCCCTCCCACGATTATGCAGGGTCAATCCAATCCTTCCATCCAGCTCACTCCAATTAATCTTACTCCGGTCCAAACCCGGACCATTACATTCACTGGCATGGAGACGGGCTAATCTTCTACTTCGGCCCCGTAATCTTTTGACAAGGGGAAGTCTCCTGTCCCTTCTTTCATTCAGGCGGATCATCATATGCCTAGCCCGACGGTTCCGCAAGTCCTCATGGGTCCCTCCGACTTCCTGCGCCCTCAGTCAGGGGTTGTCCGAGCCCACTCCAATCTGGGTCAATCTCAAGTCCAATATCCTCCTTATGGGCCCCCTACTTCAGCCATTTATCCTTCTGCTCCTACTTATGGGCTCCCACCTTCTGCTGCGATCCACCCTTCTGCTCCCCAACTTCAGCCATCATCTCTCACTACCTCTGCTCCATCGAGAGAGCAGGAATTGCTTGATAAATGGGCCACCATGCAACAACAACTCGATTTCCTCCAGAAGCGAGTTGGCCCACAATCCTTGGCAGATGTTCCGGTTCCTAGCTTTCAGAACATCCGGTTCCCTCCGCAATCCGAGCTCCCCAATTATCGCAAATATGACAGGAACATCAATCCCTTTATTCACGTGAGGGATTTCTTATATGAATCGGCCCAATTCCAATATGATGATTGCCTTATAGCGTACTTGTTCCGTCGATCATTAGACGGTGTTGCATTGGAATGGTTCTACTCTCTGCCACTGGAAGACGTCGAGAGCTTCAAGACAGTGAAAGATAAGTTCATTCAGCGGTTTCAAGACAGGGTCGGCCCGGAATATTCATTCACAGATCTGGTGGCCGAAAAGATGAAACCGGATGAGGAGTTTGCCACTTATGCAGATAGGTGGAGGCAAATGGCCGCTAGAGTGCCCGACCACATTCCGGAGGAAGAGAAGGTCAAGCTACTTATTTCCAATGCTACTCCGACCTTCCGAAACATTCTGGCAATGAATGACATAGCCAATATGCACCAACTCTACAGCTGGGCGCGGTTCATCCAAACATAGTTCAAGGACTCCCACATTCACTCTCTATTTGAAAACCAAAAGCCCAAGTATCACAAGAAACCTCAAGGGCCGGTCACCGAGGGGGTCCAAACGAACGAGCAAGTTCAAGCTGTTGCTTTCCCATTCCAAGCCACACATTTCTGCTTCCCTCAAAATCCCCGCACTCCACAGAATCCTGCTCCACATAACTTTCAAGTCACTCCGCAAAACCCTCCGCCCACCTTCACCATCCCACAAACTGCTTTCACCAATCCACAAAACACCTTCGCCGCACCGCAACAACCACCACCACCTCCGCAATACCACAACATCCCTCCACCCAACGGCTATAACAAAGAGAATCCGGTCCTAAAAGCGCTCAATATCCTCCACTGCCAGAAACCCTCACAGACATCTTCTCGGCTCTTATGTCGGTTAATGCCATACAGCTCCCTCCGGAACGGCCCAACTAGAATCCGGTCGTTGATCAGACGAAGTATTGTATGTTCCACAGGCAACCAGGACATACCATTGAAGGGTGTTTTCAATTCCAGGACCTAGTATATGATCTTCATGAAGGACAGAGGATAGATTGGGCCGAAATGCACCGGGCCATCACATAAATCAAAGAGAAGAGAAGGCAGCCACTGAGGCAGCAAGTACAACAACAACAGGTACCGCAGCCACAGTAGCAGCAGCAACAGCAGCCGGTGCAAGACCTGGGGATTCATCAAAACCCAATGCCAAACCATCCTCCTACTCCGCAGCCTCCGCCGTTGGCACCAGCTCAGGTCAATGTCGTCCAACCCCTGGCTCCTAACCCTGGGTGGTCCTTCGACGATGATAATTCCACGCCACAGGTCATGGCCCTTCACCACAACTACCATAATCCTCCCGCTTCCCCTATCCTTATACCTACCCATGAAACCCCTCCTCCACTCGTCTTCCCATTTACCCCTATTCTATCATACGCACCATCACCCGCGCCCCCGTCGCACTCACCATTACTCACAATTGCTACCATCACCCCCTCCCCACTCGCGCTTACGTCCACTGTCGCCATACCTCCGTCTAACCCTCCACTCATCACACCTCCGTCCACTTTTGTACCCCCACTGCCGCTCGCGCCCACCGCAACTAACCCCTCGCCTATCGTCCTTTCCACCACACCCTCTTCCGCACCGCTCATCCATCCCACTAGGCCTACTAAATCACTTATCCTAAGCCCATCTGAGGCTGCGGTAGCTTATAACTTCGCCCTATGGAGGGGGCGCATGTTCCACTGAAACTATCCTTCCACTTCCAATCCCCAGTCTTCCCAACCGGCGGCTGAACAAGAAAAGGCCGAGCCACTACCCGGGACCCAATATGATCTGTTACATCAGTTGGATAGGGTGCCCGCCAAGATATCTGTGCTGGAACTGATTAAGAGATCTACCCTTCACCAAGATGCATTAAGAGACTTTCTTCAAAAGGTGATGGTTAGTGAAGACATGGCAGTTGATGGAGGCATCATCCACAACTCCCTTTGGCTAGGGTCTTCTTCACACTCCGGCATCGTTTGAGTTCGGGCCTCTCTCTATAAAGGCCCAATTATCCCTTTTGTGCTATCTTCTTGAGTCATTTGATGTAATTTTCATTTTATTTGAGTCATGTCCCTAGGTCTTGCATTTATTTTCCTAAGTTTGAGTGTCATTAGATTGTGTAATGTGCTATTGGGCCCAATTCTTCGGGCTTGGCCCATGAGCCCCACCTACCCCTTCGGTTATTTGTTATTGAGTCTTTTGTAAGGGACTTATTGTAAAATATGGGTTTCCTATATATAGGGCCCCATTTCCTTCATTTGGAGGTAATGAATGATTCAATACAAAAGATTTCCATTTGAGTATTCAAATCTAGTGCTAGTGGAGTGAATCCTATAGTTGGGTGAGAAGCCCTAGGGGAGTGATTCCCCACCCCACCCCTCTCTCTATCCCTCTTTCTCTCTCCTCCACTATGGGGTTCGCCCCTTTCTCTCTCTCCTCCTCCTCCCTCCCAACTTCCAACCCCCACCTACCCCATTAAAGGCCCTCCACTTCCCATAGCTGCCATTACTCCACCCCCATAGTCCCAAGGTATAATCTCTCCCATTCCAACACTATCTTCTCTATTCCCACACAATCTTCCCCCATTCCAACACAATCACCCCCTTCCCCACACAATCCCTCAACTTCCAAGGCCATTTCAAATTTGAAATCCCTTCCCTCCAAGCTTTGGCCGCCCCTCCCTCTATCCCCTTTACCCTAGGTCGCCCCCACCTCCCTCCATTCTTCTCCCCCCCCTTGCAATCCCCATCCCCCCCTTACCTCCAGCTGAAGCCTGCGCCCTCCCCCTCTTCCTCCATCTCCCCTCCAACATTAGACCCCCTCCACACCTCCCACAACCCCCCCTCTCACCCTTCATCCACCTCCCCTTCACCATATACCCCATTCTCCGTCTTCTTTCTAGGCATTGGAAGCTGTCCCTAGGTTGCTGCTTGCAGTCCAGAAGTTGCAGGTGAACCAGCAACTTGCAGCGGTCACCACGACTTCCTCCGGATGATTTTGAAGACGCAAGAGCCACAGTTGTAAGCGTCTACCGGTCTCCTTCGCAACGGCAGTGGTTTCGTCTTCATCCGATCTATGTGCTGCTCAGGAGCTCCGTTCTCCCACGACTGCGCATAGCTGTCCCTGCTGAGTACCAGAACCGGATTAGAAGCTCTGCCACAACGAACCTCGGAGAAATCAGCGAACAAGCTCTTCTACAAAGTTCTTCTCCTTCCTGTCTACTTTCCGAATCAAGAAGCAGAATCCCGTTCGGCATCCGGTAGCCGAAGTTATCATTTTTCTCCCTCAGCTCCGTCGTCCTGCTACCCATAGTCTGCATCGACCAGTTGCCATTGTTCTACATCCCCTAGTCTTCTCCGACATCGGTTGGCTTCCCTGTCAGTTTTTCTGCGAAGAGAACTCGTCCACGATTCCAACGACTCTGACGGCGCTTGATTCCGAGGTCGGGAGCTGCCGGGGCGTTCTCTGCAATCTGCTGTTAGAAGTCTGCGACTGCAGGTCCGAAAATCTGAAGCTCTGTTCAAACCTCCATCCCGTTCAGCAGCGGCTCCGGAAGAAATTAAAGAAATTCTGAGGCATTCCCTTCCCAACTACGAAGATTTCCCCATCGGTCTCGTCATCAGCGAAATTCCTGAGCGAGTTCTACAACAGCAACACCGACTACCTGTCCCTATTCGGAGAGAGCAGGCAGAACCTGTGACTTCATCGTTCAATACTTTTAATCCTTGTTTCCCCTCCCCGCTTGGCCGGCTGAAGGCCCCTCCCTGTGTGGAGGTAATTTTGGTTGTAATATCCCTTAACCCCCACCCCAAGATCCCCCTCCTGCGAGAGGTGTAGTGTTGTAACTTGTTTGGGCAGGTCAAACTACCCAGACGCGGCGTGTGAGAATCCACTCGCCTCCCCGCTCGCCCTCGTCTCCGACCGGGACCAGTTTCCTCAAACCGGTCGAGTAAGTGCTCAAACCTTCACTCCATTTAGTGTTTGTCTTTCAATATTAGTTCTTAATTCTGCTGGTTATGCGAGTGAGAGCCCGATCCTCAAGCCCCGTTGTCTTGAGTGATCACCGTGGGAAGAAGTGCAACCGGTGCCTTTGGCATTTTGTCGGCCCCCTTGAATTGGGTCTCCACACCCATTGGGAACCCCATCTTGGCATTGCTGGCCCTCTACCAGCAAGGGCCCAACCCCTCAACCTCACCTTGGCATTGCCAAGTTACCCCGGGCTTGGGTGAGCGACGAGAGAGCGGCGGCCCAAATTGGCCCGTTTTGATTGCGAATGTGCTTGTTTGCCTAAGTCTAAGGTGTCACATCAATTGGTATCAGAGCAAGTCATTGACTTGTCTCTATCAAGTCTAAGTCCTAGGACCTTTGCATTGTGTGTCCAACCTCATTTGTCACTTGTCTTGCATGTCCACCCGTAGTGGTGCTAGTTACCGACCCGATCCTTCATCTTCAAATCCACCAATGGATCCCAATCCTCAACTCAACCAAGATGCTCCTAGGGAGGAACCCCAAGGCCAAATGAATAGGGTAGATGCTGCCCTTACCAACATTCTTGCCCAACTTGAGTCCCTTTCCACTCGAATTGCTCGGCTAGAAGACCATGAGTTCCACCCAAGGAATAATGAACCTAGAGTCCACCCTCCACATGTTGAACCGCATAGGGAAGACCCTCATCCAAGGAATAATGAACCAAGAGTCCATCCACCACATGGTGAGCTACATAGGAATGAGTTCCACCCAAGGAACAATGACCCAAGAGTCCACCCTCCCCATGTTGAGCCTCATAGGGATGAGTTCCACCCAAGGAACAATGGACCAAGAGCCCATCAACCACATGCTGAAATTTATAGGGAGGACTTGGACCTTGACCCCTACCATGACTATGAGAGGCCTCGCCACCATCACATTCATGAAAGGCGTCCACGGGACGACCCGGATGACCCTCTCTTAAGGATGATTAAAGTAGAGGCCCCAAACTTTGATGGTTCCCATGAACCAAGTGTCTATTTAGAATGGGAGACCGCTATGGACCAATACTTTGAATGGTACCCTATGACCGACCAAAGAAGGGTAAGATTGGCCAAAATGCATCTTACTAAATTAGCCAAAACTTATTGGCTAAACCAATAGGGTCTAAGAAGGATTAGGCGGGAAGAGCCTATTGATACTTGGGAGGGTATGAAGAATCAACTTAGGAACAAATACCTTCCCCAATTCTACCATCAAATGCTCTTAGATGAATGGCAAAGCCTCACCCAAGAAGGGAAGACCGTGGTAGAATATATTGAGAAGTTTGACTCCTATCTTTTGAAGTGTGGAGTTCATGAGGACCCGGCCGTTACCTTGTCCCGCTTTAGGAATGGTCTTCAAAGTCACATCAAGAGAGGGCTTTTCATGAGAGATGTTGATAACCTTGAGCTAGCCTTCAAATAGCAAGGAATGTAGAAAGATTCTCTAGGATCCCTCGATTTGCTACTCCCCGACCGGCCGATCCCAAAAATATGGGACCACGACCCATTCCGGCCACCCCCATGAAAGCCCCAAATCCAAGTGGGAGTACCCCATTAAGGCCTTACAACCCTCCTCCCACCATCACTCCAAACAAACCCACCCCTAGTCATCCTCTCCCACGGAGAGAAGACAATCCCAAAGGACCAAATGTAGGAAACACTCCGGGTGGCGGGCGTCAACAATGCCATAGGTGTCAAGGGTTTGGCCACTTTGCGGGGCAATGTCCATCCAAGGGATTATCTAGCTTGCTTATTGAGGAAGAAGCTCCCCCACCCCAAAAGGAACTTGAGAGTGTTGTTGTGGACCATGAAGCCTCACTAGATTGGGAAGAAGAGTATGAGGCACAATACCTAGAATCGGGTCTAAATCATACCATTCCATCTACCAACTCCCATCTAGGAGTGATTAGATGCACCCTCACCAAACCTCAAGAAGAGGATTGGCGTCAAACTTCAATCTTTCACACTTTTGTAAAGATAGGGAGCCATATAAGGAAAGTGATCTTGGATAGTGGGAGTTGTGTCAATGTCGTATCCCCCGATACCGTTAAGCTCCTTGGGCTTACTATTACTCCCCACCCAAATCCATATCGGGTCTCATGGATCAACAACAACTCCATCCCGGTCAACACCCAATGTCTTGTACCCCTCACATTCTCTTCATACCATGGCCAAATATGGTGTGATGTCATACCCATGGAAGTCGGTAGCATCCTTCTAGGAAGACCTTGGCTTTATGATGTAGATGCCACCATATTGGGTAGGAGCAACATATGCACCTTTGAACATGAGGGAAAGACTATCCGTCTTAACCCCTCCCCACCCCATCCCATGACCAAAAGGGACACTCTCCCTCAAGGACAACACCCCATCACCCCACAAGTCTCGGGGAACTCCACCGCTCCAACCCCACCCTCACCCAAACTCCCAAACAAAGTGGGACCTCGGGGATGACCAAGGGTCTTCATCTCATCACTAGGAAAGAACTTGAAGAGGAGATAGTTCAAGGAGTACCTCTATGTGCGGTGATCATTTGCCTAGGAGAGCCCACTCCCACCAATCCACATCCCATAGAAATCCAACAACTCCTAGAAGAATTCCATGATGTGTTCCCAACGGAGCTCCCGGACCAACTCCCTCCCATGCGGGATGTGCAACATGCGATTGATCTAGTCCCGGGGGCCACTCTCCCAAACCTTCCTCATTATCGCCTCAATCCCACGGAACATGCTGAACTTCGGAGGCAAATAGAGGAACTCATTAGGAAGGGCTTCATTCGCATTAGCAAAAGCCCATGTGCCGTGCCGGCCCTTCTCACTCCTAAGAAAGATGGGTCATGGAGAATTGGTGTGGATAGTCGGGCCATTAACAAAATCACCGTCAAGTATAGGTTTCCCATCCCTAGGCTTGATGACATGCTTGATATGTTAGCTGGAGCCAACATTTTCTCCAAAATTGACCTTAAGAGTGGCTATCACCAAGTTAGGATAAGGCCCGGGGATGAGTGGAAAACGACTTTCAAAACCAAAGATGGTCTCTTTGAATGGTTAGTCATGCCTTTTGGGCTTTCAAATGCCCCAAGTACCTTCATGCATCTTATGACGGAGGCCCTTAGACCTTTCATTGGGATCTTTCTAGTGGTCTACTTTGATGATATACTCATCTATAGTCAAACCCAAGAGGCCCACCTTGACCACCTTAGGCAAGTTTGTACCGTCCTCCGCCAAGAAAGCTTATTTGCCAACTTAGGAAAGTGCCACTTCATGACCACATCCATCACCTTCCTAGGATTTGTGGTATCCACCAAGGGTGTCTCCATGGACCCCGACAAGGTCCAAGCTATTCTTGATTGGCCGGAACCCCACACTCTTTATGAGGTCCGAAGTTTCCATGGATTGGCAACATTCTATAGGAGGTTCATTCGTGGATTTAGCACTATCACCGGGCCAATCACCGATTGTCTCTAGAAGGGAACTTTTGTATGGACCAAATCAGCCTCTAAAGCCTTCCAAGAACTTAAGGAAAAGTTGACCCAAGCCCCGGTCCTATGCCTTCCCGATTTCTCTAAAGTCTTTGAAGTCACATGTGATGCATCCGGGATAGGGATAGGAGGGATTCTTAGTCAAGAGGGACACCCGGTAGCCTTCTTTAGTGAGAAGCTTTGTGATGCTAGGACAAGATACTCCACTTATGACAAGGAGTTCTATGCCGTGGTTCAGTCCCTCCGACATTGGAGGCACTACTTGTTACCCAAAGAGTTTGTCATCTTTTCCGACCATGAGGCCCTCAAATACCTCAACTCCCAACAAAAGCTAAATGCCCGACATGCCCGATGGGTTGAGTTCATCCAATCCTACACTTTTGTCATCAAACACAAAGTCGGGAGTGAGAATCGAGCGGCGGATGCCCTTAGTAGGAAAGTTTCCTTGCTTTCCACTATTCAAGTGGAAGTAACCGGATTTGATAGGATCAAGGATGAGTACCCTAGCTGCCCCGACTTTGGGCACATCTTCACTACCTTGACCACCCATTCTAGCAAGGAACATGAGGGGTTTGTCTTAGAGGATGGGTTCCTCTTCAAGGGACCCAAGCTTTGCATTCCACGGACCTCACTCCGAGATTTCTTGGTTTGGGAATTACATGCGGGAGGGTTAGCCGGTCATTTTGGGGTTCACAAGACCATTGCTCTAGTTGAGGGTCAGTTTTATTGGCCAAGTCTCAAGAGAGATGTAGGCAAAATAGTGGGTCAATGTCGCACATGTGCTTCGGCCAAACAGGTGAAGCAAAACACTGGCCTATACACCCCACTCCCCATCCCCGACTGTCCATTGCAAGACTTGAGCATGGACTTTGTGCTAGGATTACCCAAGACTCAAAAAAGGCATGACTGCATCTATGTGGTGGTTGATAGATTTTCCAAAATGGCCCATTTCATCCCATGCTCCAAACCCTCCGATGCCTCCCATGTGGCTCGATTGTTCTTTGATGAGGTAGTCCGTCTCCACGGGCTACCTAAAACCATAGTCTCCGATAGGGATGTCAAATTCACTAGCTACTTTTGGAAAACTCTTTGGCACATGATGGGTACCCTCCTCAAATTCTCCACTGCCTACCACCCCCAAACAGATGGCCAAACCGAAGTTGTCAATCGGAGTCTAGGGAACCTTCTTAGGTGTCTTGTTGAGGATCGCCCCGGAAATTGGGATCTCATCTTACCCCAGGCCGAATTTGCATATAACAACTCCATCAATAAGTCCATAGGGATGAGTCCATTTGAAGCCGTGCATGGATACAAACCAAGAAAGCCTTCCGATCTCATTCCCCTCCCCTAGCATGCTAGAGTGTCCATTTCAGCTGAGTCTTTTGCACAACATATTAGAGAATTGCATGAAGAAATTCGCAAGCACATCAGTAAAAAGAACGAGGCTTATAAAAGGTTGGCTGACTCTCATCGGCGTCACCAAGAATTCCATGTGGGTGACTTTGTGATGGTAAGGACGGAGAGGCTCTCCCCGGGAGCCAACTCTAAACTGAGGCCACGTGGGGCTGGTCCCTTCCAGGTCTTGAGGCGCATTGGTGCAAATGCCTACGAGTTAGATCTCCCTGAGGAGTATGGAATAAGTCCCACATTCAATGTCGCCGGCCTAGTGCCATATAAGGGACCCACGGTGGTACCTAGTGAGGAGATTGAGCCTACTTCTTCCATTGAGAGAGCACCCACCCGTGAGGAGAGGCCACCAACTAAAAGAGCCCAGCGTGAACAAATTGAACAAATATTGGATGTACAAGTCACTACCACTCGGAGCAAGGTATATGAGCGCTATCTCGTCAGGTGGAAGGATCGGCCTCCTTCGGAGGATTCTTGGGTGAGTCAGGAGGATCTCCAGCGATTGGATCCAGACCTCCTCGACCAGTACCACAGCCGGATGGACCCCTACTCGATGGAGTCGAGCTCTTCACAGCCCAGGGGATTTGATGGAGGCATCATCCACAACTCCCTTTGGCTAGGGTCTTCCTCACACTCCGGCATCATTTGAGTTCGGGCCTCTCTCTATAAAGGCCCAATTATCCCTTTTGTGCTATCTTCTTGAGTCATTTGATGTAATTTTCATTTTATTTGAGTCATGTCCCTAGGTCTTGCATTTATTTTCCTAAGTTTGAGTGTCATTAGATTGTGTAATGTGCTATTGGGCCCAATTCTTCGGGCTTGGCCCATGAGCCCCCCCCTACCCCTTCGGTTATTTGTTATTGAGTCTTTTGTAAGGGACTTATTGTAAAATATGGGTTTCCTATATATAGGGCCCCATTTCCTTCATTTGGAGGTAATGAATGATTCAATACAAAAGATTTCCATTTGAGTATTCAAATCTAGTGCTAGTGGAGTGAATCCTATAGTTGGGTGAGAAGCCCTAGGGGAGTGATTCCCCACCCCACCCCTCTCTCTATCCCTCTTTCTCTCTCCTCCACTATGGGGTTCGCCCCTTTCTCTCTCTCCTCCTCCTCCCTCCCAACTTCCAACCCCCACCTACCCCATTAAAGGCCCTCCACTTCCCATAGCTGCCATTACTCCACCCCCATAGTCCCAAGGTATAATCTCTCCCATTCCAACACTATCTTCTCTATTCCCACACAATCTTCCCCCATTCCAACACAATCACCCCCTTCCCCACACAATCCCTCAACTTCCAAGGCCATTTCAAATTTGAAATCCCTTCCCTCCAAGCTTTGGCCGCCCCTCCATCTATCCCCTTTAGCCTAGGTCGCCCCCACCTCCCTCCATTCTTCCCCCCCCCCTTGCAATCCCCATCCCCCCCTTACCTCCAGCTAAAGCCTGTGCCCTCCCCCTCTTCCTCCATCTCCCCTCCAACATTAGACCCCCTCCACACCTCCCACAACCCCCCCTCTCACCCTTCATCCACCTCCCCTTCACCATATACCCCATTCTCCTTCTTCTTTCTAGGCATTGGAAGCTGTCCCTAGGTTGTTGCTTGCAGTCCAGAAATTACAGGTGAACTAGCAACTTGCAGCGGCCACCGCGACTTCCTCCGGACGAGTTTGAATACCCAAGAGCCACAGTTGGAAGCGTCTACCGGTCTCCTTCGCAACGGCAGTGGTTTCGTCTTCATCCGATCTGTGTGCTGCTCAGGAGCTCCGTTCTCCCATGACTGCACATAGCTGTCCCTGCTGAGTACCAGAACCGGATTAGAAGCTCTGCCACGACGAACCTCTGAGGAATCAGCCCACACGCTCTTCTACAAAGTTCTTCTCCTTCCTGTCTACTTTCAGAATCAAGAAACAGAATCCCATTAGGAATCCGGTAGCAGAAGTTATCATTTTTCTCCCTCAGCTCCATCGTCCTGCTACCCACAGTCTGCATCGACCGATCACCATTGTTCTGCATCCCCTAGTCTTCTCCGACATCGGTTGGCTTCCCTGTCAGTTTTTCTGCGAAGAGAACTCGTCCACGATTCCAACGACTCTGACGGCGCTTGATTCCGAGGTCGGGAGCTGCCGGGGCGTTCTCTACAATCTGCTGTTAGAAGTCTGCGACTGCAGGTCCGAAAATCTGAAGCTCTGTTCAAACCTCCATCCCGTTCAGCAGCGGCTCCGGAAGAAATTAAAGAAATTCTGAGGCATTCCCTTCCCAACTACGAAGATTTTCCCATCGGTCTCGTCATCAGCGAAATTCCTGAGCGAGTTCTACAACAGCAACACCGACTACCTGTCCCTATTCGGAGAGAGCAGGCAGAACCTGTGACTTCATCGTTCAATACTTTTAATCCTTGTTTCCCCTCCCCGCTTGGCCGGCTGAAGGCCCCTCCCTGTGTGGAGGTAATTTTGGTTGTAATATCCCTTAACCCCCACCCCAAGATCCCCCTCCTGCGAGAGGTGTAGTGTTGTAACTTGTTTGGGCATGTCAAGTTACCCCGACGCGGCGTGTGGGAATCCACTCGCCTCCCCGCTCGCCCTCGTCTCCGACCGGGACCGGTTTCTTCAAACCGGTCGAGTAAGTGCTCAAACCTTCACTCCATTTAGTGCTTGTCTTTCAATATTAGTTCTTAATTCCGCTGGTTATGCGAGTGAGAGCCCGATCCGCAAGCCCCATTGTCTTGAGTGATCACCGTGGGAAGAAGTGCAACCGGTGCCTTTGACATTTTGTCGGCCCCCTTGAATTGGGTCTCCACACCCATTGGGAATCCCATCTTGGCCTTGCTGGCCCTCTACCAGCAAGGGCCCAACCCCTCAACCTCACCTTGGCATTGCCAAGTTACCCCGGGCTTGGGTGAGCGACGAGAGAGCGGCGGCCCAAATTGGCCCATTTTGATTGCGAATGTGATTGTTTGCCTAAGTCTATGGGTGTGTCACATCAGCAGTTGATAGCTTACCTACTGCACTGACAACAATCTCCAAGGGGCCAGCCATTACTTTCTCTGAAACCGAGCTAGCACCACCAGAAGCTCGGCAAATGCCGCTGTGCATTACTATCATTCTGAACAAAGTCAGCATCGATGCAGTATTAGTTGACATAGGGGCATCTATCAATGTATGCCCACTCAGCACTCTAAGGGCTTGTAATCTGTCGAAAGAACTTCTACGCCCAACTCCCACTACCATAGCTGCTTATGACAACTCTCGGCGGGCATGTCACGGGATTGTCACCATTCAAGCTGAGCTTGGGCCCCTTACTATGCCCGTGGAATTCTATGTGTTGGACATTGACCCTATGTTCAAAGCTATCTTGAATCGTCGTGGATCGATACCCTCAGCGCCGTACCCTCTATTGCACATCAATGCATTAAATTCCCTTTCCAAGGGAGGGTCGTCAAAGTCAAAAGCTTATCCACGGTCCAATCAGTGAAGGCTATTTCAGAGAAAGTTCTTCCCACATTGTGGCCAAGCAGTCGGCCCGTTATGTCAGTGCTAGATGTTGACTTTTCTTTGGGCTTACGCACCTCGCAAGCCCGTCACCGCAGCAGTTGACATCAAGGTGAAGCCCCAGATCCGAGATTCCAAGGGCTGGGACATTATACTGAAGCTAGGCTAGCAACCGGGGAGAGGCCTCGGTGCTCAATTGCAGGGACGAACTAAGCCCATTCCTAAGGGCAGGAAAATGAACAGAAGAGGTCTCGGCTACCGAGAGACTGCATTGTCCATGATGGGTGATTCTGGGCCACTCACCTGGGACTACTGTCAACACTTTGTTCAAGGGCCTCTCCACCCCGGCACATTAGCTCCACCGCCAGCTCCGCTAAGGGAAGATACAATCTGTCCAATTGCCAGTCCAGCCCCAGTGCTAAGGAGGCCAATTGATGATGTGATTGACTATGGTCCAGCCCTTCACGGGCTATTTCATGAAGAAGATTGCCAGCATCGTCAAGAGGTTCGGCTCGTCCAATGGAGGCCGAAGAAGCAGCCGGCTCAGCATCTACGGAAGGAGGAGAGCTCGCCGATTGTCTTTTCTTGGTCTCCCTCACGCTTTCAATCTCTCCTACAGCAGAGGGAATTCTTACCCCGTCTTCCTCCCATCATGGTAAATCCATCCTTCATTGATCCGCCGGAAATTCTCTTTGTTCCTTGCGCTTGCGGGCATTGCCCGCCCATTGATCTATCCACTCTATTCACTCCTCCTCCTCCTAACGCCCAGCTCCACGAGATGTGGTTCTCCTCCTCCGACCCCTTCTTCGATTGCATCTTCCCCGAGCTGTTCCCCATGTAGCTCCCACCTCCTCCATCTTGTTGTGTAGTCTCCACTGATCTCCAAAAAAAAAAACGTCAAATTCGAAACGGAGATTTCAGTGGAAGATTATGCTACCTTGTCTCCATCCTCCTCCCAGGGGCACGAGTCCCCTGCTCCTTCCCTTCCACTAGGTCTTCTTTCTCCTAGGTTAGGATTAGGATCTATCGAGTCTAGGGAAGTAGAGTCAGTTAGGTCTAGAGAAGTAGCGTCTTGTTCTAGGTCGTCCAACCCTTCCTCCTCTGAGTCACGCCCACTTGCGCGTTCTCTCAAATCCGTCCCTGATAGGTTCTTGCAAGATCTAGCTCAGCGTTGTCATGCCCTTTTGAAGTGTCCAGAATTTGTTGCTACGGCAATTGTGATTGAAGATGAAGAAGAAATAGAAGGGGTGTGGAGCGATGACGGACTCGGTGTCTATGAAATCCTGGATGAAAAAGATCCGATCAATGAGGATAGCGACGTAGACGACACTGCCGATTTGTATGCACAAGGACTTAAGAAATTCGACGAGCCGTCGTCGGCAGTGGATGAACCTACGAAGGAAATCAACTTGGGAACTGAAGACGACCCAAGGCCCATCATTATTGCCGCTAATCTCCCTCCACAAGTAGAAGAAGATTTAATCAAGGTTCTAAGGGAGTATAGCGATTCCTTCGCCTGGTCATATGAAGACATGCCAGGTCTTGACCCCTTTTTGGTGGAACATCGACTTGTGCTTAAACCAGGGTCAACACCTGTGAAAAAATGGTCAAGGAGATTTCACCCCCACATGGCCTTAAGGATTAAGGAAGAGGTCGACAAATTGTATAAGGCCAGATTCATTAGAGTCGTTCTATATCCTCAATGGGTGGCGAACATAGTCCCTGTTATCAAGAAGGATGGAAAGGTGCGTATCTGCATCGATTTCAGGGATCTCAACAAAGTATGTCCCAAAGATGATTTCCCGCTGCCTCATATTGATGTCTTGGTTGATAGCACCGCCGGGTATGAATCTCTGTCATTTAGGGACGGTTACTCAGGCTATAATCAGATCCGTCTCGTTCCGGAAGATCAAGAGAAAACCTCCTTCACCACGCCCTGGGGCACGTACTGTTATGTGGTTATGCCAATTGGTTTGAAGAACGCAGGAGCCACCTATCAAAGGGCAATGATGACCATCTTCCATGACATGATGCATATCTATATGGAAGCTTACGTGGATGACATTCTAGTGAAGTCAAGAACCAAAGAAGAACACCCCTCTATTCTGGCTAAGGTGCTACAAAGAGCACGGGAGTACCAGCTCAAAATGAATCCGAAGAAGTGCGTATTTGGAGTCTCTTCAGGGAAGCTGTTAGGTTTCATAGTGAGCAAACGGGGGATCCAGATTGATCCTAACAAAGCACATGCCGTCATAGACATGCCTCTGCCTAAGAACATTACAGAACTTCGAGGATTGATTGGTCGATTACAATTCATTAGAAGGTTCATATCCCAACATTCTCAAAGGTGCCGTCCGTTTTATGAATTGCTCAAGGCAGGGGTCAAGTTTGAATGGAATCAAGACTGTCAGAAGGCCTATGAGGACTTGATAAATGCTATATTTTACATCATAATTTACATCACATTCATCATCGTTGAGCATTATTTGAGTATATTTGTGCAATATGAGCATTAATTATATTCTCACACATTATTTGAGTCTTCATCATTTTATCATCTTTTTGAGCTTAAAAGACCATGTGAGAAATATTTAAATATTTGCACAATTATTTTGGAATTAAAGAGATTGATATTTTAATTTTCAGGAAAAAGGCGACCTAGATCAAGGCGCTATTTAAATAACGACAGATACAAGGGCGCGTCTTCAGAAAGAAGCGACAGTGTCACAGGCGTCAATTCAGTTGATAAAAGAAAGTGGAAAAAGAATAAAAAAAGAGAAGAAAAGAATTAGCGCCCGAGATGAGGTCGCTACTCATTGAAAGGACGCCCATGGTGGAGGTCGTCAAATTCCTATTTTACGAAAAATGTGAAAATAGCAAATGAGGAATTAAGGAAACTGACGCCCGAGATGCAGTCGCTACTTCAAGAAAGGACGCCCTAGATTAAGGCGTCATTTAAAGAAAAGACGCCCCAATATAAGTCGCTATTCAAAGTTGAACCAGAAAAGGCAACTGCAGTTCCCGATCGAGCTATTCTTCCTTGTTTTGATTTATCTACGAAGAAACAGTGGAAAGGAGGACTCTATTATGAGTAAGGACTCTATTGGGTAATGATCCATTGCTGGAAATAAGGATATGCATCAAGATTGGAGTCCACGGTCGAAGGAAACTACCGAATGCCATTAAAAGGATGCCATGGTCGCGGGGTTACGAAGAGGACAGTTTGGAGATCTGCCTTAGGGATTAATTTCGAAGCCTTTCCTTTCATCTTTTGCAGTTGAGTTCTTCATCAAAGTTCTTCGTTTTCCAGTCTTCTACAAATTCTTCTTCTTTCTCATCTTCTAATTCTTGCACGTTTTTATGCTATAATTAGTTTTTCAAAGTTCTGTCTACGGATTTTACTGTTCACCCGATTTTCACACCTTCTGTTCTTCATCGTTTTTCTCCCACTTCTGGTCCGTATCTCTCTCTGTGTTCTTCATGAAAGTTGTGCGTTTTTGAAAGTTCTTCAACTTCTTAGTTTACCACTTCGTCCAAATCTTCACCGTTTTCAAGCTACAGTCAATTTTCTAAAGTTCAGATTTTTAGAGTTCTGCACTGTTCATCCGCGACCACCTCCTGTTCATCCTCCATTTTCTCCACCTTCCTCTCGTTTTTAAACTCTGAAGTCTTCACCAATCTTCTTCCCCTTTTCATCTTCTACAACTTTCATGTTTATCATTTTTCCTAATTCCTTCTTATTTTAAAGTTATTCTTCCTCCAATCTCCCTCTATTTTTACCAAAATTTTGTTTACTGCACGTTTCCATCTTTTCCCACGAACCTCCTTTCTTCTCTCTGTTTACAGCACACTCTCACACACATCATACGTGGTTTTTAAACTTTTTCTTCCACCTTCCTCTCTTCATCTCCCATATTTCATCCATATATCCCTTTGGGGGATTTTCATCTCTTGATCCTCTCACGACGTCGGCATCCTAGGCGGGGCGACATCCAAGGCTTGGCAAAGGAGGCGGCGTTGCTCTTCATCCATTGGCTCTCAAGCTCTTTTCTTTTTCATGTTCTAAGTTGTGCTTTTAATTTTCATTTACATTGTACTTGCCACCTCCTAAGGTAATAAAACTCATTTTTCGCATATTATGGTTGGCTTAATTTTCTCTCTCTATCTCCTCCAATTTCTCTTCTTAAACCCTCTCAACATCTTTAATTAAGTTTTCCTTGTAGTTTATTTTCTTTAGTCTTAATCACACTCAAAACTCGATTTTCAAAAGTACAAAGTGATTTTTTCAACTTGTTCAATAAAGATTATTTCTCCTCGTGGGATCGACTCCGCTTACCACTATATATTCTTAATTTTCTATCTTTTAAAAGTGAGTGAGTGTGAATTATTTAAATTGTGGCACGGCTTTCTCAACGATGCTAGTCGGTGTGCATCAATTTTTGACGCCGTTGCCGAGGAGAAAATTAATTTTTATGTTGGGAAATTCCTTGTGCTTGATTTGTATATAGTTTTCTTATTTTTCTATTTTTATTTTGTAGGAAAAATCCAAAAAAAAATCAAAAAATCAGAAAATTACAAAAAATCGGATCTGCAAATTCCTAGGAAATAATCTATCGCAGAAAGTTGAAAATCAGGAATTCTGGGATATTCAAACGTCACTAAAGGTTGGTATACGTAGGAAAAGGTCCATTTCTTGTAAAATTCTAGAAAAATTCTAAAAAAATCTGAAAATTCTGAAAAAAATTCAAAAAATCATAAATCCAGAAAACATCAAAAATATGATTGTTGGCTTTATTTTTCCTTAGTTTGCATGTTAATTATCATTTTTCGTTAGTTTATTGATTTTATTTAACCTCTTTCATAAAAAAATTCCATAAAATTTAAAAAAAATCAGAAAATTCAAAAAAAACAGAAAAAGAAAAAAATATCATTATGTTAGCATATCTTCATCTTATTTGCATTTTGTTCATGCATCATGTATTTTAGTTGATTTTATATTTGCTTGCATTCTTATTTTAAAAAAAAGCTTTCTTTTCTCATCTATTTCTCCTCTTAAGGGCATTAGGATCCACACACCTTTCTTGGATTTGGAAGGACACTCCATTGAGCACTCCGTCTCTTTGAACTTGAAATTTCATTTCTAAGACCTCCATAAGTCCCCGCACCCGTAGATTCCCTCACGGACGCCGGGCCGGTTGTACCACGAAGTACCTTGGAGTTAGAGCGCCCTTAGAAGATTTTCCTAAAATAAATAAAAAAAAATTTCATCATCATTCTCGTTGCATAAATCATTCATATAGGAATTAATTCCTTGCATTTAAAAAAAAATTTTTTTTTCATAAGAAAGGCATTCATATAGGAGATAGTTGATTGCATCCTTTATTGCATTTGAAAAAAAAAAGAGAAAAATAAAAATAAAAAAAATTATCATTCATATTGGGCCCTTTGCATTGCATGCAAGGTAGGAGATCTCTCCACCCACAGTTATTAGGACCCATTAGTGAGATTGAAAGGTTAGTGCATCTCAAAGCCCAATCCCAACCTAACCTTATGGAGAACCAAAATCAGATCCAAGCTCCTAAACAAATGAAGGATTATTTCATTCCAAATCAATATCAGCCATCCTTCTATGTGCAAGCACCACAGAATCAAGCTGCTCAGTATGAAATTAAATCCAACACCATCCAGATGTTGCCATCCTTCTATGGCAATACTAATGAAGATCCATACAAACATCTAGATGAGTTTCTCCAAATATGTTCCACTGTCAAAATTCAAAACTTCTCAGATGATGCCCTTAAGCTCACTCTTTTCCCATTCTCCCTTAAGGATAAAGCTAAATACTGGCTAGGCTCTTTGTGTAGAACGATCAGTACTTGGGAAGAGATGCAAAAGGAGTTTTTGAAGAAATTTTATCCCATTGGTAGAACTAACACCATGAGAAGGGCCATCACTGGGTTTACGCAAAATCCTGGAGAACAAATTCATGAGGCCTGGGATAGATTGAAAGATCTATTAAGGAAATGTCCCCATCATGGCCTATCTAGATGGCAAATTGTTCAAGCTTTTTATGAGGGATTAACTAAAAATTACAGACAGATGTTGGATGCTTCTTGTGGGGGAGCCTTTATGAGCAAAAGTGAAGATGAAGCTTATGATTTATTTGAGATGTTAAGTGAAAGTTCTATTAGTCATGCTTCACTTTCTTCATATGAGAGAATGATTGGACCGTCTAAGAAGGGTGGGCTATATGAAGTTAAAACACAAGGAGAGTTTGAGAATAGGTTTGATGTTAATGCGCTTGCCCAGAAATTGAATAAAGTTGATTTATTGGCGCAGAAAATTGAGAAGGTGGATTTAGTGGCCCAAAAGTTAGATCAACTTTTGTCTATGAATAGACATGAGCCCTCTCTTCCCTCTTCCCATCCTAGCTCAAATTCAAACATGCAAGAACTGTGTGCCTTGTGTTCAAGCCCAAATCATGTTGTCATAGATTGTCCTACAGCGGCCCAGCTACCCCCTTTTATTCAAGAATAAGTTTTTGCTGCTCAGGGAGTCTCCAAGCCCAGTTATGATCCATATTCTAATTCCTACAATCCAGGCTGGAGAAATCACCCTAATTTATCTTGGAAATCTCAGGCAGGTCCATCCAATCAAGTCAGTCCCTCAGTTCCCTCAGTCCCTAAGCAATCTTTTCCAGTTCTAAATCAATCTCATCAAAATTTTTCATCTCCTTTTCAACAAAATCACCAACAACTTCCATTTCAACAGTCATCATTCCATCAAGCTCAGGCCCAATTTCAACAAACTCCACCATATCAAGGTCAGTTCAATCAGTTTCCATCACATCGCTACTCACAGGGAGCCCAATTTCAAGTTCCTTATCAGCCACCGCCTCAATTTCACCAGCCTAATTTTGAAGATAAGTTTGACCAACTTCAGCAACTTATTCTTTCTCAACAACAATCAATTGCCAAGTTAGAAGGTCAAATAGGTCAGCTGGCTGCGAGTAATGTGAGGAGAGATGTTGGGCAACTACCTAGTCAACCCATTGCTAATCCCCGTAATTAACAACCTCCAGGTTTCCAACAAAGAGCTCCTATTCTTCCTCCTCTAAATCAACCCAATCAGCCCCAGCCTCCTCTTCCTAATGCTCCTCAATTCGAAAATGCCAAAGCTATTTCTACTCTTAGGAGTGGGAAGATTCTAAGTGATCCTTATCACACTAAGGATGAGGGTTGTAGCAAGGGCCGAGACATTCAAGAGGAGAGTGAGGAAGAGGAAGAAGAGCCAATAATTGTTCAAGAGAAAAAGCAGTCGGATAGGGGGGAAAAGACAATGGATAAAGGAAAGGGTAAGGTTGATGAAGGTGTTGAAAGATATGTTCCTAAGGTTCCTTTTCCAGATGCATTAAAGCCGAAAGCTCAAAAGAAGCCGGTCCAACAAGAAGAGATGGTGGAACTATTCAAGCAAGTTAATATCAATATTCCGCTCTTGGATGCCATTAAGCATGTACCGGCTTATGCCAAGTTTTTGAGAGAGCTTTGTACCCCAAGAAGGGAGCCGAAGGCAACCACACAAAGGATCCGTCTTTCTGAAGATGTCAATGCTGTTCTGATGAATTCTTTGCCAAATAAGTTGAAAGATCCAGGTGCTCCACTAATTTCATGTGATATAGGTGGGGTAACATTTGATAAAGCTTTGTTAGATCTTGGAGCGAGTGTTAATTTGTTACCCACCTGCATATATGTGCAATTTCATCTAGGAGAATTGATGCCCACTTCTATTATCCTTCAACTGGCGGATCGGTCTGTGAAAACACCTAAGGGCTTGTTAGAAGATGTGATTGTAAAAATTCATGTGTTATTTCCCAGTGGACTTTTTGATCTTGGATATGGCCCCATCCCAAGAGTTAAAGCATACACCAATTATTTTGGGACGCCCATTTTTGGCTACGGCAAAGGCCAACATTAATTGTGCAACTGGGATGATGGATATTACTTTTGGAGGAGAAAAGGTTTCTTTGAATGTTTTCAAAGCCTCAAAGTACCCGGATAATGAGGAAGAATGCAATATTGTTGATGTTTTTGAGGAAATAATTTAGGAATGTCCGGACGAAAATGATAGTGTGTTAGAAGAGGGTAGTTTGCTTCAGGATTCACCCCTTCTTTCATCTAGAGTAGAACCTCTGCCTCCTTTAAGATCTGAACCAATCCTTCCATCTTTGGCTCAGCCACCTATTTTAGAACTCAAACCTTTGCCGGATTCATTGAAATATGCTTATTTAGGCCCAGATCATACCTTGCCTGTTATCATTGCTTCTAATCTTACCTCTGCTCAGGAATCCAAACTTTTAGAAGTTCTTAAGGAGCATAGGGGGGCAATAGGGTGGTCTGTGGTAGATTTGAAGGGAATAAGTCCTGATGTTTGCATGCATTACATTTATTTAGAGGACAATGCCAAACCCAGCAGAGAAATGCAGCGGAGGCTGAATCCGAATATGAAAGAGGTGGTGAAAAATGAAGTTGTAAAGTGGCTAGATGCTGGGATAATTTATCCCATTTCTGACAGTAAATGGGTGAGCCCGACACAAGTGGTTCCTAAGAAGTCGGGACTCACTGTGGTGACGAATGAGAAAGGAGAGGAGGTACCTATGCGATTGCAGACGGGGTAGAGAGTTTGTATTGATTATAGAAAGCTCAATTCTGTGACAAAGAAGGATCATTTCCCACTTCCGTTTGTTGATCAGATTCTGGAGAGATTGGCTGGACAGAATTATTTTTGTTTCTTGGATGGTTATTCCGGATACAATTAGGTTGCTATTTATCCGGAGGATCAGGAAAAGACCACCTTTACGTGCCCCTTTGGCACGTTTGCTTTTAGAAGAATGCCATTCGGTCTGTGCAATGCTCCTGCTACTTTTTAGCGGTGTATGATGTCAATATTTTCTGACATGGTAGGGGAGACTTTGGAAGTTTTTATGGATGATTTTTCAGTTTTTGGATCTTCATTTGAAGGATGTTTGGATAATCTATCAAAAGTTTTGAAGCGGTGCATGGAAGCTAATCTAGTGTTAAGTTGGGAGAAGAGCCACTTCATGGTGCGAGAAGGCATAGTTCTAGGCCATGTGATTTCAGAAAGGGGGATAGAAGTCGATAGAGCCAAGGTTGACTTAATTTCCAATCTTCCTCCTCCTACTTCTATTAAGCAAATCAGATCTTTCCTTGGCCATGCCGGGTTTTATCGCAGATTCATTCAGAACTTCTCCACCATTGCTCGTCCCCTCACGCAATTGCTTGCTAAAGATATTCCATTCTAGTTTGATGATGCTTGTCTTAAAGCATTCAATTATCTGAAAACAGCCCTTACTCAAGCTCCAATTCTTCAATCTCCAGATTGGTCGCTTCCTTTTGAGATTATGTGCGACGCTTCTGATTATGCTATTGGAGCTGTCCTAGGTCAAAGGATAGATAAGAAGACCGTGGTAATCTACTACGCGAGTCGCACCCTTGCTGATGCACAACTGAATTACACTACCACAGAGAAGGAGCTGTTAGCTGTTGTTTTCGCCTTGGAAAAATTTCGATCATATCTTCTAGGGGCCAAAGTTATTGTTTACTCCGATCATTCACCTTTGAAATACTTACTCTCCAAGAAGGATGCTAAGCCCCGTCTCATTAGATGGATTTTGTTGTTGCAAGAATTTGATTTGGAGATTCGAGATAAGAAGGGGTTAGCTAATGTTGTTGCTGATCATTTGTCCAGGATAGTGATTCCTAAAAGTACTCCAATGACAGATTCTTTCCCTGATGAATAAATTCTTTCCATTTCTCATTCATCCACTCCTTGGTATGCTAATATTGTTAACTACCTGGCGGTAGGACAAATTCCGGGAGGTTGGACTAGACAGGAAAAGGATCACTTCTTTTCTAAGGTAAAACACTATTGCTGGAAGGACCCTGAGTTGTTTCATGTGGGTCCCGATCAGATTATAAGAAGATGTATCCCAGAAGAAGAACAACAATCGGTATTGAAATTTTGTCATAATCTTGCTTGTGGGGGACACTTCTCTGGAAAGAAGACAGCGGCAAAAGTGCTACAAAGTGGATTTTACTGGCCCACTTTATTCAAGGATGCATATGAATTTTCTAAATCTTGTTTGAGGTGTCCAGCTGTGGGCAATAATTCAAAGAAAGATATGATGCCGCTAAATCCCATTCTGGTAGTTGAAATATTTGATGTTTGGGGAATAGATTTCATGGGACCGTTTCCATCTTCATTTGGTAATGAATATATATTGGTGGCGATCGATTATGTTTCCAAATGGATTGAAGCCATTGCTACTAGGACAAATGACCATAAGGTGGTGATGAAATTTGTGAAGAAGAATATCTTTTCTAGGTTTGGCTGTCCTAGGGCTTTGATTAGTGATTGGGGTTCTCATTTCACTCATTCTCAATTTCGAGCTTTGCTTCGTAAGTATGGTATTTCTCACAAACTTGCTACCCCCTATCATCCCCAAACTAGTGGTCAGGTTGAAGTATTCAATAGGGAGATTAAAAACATTCTGCATAAAACTGTTAGGCCGGATAGAAAAGACTGGTCTGAAAGATTATGGGCCTATAGAACTGCGTACAAAACTCCCATTGGTATGTCACCATATCGCTTGATCTTTGGTAAAGCCTGCCACTTGCCCGTAGAATTGGAACATAGAGCTTATTGGGCTATTAAGCAAGTTAATTTTGATCTTAATCAAGCTGGTGCCCAAAGAGCTCTACAAATTAATGAACTGGAGGAATTAAGAAACGAAGCCTATGAAAATGCAAGGATTTACAAAGCTAAAACCAAAGCATTTCATGATAAACACATTCACAGAAAGAGTTTTCAAGAAAATCAAAAGGTTTGGCTATTTAATTCAAGGCTGCGTTTGTTCCCCGGTAAGCTAAAGTCCAGATGGGATGGACCGTTCATTATTGTTAAAAATTTTGACCATGGTGCTGTTAAGATTTTGGATCCTAAAAATGGTCACATTTTCACTGTCAACGGTCAACGATTAAAACCTTACGTGGAAAGTGAGCAGCTGTTAAAAGAATCAATTGCTTTGTATGATTTGGAGTAATTATTTGTGAGCCTTAATGCGTCTGGCTGAAGACGGAAAACTTAGCGCTTCTGGGAGGCAACTCAAGATTTTTGTTATTTGATGCTTTTTGTTTCAGTGTGTTTTAGTTGTTAGATTCAAGCCAAGGAGAAGAAGTTGTTGCCGTCTATTGATGGAGTTCTGCCCGCACACCAGGTTGTCTCTTTCCTACTCAGCAAACTTCATTGTTACATTGTTCTTGCATTTCAACTGTACATGCCATTGAGGACAATGTCATTCAAGTTGGGGGGAGAGGGCAGAAAATTTTCATTACATATAGTACAGTCTGGTAGGGATTTGGCATGAATTCTTGCATATCATATCATTTTTTTACAAATTTGTATGAAAGAGAAAAGATGAAATTCCCGACTGAGTTTTATTGTTTCATGCTTGAATTGAAAGTAATTCTAGATTAGAAAAGGCTAGGGAGAAGGTTGAAGGAAAATTAAGTTCAATCTAGCCATGGAAAACTGATATAAGAATCTTTTTAAAGTTCATGCGCACTATTAGAAAAAAAATATATTCACTATGCACTCTGATGAAGCAAAATAAGACAAGCCCTCTGTTATTTTGGGTACTGTATCTGATACTCTGCATTTCTTGAGGAGGAGATCTATTTCAAGAAAAAGCTTTCTGTCAAGTTTTATAAAAAAAGAAGAAGAAGAAGAAAGAAATGATGAAATAGAAAGATCACGCCATGAAAAATGCTCCTGATCTGAGTAATCGGGCCTACTTCACCTAAGACGTGTTGAGGTTCGCGTAAAAAAGAAAAGGGAACCTGGATCTGTGATAACCGGGCCTGCTTCTCCTAAGGCAAGAGTTGAGGTTTGTGTGAAACAGAGAAAGGTAGTGTAGCATCATGTGTGTACGAATAGAAAATAAGATCCCAAAGGGACAGAAGAAAAAGGCAGACAAAAGCTAGTATGCTTAAATGCTCCGATCTAAGAGGTGCAGGGTTGAAAGGTACTTACTTAGAATAACAACTGGGGGATGCAATTGTCTTAACTGCAGATTTGGAATTACACATGCACAAGTGCTATTGAACTTTGATTTGTATTCTTAAGTCATGTGCTTTAATTTCCAATCTAAGGCTAGTATGAGCATTAATGATTCTGGATTCCTAATCTTTGGTTGATTCTATGAAAGGAGAGCTGGATATAAGAGTATGATCTTTGTGAACTCTTGTTGGTCCTTAATTTTAATTTAATTACATTGCTAAGGGTCTAGCAATGAGTAAGTTGGGGGGTGTGATAAATGCTATATTTTACATCATAATTTACATCACATTCATCATCGTTGAGCATTATTTGAGTATATTTGTGCAATATGAGCATTAATTATATTCTCACACATTATTTGAGTCTTCATGCATTTTATCATCTTTTTGAGCTTAAAAGACCATGTGAGAAATATTTAAATATTTGCACAATTATTTTGGAATTAAATAGATTTATATTTTAATTTTCAGGAAAAAGGCGACCTAGATCAAGGCGCTATTTAAATAACGACAGATACAAGGGCGCGTCTTCAGAAAGAAGCGACAGTGTCACAGGCGTCAATTCAGTTGATAAAAGAAAGTGGAAAAAGAATAAAAAAAGAGAAGAAAAGAATTAGCGCCCGAGATAAGGTCGCTACTCATTGAAAGGACGTCCATGGTGGAGGTCGTCAAATTCCTATTTTACGAAAAATGTGAAAATAGCAAATGAGGAATTAAGGAAACTGACGCCCGAGATGCAGTCGCTACTTCAAGAAAGGACGCCCTAGATTAAGGCGTCATTTAAAGAAAAGACGCCCCAATATAAGTCGCTATTCGAAGTTGAACCAGAAAAGGCAACTGCAGTTCCCGATCGAGCTATTCTTCCTTGTTTTGATTTATCTACGAAGAAACAGTGGAAAGGAGGACTCTATTATGAGTAAGGACTCTATTGGGTAATGATCCATTGCTGGAAATAAGGATATGCATCAAGATTGGAGTCCACGGTCGAAGGAAACTGCCGAATGCCATTAAAAGGATGCCATGGTCGCAGGGTTACGAAAAGGATAGTTTGGAGATCTGCCTTAGGGATTAATTTCGAAGCCTTTCCTTTCGTCTTTTGCAGTTGAGTTCTTCATCAAAGTTCTTCGTTTTCCAGTCTTCTACAAATTCTTCTTCTTGCTCATCTTCTAATTCTTGCACGTTTTTATGCTATAATTAGTTTTTCAAAGTTCTATCTACGGATTTTACTGTTCACCCAATTTTCACACCTTCTGTTCTTCATCGTTTTGCTTCCCCTTCTGGTCCGTATCTCTCTCTGTGTTATTCATGAAAGTTGTGCGTTTTTGAAAGTTCTTCAACTTCTTAGTTTACCACTTCGTCTAAATCTTCACCGTTTTCAAGCTACAGTCAATTTTCTAAAGTTTAGATTTTTAGAGTTCTGCACTGTTCATCCGTGACCACCTCCTGTTCATCCTCCATTTTCTCCACCTTCCTCTCGTTTTTAAACTCTGAAGTCTTCACTAATCTTCTTCCTCTTCTCATCTTCTACAACTTTCATGTTTATTATGTTTCCTAATTCCTTCTTATTTTAAAGTTATTCTTCCTCCAATCTCCCTCTATTTTTACCAAAATTTTGTTTACTGCACGTTTCCATCTTTTCCCACGAACCTCCTTTCTTCTCTCTGTTTACAGCACACTCTCACACACATCATACGTGGTTTTTAAACTTTTTCTTCCACCTTCCTCTCTTCATCTCCCATATTTCATCCATATATCCCTTTAGCGGATTTTCATCTCTTGATCCTCTCACGACGTCGGCATCCTAGGCGGGGTGACATCCAAGGCTTGGCAAAGGAGGCGGTGTTGCTCTTCATCCATTGGCTCTCAAGCTCTTTTCTTTTTCATGTTCTAAGTTGTGCTTTTAATTTTCATTTACATTGTACTTGCCACCTCCTAAGGTAATAAAACTCATTTTTCGCATATTATGGTTGGCTTAATTTTCTCTCTCTATCTCCTCCAATTTCTCTTCTTAAACCCTCTCAACTTCTTTAATTAAGTTTTCCTTGTAGTTTATTTTCTTTAGTCTTAATCACACTCAAAACTCGGTTTTCAAAAGCACAAAGTGATTTTTCCAACTTGTTCAATAAAGATTATTTCTCCTCGTGGGATCGACTCCGCTTACCACTATATATTCTTAATTTTCTATCTTTTAAAAGTGAGTGAGTGTGAATTATTTAAATTGTGGCACGGCTTTCTCAACGACGCTAGTCGGTGTGCATCAGGACTTAAAGGAATATCTATCCAATCCCCCAGTTTTGCAACCTCTTGTCACTGGGAAACCCCTGATCCTATACATCTCGGTTATTGAGGACTCCCTAGGGGCGGTCTTAGCACAAGTGGATGATGAAGGGAAAGAGCGGGCTGTGTATTACCTCTCTCGGTTATTTAACCCAGCTGAGTCCAGATACACCGCTATGGAGAAGACCTGTGCCGCCTTAGTATGGGTAGCTCAGGAACTTAAACATTACTTCCTTGCCCACCCAGTTAGGTTGATCTCTAGAATGGATCTAATTCGCTATCTCTTAGAAAAACTTGTCCTTTCTAGTAGGTTAGCTCACTGGCAGAGCTTCCTCTCTCAATTTGATATCACATTCGTCGTTCAGAAGGCGGTCAAAGGATACGCCATCGCTGAGCATCTTGCCCATCTTCATATTCCTCACACTGACTCCATTCAGGACGACTTCCCTGATGAGCATCTCTCTGTACTCACCCATCATCCCTTTTGGTCTCTGCACTTCGATGGTGCACTCAATTCTCAAGGCCGAGGGATCGGCGCTGTTCTGCTCACTCCAGAGGGAGTGACTATTCCTTTTGCTTATCAACTTCGATTTCCTGCTACCAACAACATCGCTGAGTATGAGGCTCTCTTAGCTGGACTAAAGCATGCCTATCTCCTATGTGCGTGCTATTTAAATATCATAGGAGACTCTCAGCTCGTCTTGCGGCAAGTTCTGTCCACTTACCGCACTCGTGACCCCAAACTCAAGCCATATCAAGATTTGGTCACGCTTCTGGCGAGGCAATTCCGTAAGCTAATCTATATCCATACTCCTCGCTCTTAGAATATTCAAGCCGATGCTCTAGCATCTCTTGCTTCCTCTCTATCTTTCCCTCTCAGTCGGAACACTAAGACTATCGTCATTCAGAGACTGGACGCACCCCCCCTTCAGGATCCTTGGTTCATCAACCTTAGGAAGGCTGTAGAGGCGAGGGCTGAGAAAGAAGATCTATAGGAAGTATCTTTAATAGAGCTAGAAGAGATTCTGGATGAAGAAGAATTGCCTTGGTATCACGAAATCGAGTTGTTTTGCAAAGAAGGATCCTTCCCAGAAGGGGCAAACGCCGAGCAACGCAAGTCAATAAGAAGAGCCGTCTCAAGGTATACCATTGTTGCAGGAGAACTATACAGGCGCGCTACTAATGGAATGCTCATGAGATGCTTAGATGATAATGAGGCTTGGAAAGTGGCTGAAGCAGCCCATTCTAGTGAGTGTGGAGGTCATGTCAATGGCCAGGCTCTAGCGAAGAAGATCCTTAGGTAGGGCTACTACTGGCCCACTCTAGAGGAAGATTGCTCCCTCTATATCCGGAGGTGTCTTAAATGCCAACTCCATGCTGATAAAATCCATGCTCCAGCTTCATCTCTCCATCCTCTCTCTGCTCCTTGGCCATTCTCTATGTGGGCTTTCGACGTTGTCGGCCCGCTCGGTGATCTTAATTCTCAGATCAAGCAAAAATCATTTATCCTTACCGCCACTGAGTACTTCACCAAATGGGCCGAAGCCGAGGCGTACGCAGAGATCAAAGCTTCAACGGTGTGCCGCTTTATTATGAAGAATATCATCTCGCGGTTCGGAGTGCCAAGCAGCATCATCACCGACAACAGACCCCAGTTTGTATCTCAAGAGCTCAAGGACCTATGTAAGAAGTTCAATATTGCATTGCATCATTCATCTCCATACTATCCTCAAGGCAACGGTCAAGCCGAGGCCACTAATAAAACCCTTCTTAAAATCATAAAGAAAATATGCGAATCTCATAAGTTTTCTGATTGGCCAGAAAGATTAGTGGAAGCTCTGTGGGGTTACCGCACCTCCGTCCGTACTCCCACGGGACAAACTCCCTATGCTCTTACCTACGGGATGGAGGCAGCACTCCCATATGAGATCTTGATCCCTTCCCTTAGAGTGCAGCTCGATAAGGAACTTAATCTCGATGAACGTCGAGAGGCGTTGCTCGTCCAGTTAGAACTCTTAGATGAGAAGAGGATGAATGCGGCCGATCACGTATCCGTTTATCAAAAGAGAGTTTCGCGTTATTTTCAAAAGAAGGTAATTGAACGTAAATTTCAAAAAGGTGATATGGTTTTGAAACGCAAATTCATTCGGTCTGCAGGACCTAGGTCTAAATTGCAACCTAACTGGGAAGGGCCGTTTGTCGTAAAAGAGGCTTATCCAGGGAATGCTTATCGCTTAGTAAACGCGGAAGGTGAGGAGCTCTCTCACCCGTGGAATGGGTTGTACCTTAAACGTTTCTTTCCTTAGAGTCTAACCCGTGCCACCCCGGTAGCAAGATGTTCCTCCATTTCTCTAAAGAGGATCCCGAGTAAGGCAACCACACACTACACAACATCCCTGGTCAGGTTTCCTGCTTTAAAGGACACCGTTTCTCCTCCGCCATGCTTTGGGGGAAAGTCGAAGTCCCTGTTCGTTCCTTCCATTGGCTGAATCCAGGGGCAAGAGGTGAATAAGGAGGCGACAACCAATCCAGACACCCTGATAAGAAGAGGTCTCAAATAGGGGCAGTCCGTTATGACCTGATGCCACAAGCAAAGAAACAAGAAAAAAAAGAAAGCAAAGGACAAAATCAAAAACATCATCTCAAAGGTCTATTGAATATGATTCCAAAGTTCCAGAAAGGTAAAAAAAAGAATCTATGCATGACAAGAGTGGTAGTACAGTTCCCCGCGGGACGAATGAGCCCGGTCGCATGCATGCATAGAGTGGACTAAGGTTCGATGACGAACACAAAGTCCCGGCGCAACAGACCAAATTTCTAATGGGTTGTCTGGAAAGGAACTCAAGTCCTAAAAGCTTCTAAGTCTGGCCTAAGCTTACCCCCGTGTTCTATTTTCCTTTTTCAGGATTGAAACTAGTACCCTGGGTATGGCCCTGGTAGAAACACCGTCATGAAAATCTGGGCCTTGGTCAGGGTTTGTCACCTCATTGCACGCCAACCTCGGGACTCTCAATACGATACGGAGGGCTCACGTTCCTAAGGGAAAGCACTGGTTTTCAAAATCCAAAAACAACATATATTTCAAAATCTAAAAAAACAACATATATTTCAAAATCCAAAAACAACATATATTTTCAAAATCCAAAAATAACATATATTTCAAAATCCATAAACAACATATATTTTCAAAATAAAAAAAACCAATATATATTTCAAAATCCAAAAATCAACATATATTTCAAAATCCAAAAACAACGTATATTTCAAAATTCAAAAACATCATATATTTCAAAAATCCAAAAACATCATATATTTCGGAATCAAAAAACATCAAATATTTTCAAAACTCACAAAAAATTCGAATATTTTCCAAAATCCAAAAAATACCATCATATGCATTGCATGCATCAGTTCTATTATGTTTTTTCCAGCCTATTTAATAAGGCTCCACCCCATGACCAAATATCAAGGAACGATCATCATCTAACTTGCTTCAAGGCAAGAGGTTGAGTCTAAGAACAGATCTAACTTGTTCCATGCTTAAGTGTGTGCAGAACGCAGGATCAAGAACAAAGCTGAAATCTCATAACTATGCAGGTTCGAGTCTATAACGCGCCATCAGTGGACCACCACACTCATATAACGGTCTTTGATTAAACTGTTACTTTCCTTCAGAACATTGGCTTTGATTCTCTCAGCAGCCCTCTCTCTAACGGCCTGGGGCACGGCCGTCATTCTTCCCAACGCTCCATCGTTGGACCGTTACTTCCTCCAGAGAATTTAGTTCTCAGAACATACACTCTGACGGCCTATCTCTCCACCGTTATATCCTTCTAACGGCCCTGATCCAATCCGTTACATTCTCTGGAAGCTCTGTTATGCTGATCATTCTAGCCAAATCAAAACACGAAGTTCATGTCCATTCAATTAAGGCAATCCCACTTATTCAAATGAACTTAATGCAACATAAGATTGATAAAAATTCCAACTCTGATTGTCGATTACATCGTTCAAAAAGAAAATCAAGCTACATTCAGTTTCTTATCCGCAAGAGGGCGGATGTTCCTCAACTCTTTTACGTAGCCACGGCGTGCGTCGTCGTCCTCTTCCACTTCTTCTTGCCACGGATGCACCTTGCTGATCTCCCACATGGTCAGCGCGTTCCGGACTGCTCTCTCATCTTCCTCGGTCCCCATCTTCCTAGGTAGAAGGGGAGGGTAGTATGATAGTGCAGGAACTTCTGTCCGAGGTAGCCCGATCTGGAGGTGGCACCGGTGTGAGTTGTAGATCGCCATGGTAGTATTTCCCACTAGCTGGAGGTCCAGACCTTGACGTCGCGATATTCTAAGAAGAGTGCTCCGAAGGATTCTTGGTCGCATGATGAACTTGTCTATTGGAAAGGTGTTGAAGAAGTGGCACCACTCATCCCGAGTTTTCTTGTCCGCCGTCTTGCATTCAACCTGTGAAGAAAATCCAGATGCCCCTCCAATGAAGAAGAGAGGGTGGCTCCCGAAGATCCGGCTAGCAGAAGTTATGTCTTCCTCTGGTTGGAATTTGATTCTCACTCCCATCCAACACTCAAGGAGTATCATGGAACCGAACAAGGGTCCTCCTAGGCAAGCCGAGCTTAGTCCTTCATAGAGATATGAGAGGATCGCTTGAGAGATGGACATTCCCCGCCACAACCCACTGATTATGCTGAGATTTTGGGTATCTAAGAGGTGGTCGGTCGTGGTGAAAAGGAAAACTCCGCATAAGCAAACCGCCACCGCCTTGGCTATTGCTTCATGTCTCTCCCACTTGTTTTTACAATGAGACACTATCCACTGTGCCAAGGGTATCAAGTGTATGTGGTATGGGCTGATCATGGTCCTCACGTCCTTTGGATTATGGATGAAATCACTCAAGATCAAGGACGGGTCAATAGGCTCAACCGTGTAGCAAACTAGGTCTTCATCCCCCTCCTTAGTCTTAGGAAGGGCTAGGTAGGTTTCTACCTCTTCTAATAGGACTGTTACTTCGAAGGAAGGGAAGATGAAGGTATGCGTTTGTGGATGCCACAATTCTATGAGGGCTGAAATACTAGGCCAATCTAATACCAATTTCTGGAAGTTCTTGCCTAAGACCAAGAGAGGTTGAAGGTGCCACGCTTTAAGAATTGATGTAACCTCTAAAGGGAGTGCCTTTACCATGGGAGCCACCCACTTCAGGTTAGAATAGCATCTTGGACCGGGAAGGGCTAAGAAGAAAAAAGAAAATCATGAGAAAGAAGATGAGGTGCAGAAATTTCTGAACTTGGTTAAGTTATGGGAGCTTACCACTCTTTGAGCATTAGAGCTTAAATGCTTGGGAATTGAGGTCAGCCTTTGTAGCTCTCCATACTCCTTTCTTGCAGCTTTGGGTCTGGTATAGATCTTCTCCTCCACAGCCATCACCTCAAGGCTTCTCTTCATCTTATTTCCTGCCCTTAGGAGGGGTTTTTCAGCTTTCTAGCAGAGAATTCAGCAAGATGCGATTTTGGCTAGGTTTTCAAGTTTTAAAGGTTTGGTTTAGGCTTTAAAGTGATAAGATTCAGATTGGAAGGATTTATCTTAAGTTTGGGAGGAGTCTAGAACGGATTTAAGGCTTCTTATCTTGGGTTTTGCCCCTTGTGGCTTAATCCGTCTCGGAGTACAATTCATTCTATAAAGGTCTGTCGCTAGACCATCACTTTTTTATGACGCACCAGCTCTGGGCCGTCACATTTCCTGTGGGTTCAATTTAGTCCAAACTCGTTCTGTCAAGCTTGATGCTCTGGCATCAGGCCGTTATATTTTCTGACGCGTTCTCTACAAGCCGTTACATTCTCTACTAATCAGTTTTGGTTTCTCCTCGGCTAAATCTTGCTCAACGGTCTTGCTCCTGACCGTTATCTATCTCCGACGCACTGCGCTTGGACCGTCACATTTCCTGCACATTTGGTGAAGTCTATACATCCCATTCGTCATCCTAGTCTATACATCACTTTGAAGTCTGTACAACATCTTGAAGTCTGCACATTCATACTTCGTGTTGAAGTCCACACATCATGTTGAAGCCTGTGCTTCACTTTGAAGCCTGTACATCATTTTTGAAGTCTATACATCATGTTCAAGTCTACACATTTTGAGGTCCACACACTGTTGTTGAAGTTTACACATTCCATGTTTCCCCAAGTCTTTACATTCGTTGAAGTCTATCCATTGTCCAAGTCTGTACATTCGTTGAAGTCTATACATTGTGCAAGTCCATACATTTGTTGAAGTCTATACACAAGCCTCAAGTCCATACATTTGTTGAAATCTATATAGTCCATACATTCCCCAAGTCTGTACATTCTTCATCCAAGTGTGTACATTCCCCAAGTCTGTACATTCTTGACCCAAGTCTGTACGTTCTTCATCCAAGTGTGTCCAACCAAGTCTGTACATTCCTTGCCCAAAGTCCATACACCCTTCAAGTCTGAGCATTCTTTGGCTAAAACGAAGTCTATACATCATCTATACATCACTTGGACGAGGTCTATACATTCATAGTTCGATCTTGTTTTGTCAAATCTAACGGTCTAGCACTTAGCCGTTACATCTTTCTAACGCACTGGCTATGGGCCGTTATATTCTCTACTGCTCAGTTCTGCAAAATTGGCCTCTGTCCCCTCTGACGGCCGTCACTTGATGCGTCACTTAATCTTGACGGTTTGGATCTCGACCGTTACATTGTCTGCTGCTGTGATTGAACTATTCCTTCCTGCCTCTGTTTTAGACTTGGCGGTCTTACATACTTCCGTTCATCCTGTCCATCTCACATATCACATTTCATCCATACAATTATTTCACACATCCACATGCATTTCCTGCATTTCCTTGCATTCATTCCCATTCATTTTCACATGATCACCTGTTTGCATACACATTCATTCATTCACATACAAGTCATGACAAAACATAAAAAAGATTTGCATTTTCATTTCATTTTCATATAAGTCATGTACAAGTAAAAACAAAAGAAAAACATGCATCACTCGGCCGGCTTATCCGCCGGGCTGCCATCATCATCTCCTCCCTCGGGTCTCCTCGCAGGTGGCGCTATGGAGGCACTCTCCTCCTGTTGACCCCTCTCTGCCCTCTCATTCCTCCGCTGACCGGAGGAGCTAACGAGGAAGTCGGCTACCGATCCGCTCGGGGCAGCGCTCCTCTGTACCCCGCTATGGGAGGCATTCCGCTCCGACCCCCGGCCGATCATTCTCACTGTCTGCTCCATCATCCACAGCTCGATCTTCAACTCAAAGATCTGACGCCGCGTATCCCGTGCCTCAGTCTGGTAGCGATCCAAGTCTACGGTCCCGGCCCGGAGTCGCTCCACCTCTGCTCGGAGGACCTCTGCCTCAGCCCGGTTCCGCTCTGCCTTCGTTCGGACCAGCTTCACTTCGGCCACTGCTACGGCTAGCTCTCTTGCCTATAGTTTGCATTGCATATAGTTAGTCGCATAAACATGAGAATTTGCATAAAACATAAGCATTTAATTTGCATAAGCATTTAGCATCTTACCCGCTCCGCGAGGGTGGCCTCCGCCTCCTCGGCCCGAGCAACCGCTCGGGCGAATTCGGCATCCCGCTCAGCTCTGTCCCCGACAGGCTGTGAGGACGACGACGGTGCATCCGGTCCGGCTCTTTGGGCTCCCTCAGCCCGCTGCATTTAGAAATCATTGGTCAGTCCATCGCATTCGCATCATAATCATAAACATAATCATTTATGTCCAAGGTTTTTAGAGTCTTACCAAGAGCTCTAAAGCTGTCCGGTACTCGTCCCGCTGCTGGACAGTGGCGTGGAGTAGCCCCTCGAGCTCGGCTATCCTTCCCTCGGGGTCTAGCTGCATTTAGAAAGTATATGAGTCAGTGCATATCGAATAAAATTTTCGTAAAAGAGCATTCAGAGTATAGGGTTTTATTGCATACCGGTCATCAGGTACCTCGGTACACCCAGTCCCCGTACAGTCGAGCAAAGGCTTTCAAGTATGCCTCATTGCTCTTGTCCCGCTCCTTCACTGCTCTGCCCCGCTTGTTCCAGTCGTGGACGTATTTCGCCTTCCGGGTGCACCGATCTATGTCACCGCTGATTCCCTTCGCTGACTTCCCCGGGCGGTCGTCGCTGTGGCGTGGAAAGGTCACCTCTGGCTGGTGTAGTCCCCGAGTCCGTAGGATCAGTCGGTAGTGGAGAGGCTCGATGATATGGATGCAGTGCAACCATATGTCTCGTCCCCGGTACGAAAGGGTTACCTCCACCCATGGCTGTCCCTCGAAGATCTAGCCTCTGTACGGGGTCCATCTCACCTAAAAGCATGAATCAAATCATCATATAGAAGCATATAGAAATATTCAAAATCATTTAGAAAGCATTTTTTTGAGTTCGGGCTTACCGCCGTATGCGGGAAGGACTCCAAATCGTCCTGGATCGCCCGGGTCAATCTGATGATCGACCCCGGGTCCCTTGCAACCACCCATCGCCTCGCGATCGGGATGCGGCCGGTGTGGAGTAGTGTGCCCCGTCCGATGCCCGGGAGGTACATGTAGCTCCAGAACTGCATTTAGAAGTCAATCTGCATAAGCATAATCATTTGCATAAATCATAATAGAAGCATTTAAATTGCAATTACATGTAGAAAAGGCGAGAAGCCGCCCAGCATAGTCTGTCGGTCCGTCGTGCTGAGGGACTCGAACAGGAAGGCCAAGACTGCCGCTCCCCAGGCGTACTTTCCAACTCTGCCCAAATCCTCGATCATCGGCAGCAGCCGACAGCTGATCACATCTGCCTGAGTCGCGAACAGGAGCTTCCCGAACAGTAGGATCAGGAAGTGCCTCAGGGTGTGATCTCCCTCTGGTCCAGCCTCTGCCGCCACTCGTGGGCGCACCTGGTCAATCACTCTACCCAGATGCTCCTCTGGTAGCTCGCCCACGGCTATCGCCGCTCCCCTCAGTCCTAAGCTCTCCTGCAGTACTGATCATGAGAGCTGGGATGACGTCTGCCCCGGTCTTATCAAATCTAGCCCCAGCAGCTCCTAGGCCATCTCTCGGTAGTCTCTGTACGTCCACCCGGTCATTGCGGCTCCGTGGACTCGTAGTCCGGCGATCCTCGCTATGTCTTCCAGCGTCGGGATCATGTGACCCCACGGGAAGATGAATGCTCTGCTAATCGGATCCCACCTCTCGTGCAAGGCGTACAGCAGAGGCGTGTCCATCCTGGTCACCTCGATGCTCAGCACCTCGGTGAACCCCATGCTGGCTAGCCTCTCTCTCTGATAATCGGGCAGTGCCTGGTACACCGCCTGGATCTGGAGCCAGGAGATCCTCGTCCGTCTTTTTCCCTGCATTCATTTAAATCATAAATTAGTCAATTGCATCATGGAATCATTGCATAACATTTATAAAATAAAAACAAAACAAAAAACTAAATGATTGAAAACCTAAAAAATAGTTCTAGCCTCTGGTGGATGTAACGGCCCTGGTAATGGGCGTCACATTTTTCTAACGCACCTAGGGTGGCGCGTTAGGTGTGTGACGGTCACTGGAAGGACCGTCACATTCCCTGCTAGCGGGCGTTTTTCCTTTGCATTCCATGGCTCTCCCACTTTGGCCAAAAGGGCCTACAATCAATCCTAATGGGTTTGTAGACCCATTTTCTACCCCCATTCCCACATGCATCCACATATAAAAACACAAAAAAATTAAGAATTTGAAAATTAGGGCGAGAGCTTACCTCTCGGTCTTGCCCTCTCTTCCTCTTCTTCTCTGGTTCCGTGGGTTCTCCCTCATCCAGGGAAGCTTCCCCTTGATCTTCTTCGGCCGTTGGTGCCTTCTCCTCCTCCGTTGGCCTCTTCCTTGTCGTTTTCTTCTCCACGGACTGTGGGACGTTCTCTCGCTCTATCCGGCGGTGAAGGTGGCAAATCGCCTTTTTCTTCATCCCTCTTTCCCTCTTCTTCGGTGGCTGTGGAGCCTCGTCGCCGGCCATCTCTTTGGTGGTTGACGGTGGTCGCCGGTCGTTGCTCTCGGTTGAGGTTTTGGGTTTTTGGCATTTGGTTGCTTGAGTGTTGAATGAATGAGGCTGTGACCGTTCGGTTTGTTTTTTTTTGAACGCTCAGGAAATGTGACGATCTATCGTCCGACCGTTACACTCTCTGACGCATACTCTTCTGACTGTTACATGGATTTGAATTATTTCATTGGAGCATATGAACCGCCCAATCTCTAACGGCCTAGGTCTGTCCGTTACTTAATGTGACGCCCTCTCTGAAGACCGTTACAGCTTGCAGGTTTCTTGATGAATAAAATGGTCCATTTGATGATTGAATGACCACATTTTCTGCCATGGCACGTATTATTAATGCTTCTCCCACGTATGAATGGTTATGCCTTATTTCATGCTCATATTTATTATTGGCTAACCTCTTTCTTACGAATGAAGTTATGAACAACATGCTTTGCCGTTGGTTAGGCAGGTAAGTCAGGTATTGTATCTCGTTCCCTTGCCCCTTAAATGCATTACTATATGTTATCTATGATATATTATCTCGAGAACCGGCTGGTTATTCATGTGTTTTGGGATCTGATGTTCCCCTTAAAAAAATGATGATGATCTAAGTTCACATGTTTAATCGTTGGATAGGCCGTTAGGTTGGAAAAATTTGGGGACGATGGTTCTATCTTGCACGCCGTGGTTGCAGATGGTGTCCTGACCCTGATTTCTCCGGTCTAGAAATATTATTCTCGAGTATCTTGTTATTTTTACTTTTCTTTGCATTCGTTTTAATGATTTCTTTCTCTTTAGCCCAGCATGCATCATCCGCATCTTTTGAGCATTCATGATCTTCATCTGTTCAAGGTGTCTCAATGATGGTGAATAATTGTGTTCTTAATCTCGAATAAGGAGAATCATTCCACTCTAAATTAGAAAGGTTTCCTTCAATCTGTCGCTTGATTTGGTTGGCTGGAGATCATCGTCTGAAGTTTAGTCAGTTCTCTTTCTTTCCGTTGCCTCCGGCGGCTAGCCGTGTTTCCTTTCCTTAGTTGTTAGTTCCCCTAGACTTGCGTCCTTCGGTTGGCTCTATCCTTATGATTGGTTCGAAGTTTTCTAGAAAATTCCTATCGCTTGTTGGTAAAGAACGGGTGTCGTTCACCTTAACGCCCACTTTTTGGTTCGCTTTTTGGTTCACTCCACTTCACTTCCGCTTCATCCCCATGTTCCATATCACTTTCGCTTCACCTCCGCTCGCTCCCCTGCAAAGAGGACGTTAAGGAGGGGCATCTGTTGACACCCGTTTTATGACCAATAAGTTGGGTCATCTCCTTGTTCTATCAATGTGATGCTCCAAGTTGTTCACTCTTCATTGAGTTTCCTTTATTAGTTTGAAGTTTATTTCATGGGTCTTCTCTCCTTGGTTGAGTGTGGTTCCTTGTGGCTTTTCATTGGATGAAGTTTAGCAAGCTCTTAATCAATTTTGATCTTCATTGTTTCTAACGGTCCTCTGCATGGGCGTTATTTTATTCTAACGCATGATCCCATGGTCGTTACTTCTTGAAGAGTCCTACAACTTAAGGTCTTTTGTTCCAGCTTATCCGTTGGCCTACCCATTGAATCTAACGGTTTGTTGTGCAGCCGTTACTTTCTTCCAACGCGTCCAGGCATGGCCGTTACTTATCTTGCAGAGTCTAACTTGTTTGATCTTCTTCCGTTGATCTTATCTCTTTTGAGATAAGGTTAAATGTAACGGTATCCCCCTGGCGCGTTATTTGCATATGGCGGTCTGTCGAGTAGCCGTTACATCCAACAGAGTGTCTTGGCAGTTCAGGCCTTTTCTCTGCTACTCCGTGGTCGAGATAAGAGTTTGAATTGGTGATTTCTCTTCCAAATCTGATCCTCAGGACCTTCTGTTTGTTTCTATGGACTCTTGGTGATATTATCTTCAAGGATTTGCTAAGAGTTATCCTTTTCTCTTGCTGGATTATCCTCTGTTCGACCGGAGAGTTTGAGGGCCTATAAATAGCACCCTTAACTTCATGGCCCGAGGGAGGAAGATCTGGAGTTCGCGTCGAAGTGCTGCCGCATTCTGGAGCCACATTTAATCAAGGAGACTTGTCTTTCACGTCCAGCTGCTTCACGGTGAAGGGAGTATTCGTTCCATTGAGTTGCAAAATTCATCATTGCATATTGTGTTCTTCCTCCTCCCTCTCATCATAGGCATTGTCCCTCTCCTTGTTTCCACGTTCTGCACCTGGTTTTCATCATCTAAACATCCTTCCTATCTTTTAAAACGCCCAGAGGGGTTAAAAAACCAAAACTCTCCTGGTACTTCCCTTTCCTTTTGCATGATCTTAAGTTCTTTGAGAGTTGATACTACGCTTGTTTACAGGGCTAATTTGGGTTTGTTTTCTTGTGTTTCACGTTCTTTGGCTGGTTTACAGGTTCACTACACGAGGCCCAAGTCTTCTGGCCGGCTGGAAGAGTTGGAGTTCAAAGAATTCATAAGCTATTACTGTAGGTTTTCTGACGGTCTTGTGCAGGCACGTCAGGATCATATAACGGTGCATCGTGCGACCGTCACATTCCTGGGACGCACGGGGTCTGGGCCGTTACATTCGGTTGATCTGCAGATTTCACTGGTTTTCTCTCTCCCATGGGTGGGTGCTTCATCCACCTATTTCCAAGGTATTTTCAAGTCTCTAGCTTGTGTTTACTTTGGTGGCGATCACGTTCTTTCTTAGTATTGGGCATTAGCTTTCTCTCCCTCTCATATCTCTTATTTCCTTTATTTGCTCCACCCTCGCGGTGTGTTTTTATTTGCTCTTGCTCCACGCCCGGCGTGTGTTTTTCTTTATTCCCTTAGTTTAGCTTGATGATCAAGATAGCATGCCCATGCTAGAGCTTGTTCTGGTTGCCTAGGTTCATGGTTCACATGTTCATAGGTTGATTGAGGTCTTTGATTTTTGGCTTATCATCTTTATTACACATCAAAACAAAAAGAAGAAGAGAAGCAAAACAAATCAACACCAACCCCCAGGTATCCCCCATTCCATTCATGAGTTTGGTTTTCCATTCGCTTTTATAGATACTACACCTCACAAAGCTAATTCGGGTTGTGTTTTCTTGTCATTTGTTGTGTTTTGCAGGTTAACAGAAGTCTATGCACGAGGCCCATCCCCTCTGGACGGCCGGAAGGGGTGGAGGAGCAAGTCCCACCGTTTAGGGTCTGGAGGACCTATACGGTCCATCTCTGTCCGTCTTCAAGGTTGAGCGGTCTTCATCAGACCGTCCCACACCTGTGAGCGGCCTATCACGGACCGTTTAAGCACCAATCAGGCCTTTCCCGTGTTCCTCTGCAGCACTGTACGTGGCCAGTCAAGCAGCCGTCTACATCCTTAAGCGGTCTCTAAAGGACCGTGTCTGTCATACTAGCGCTGCACTCATCGGCGAGTGTCTCATCTGTCTCCCCTTTTCCAAGGTACATGGTGCTCTCCTTGTACTTGATACTTTGGTGGCGATCATGACCTTTTTCATGCTAGTCCATCACACACACATTCACTTTCTTCTCCTTAGCCCCCTTTGGCATTGTTTCACACTTTTGTTTAAGTGAGAAAGAACATATCTACACCCCTTTTTTGGCAATCACGGTGGGACGCCTACTGCCCATCATGCTTCTAATTTTGTTGATCTGCTCCTTTTTGTGGTTGTATTAGTCGTTAGTCCACTTGGGCTTGCCATTTCGATTGTTGCTATTTTCTGTTCCCGGGGTTGAGCACGGTCTTCTGAAAGGCTGTTTACAGTATCAAGCAGTCAGTCGATAGACCGTCCACTACTACCTCAGGTACGTTTCAGCTATTTATATTTATGTGGATTTGTCATCCTTACACGATCCTGTCACGGCCGTCTCACAGGTTTTGCGGTCGTTTGCTAGACCACCCCGTTCATTCAGGTACGCTAGTTTCTGTTCATTTGAGTTTTGGATTTTTATTTTACTGCTCCCTACCATTTAGCGGTCCTATCCAGGGCCGTGTACACTCCCTGCGCGGTCTCCCATCAAACCGTCTCTTTTCTACAGTGCACCCGAGATTGATATTTTGTGTGTTGATTCATATCATTTCAGACTTATTTTGGGTGCCTCTTATCCCCCTGGTTGCTATTTATCCTTGCACTATTATTGTCATATTTCTCATATTGTTTGATCATTGTATGTTAGTTTTATGCTAGATTTTGCATGCACTCCGGTGCACATAGGTTTATACATTTTATCATACTAGTTGCATTCCTACCTTGGTAGGGGATCCTCTCGTCTCCATATTCCTTGGAGCCGACTAGGTGACCTTATCTGGGACCTCCATAAGCCCCCGTGAGCCGTGAATTTTCACATGGACGCCGGGCCGGTTGTACCTTACCACCCCCAGTCTAGGTTGCATCTGTGAGAGAGAGTAAATTTAGAGTCAACCAAGTCCCCATTCCACCCCTACTAGTAACCCTATTGTTGAGAGAACGCTCATTTAACTCAATTCATTAAGGTTCTAAAAGGGGAACATATAAAAAACTTTCGCGCATCATTACAACTTGGTTGATAATTGGTTGCCTCTCCTCTCCTCTTTGTTTGTGCATGTTTGTTAGCTATCTCCATTTAGGTGCTTGTTAGGTGTTGTTTCTCTTGATTCAAGGTGTTCGTTGCATGTGGAGTTTCTTTACACCCACATGATCTTCTCCTAGGGGCAATTCCTTGTTCATCTCCTATTTCAACCCCTTGTTTGATTCCCCTCCCAACATGTCTTTCCACAATTTCTCTCACTCCCGCGGGGACTCCCTTCCTCAGGGACTTTTGGAAGACCCACCTAAGGTCACCATCGTGCAAGGGAGAGAGGAGTCCGCCCCTCCTCTTCAAACCATTGTTGTTGACGGTAGTCAACCCTCCCACTCTGATTCTTCTACTCATAATTTGCCCAACCAAATTCTCCACATGATGGCCCAGTCGGATGCTACCCATGTCACGCCCCGAACCGATAGCAGTGGAACGTGTCGTTTGCTCGGAACGTGGCAATTATACAGTCATGTCAATCAGAGCATAGTTATTTCCATAAAACCAAATTTGGACAAATAGCAAATTTTATTTCAAATATAAGTTCTTTACATATTCGGGCCCATAATAAACGAAAAGACTCAATAAAGAAAAATTACAATGAGACATAAGACGCAAGATAACCACACTAGACGGTTCATCTAGGTTGTCGGGGTACTCTTCACTCTTGCCCTTGCCCATCATGTTCGGTCTCATCGTCACTATGGTCATTACCTGAAAAATATTGGAAAACGCAGGGTGAGCGAAAGCTCAGTAGGACTTAATATCTCATGCTTCCAAGCTAGCTTTAAGTCAATTACAGTTTAACATGCTCATGCAGGTCATGCAAGACATAGAAAGTGAGATAAATTCAAGAACTAATATAAACAAACGAGTAAGCAAGATGCTAGATAAACTCATGAAGAGTAAGGACGATGATAATCAAAAGAGTATAGCAAGATCTAATCAAGTACTTTCTCAAGTTAGTCAAGAGCATTCATGAGGAAATATAACATTCATCTCTCTATGACGAACACTATCACGAGAGCTTCAAGGTATCCATTATTGTGAAGGATCTTTGTGACAAGATAACGAGTACTATCAATGTGATAATTCAAGAACATCTATGATGATCGATATAGAAGTAGGATAATTACTTCTACAAGCACCACATAGCATTTGCCAAGACACTAAGGGAATATCACGACGATATGATAACCCCTCCAATAAGGCAAATCAAGATCTTTTCATGACGAACAATAAGTTGTAGAAAGGTGTGCTATGATGGCAATTACTCCCGATCATCACTATCACGAGAGCGTTTACACATCTAGCACTATATAGGATTGGCCAATGCACTAAGGGGAAAATCACGACGATATGACCACCCCTCATGGAAATAGCACTAGTTAGTATTTGGTCGCACACTTAGGAGTTCTCACGACTATATGATTGCCCCTAAATACCAATAACCGAGTTGGTGAATGCCAGCACCCGATCACCGTATACCGGTAACGCTTGGACTTTGCCTCGCCCAATAGGGTCAGATCAGGACCCGTAGCATTTAAAATGTCATTTTAGTGGGACCCATAGCCCCTGACATTTAATCTAGACTAATTCCATATTAATGGCCAAGAATTTCAAGGATCAAGCATGTACGAGCAATAGGGTAGATTTCATTGAACATAGATTCAAGATAGACCTCGACAAGTCTAGAACAGTGGCACACAAAAACCGAGAGAATTCGAGAAATCTGGGAGATTGGCATCTCGTCAGAGTGCCATATATTTAAGAAGGCACGCCCACAATGGTGGTCACTCATTCTCTGATCAAAGCATTGAAGAATTGGTGCCTCCACAATACGGTTGCTCTTACACTAAGCGCCCGCCAATAAGGTCACCCCTTCAACATGCTCATGACAGAAAATGGTGATAACCAATGTAGTCACTAATCAAAAGACTAACAGGGTTCCAGGGTTGTTGTGGTACAACCAGCTCAGTCGGCCTTGAGGGAATCCAAGGCTACGAGGAGACTTACGGAGGTCCCAATGACTAACTCGCCAGTCTAAAGGAACGGAATGTCCAATGGAGAGCTCGTATGTCACCGAGAGTTGAGGTGTATACGTGAAACAATCATGAAACATGGACTCCATCTACGGACGTGAGATGAGAGTGCCAAAAGACCCGCAGTATGGGTCAAAAACGGAAGTAAACGGTCAGAACATGATTGCGTTAATTATAGAATTCAAGTCCCTCCAATTCTATAATTAACTATAATTAAATAAATTTATTTTATTTGACGCCCGTGGGTGTCGTCATTTATTAATTAGCGTCCTCTTGGGGGACGTTAATTTTTATGATTTTTAACTTAATTTATTTAACAAGAATTCATATTTATATCTATTTAATTGAATAAATTCAAAAACATACTTTAAAAGGCACATTGATTTATTTAAAATAATTTAAGGAAAAAGAGTATATGATAATTAGGAGAAAAATACAAGGATTCCATATATATATTTTTCATAATTTTTCGTTGTATAGTTTAATAAATATGAATTTTCAAAGCTATAATTACCATATATATATATATATATATATATATATATATATATAATTTGACGACCTTACTGTACGTCGTCAAAAATGATGTTTGACGACATACGAGATGTCGTCATTTCAACATTGTCAAATTTTGTCTATTCTTTGGTCCTCTCGTTTCCCGACTTAACCACGTCGGAATCTAACTTATAATATACCGAAATGACCGACTCGAAAAACTCTACCTAACCATATATTCAAAATAATTTTTCGTTGAGAGACGGAGGATCTTGCGATAGGTGGCACGAAAAACGATGCTGATGAGGGCATCTCACGACCCTCCCTCTAGCTCGGGTTGCCTGCACACTTTTGATATGGGATGGATGTGATCTCTACATGTTATCTTCCTTTTCCGTGATCCCATCTTATGTATTTTCATTTTATTGAGTCTTATCTTATGTACTTTCTTTTATTGAGTCTTGGTATCTAGTCTACTTCTCTTATTTTGTGTAATTGGGCCTTAGTACCTTAGTGTGGGCCTAATGGGTTGAGTCTAGGACTTGTTGAGTCTTTTGTCTTAATGTCAGGGTCATTTTGGTCATGTAAAGAATGGTTGCCTATATATAAGCCCATCTCTCCTCATGTACTCAACTTTTGATGAATATTGAAATAGCATTTGCCATCTCCCTCTCATTATCTCTCTCATCATCTCTCTCTCTCTTTCTTCAAGAAGGGGGCGAACCCCTCCCTCTCTCCTCCCCCCTCTCAATCACTTCCAACCCCCACCTACCTCCATTAACTCCCCACAACTTCCCACAACCCCTCTTTAATCCTCACCTTGTCCCAAGGAAGTTCCACCACTCCAAGCCCCACCACCCAACTACCACCTACCCAATACCACTTCCTAAGCACCCTTCCTCTCCCCAAGGTTGAAGGGGTCTTCCCTAAGTCCAAATTCGAATTTCCCTCTCCCTAGGGCTGTGCCCTTCCATCTCCCCACCTCCCTAATCACCCTAGGTCGAAATTCCCTTCCTCCCTATAGCCAAGTTCGCCCCCCACCTCCTCTCCCACTCACCTTCTCTCTTGTGCCCACCCATCTTCCCACCACCACCTCTTGCGGCTCCAGCCCTCTCTCCAGACCATTTTCGCCCTCCCCACCTTCTTCTCCCTAGCCTTCACAACCCCTAAACACCTCACATCTCCCTCCTATAGCCATTAGACACACCTTCCACCTTTTACTCTCTTGGCCATCCCCTTCCCCACACCTTCTACTTCTCCCCATTCTGTCTCTGTTTCACGCAGCAGAGTTGCAGTCACTTGCAGAGGAAACCACACCCATCTCTCAAAGATTCAGGTGGCAAGGCCTACATTTATGGAATCATCTGCGAGTTATCTATCCAACGGTGGTGGTCTCGCCGGCTTCTGAGGTCGGAGCTGTTCGTGGGAGCTGATCTCGTCCGACTGCGCATTCTGCTCCTGTCTGAAGACCTGAAGCTGAAAGCAGAAGCCACCACGGTCTGTACGGGAACGATCTGAGCGCCATTTTTGGAGGGGAGGAACTACGTCCAGTTAGCTTTCATCTTCAAGAAGAAGGACCTCAATCGGCCACCGGAGATATCAGTTATCATTTTCTTCGCCGAAGTGTGCAGACTGCCCTCTGCGATTCCAGGTTCGACCAGTCCCCACTTCTCCGGCCACCACTCTCTTCTCCGACCACGGATTGTGGCCCCGTCAACTTCTGCTCGAAGCTACCCCGACAACGATCGCGTAACCGCCAGTTTCATTCCATTTGGAGTTCGGGAGCGCCCGTAGTGCCTTCTGCACTCTGCTGCACCAGTTCTGCACCAGCCCGGGACAGAACGTTGCTGTCCTGCTCCAGTCGCCGGTCCGGTCAGCCTCGATCTTCAGAGCTTCCGTAAAAATTCAGACACCGTCCTCAGTCAGTTGGGGAACTTTTGGCACTGGTTTTGTCAAGTTTGGAGTTCCGTGGAGTCCGTGGCAGCGTCATCAGCGACACCCTATCCTGTGAACCTGCAGATTGGCAGAACCGGCGGAACTCGAAAAGTCGTGTTTCCTTTGCATAATTCCCCACCCCGCTTGGCCGGCTGAAGGCCCCTCCCTGCGTGGAGGTAGTTTTGGATGTACTAAGCCTAATCCCTATCCCAAGATCATCCCTCCTGCGAGAGGCGTAGAGTTGTATTATTTTCACTTTCAGGTCAAGCGACACCGCCGCGGTGATCGGGTATGTACCATCGCCTCCCGGCGCGCCCTCGTCTCCGAGCGGGATCGGTGTTTTCACACCGATCAGGTGAGCCGTTGATACTACCCTTGATTTGCCTTATTTCTGCGAGTTTAGTATTGCTTTGAATACCCGTCGGACGGTGAGAAGAGAGCCCGTACTAGTATGCTACTTTGAAGTTGTCCACCACGGACCGGGAGAGAGTGCCACCCAAACCCCGCCCTGCGGGCCAGCCGCCCACTAAGTTGAGAATCCTAGGCCCTTTGAGGTCAGCCTAAGCCCACTAAGTCAATTAGAATCATTGGGTCTCACCCCGGACCCTTGCCATCATCCCCCGGCCCCACCGGGAGATCGCGTGTGCCGTGAGGGTAAGACGCTATTGTGAGAATCATTGGAGTGCTTGTATGCTTGCGGGTCTAGGTCCTAGGTTGCTCATTTCATGCTTAGTCATCCTTGGGCTGTGCCACATCAAGTGGTATCAGAGCGGTCAAAGGCTTGTCCTTACAAGTCTTGTCTTGGGTCACACTAAGTCTTTCATAGGTGCATCCGCACACCCTTGCATAGCCCACCCAACTTTGCATGACCACTCGTAGTGGAGCCCATTATCAAGTCAATCCCTCCTCTTCTAATACCACCATGAATCCCAATCCCCAAGGAAATCCTGCTCACAATGAGCATGAGCTTCCCGACCACATGAGATTTCTTGTGGAAGGTATGACCAATATTATGGGACGGCTTGATGATATAACGGCCCGGCTTGAGCAAATTGAGGAAAATAGGCCTCCTCCAAGGGTAGGAGATAGGAGAGACCCACCTCCACATGTGGAGCTAGCCATAGGAAAGTTCAACCTTGACCACCCTCCCGAACCGGAAAGAGACCCACCTCCTAGAAGGAATGAGAGACTCCCCTGGGACAACCCGGATGACCAACTAATGAGACTTGTGAAAGTCGATGCACCCACCTTTGATGGGTCTCATCATCCGAGCAACTACTTAGATTGGGAGGCAGCCATGGACCAATATTTTGATTGGTACCCAATGACCGAGGATAGGAGAGTCCGGCTTGCAAAGATGCAATTAATCAAACTAGCCAAGACTCATTGGATGAATGTTGAGGCATTAAGGATAGTTAGGAGGGAAGCTCCCATCACCACATGGGGGGCCATGAAAGACCAACTCAAACTCAAATATGTCCCACCCTCCTACCATCAAAACCTCCTAGATGAGTGGCAAGCCTTGACCCAAGAGGGAAAGACCGTTATGGAGTACATTGAGAAGTTTGACTACTACCTTCTCAAGTGTGGAGTCCAAGAGGACCCCGCCGTCACACTCTCCCGCTTTAGGAATGGACTTCAATTCCATATCAAAAAGAAGTTATTCATGCGTCAAGTAGCCACTTTAGAGCAAGCCTACCAAGTAGCTCGGGATGCCGAGAAATTATCTCGGTATACACGAATGGTTCCCCCTCGGGGGATGGACCCTAATGCTATGGCACCTCGGGCCAACCCTCCACCTCCCCAAAGAGGTCTCCTTCTCACACCCATGGGAGCTCCTCCCACCCGGGTCACCCCTCCTAGTGGCACTCCACCACCCCGTCCCACAAGTGGGCCCCTAAACATAACTCCCAATAAGCCCAATCCGACACCCACTCCCCCTCACACTAAGATGGCCCCAAACCATCAAAGTGGGCAGCAATGCTTTAGGTGCTATGGGTATGGACACTTTGCCAATCAATGCCCCACCAAGGGAGCATCTAACTTGCTCATAGAGGAGACCAACCCCCAACCCCAAGTTGAATTTGAAGGGGAAGTTGAGGTATATGAACCCTCTCTTGAATGGGAGGAGGAGTATGAGAATCACTACATAGAGACCAACCAAGAACAACTCCCTCCACCCACCGACTCCCACCTCGGAGTGGTTAGGTGCACCCTCACTCAAACCCAAGAGCATGATTGGAGAAGAAACACCATATTCCATACCTACATACGGATAGGGAGCCATGTTAGGAAGGTCATCTTGGACAATGGGAGTAGTGTGAATGTGGTGTCACCCGATACCGTCAAACTTTTGGGCCTTACCACCTCCCCACATCCCCACCCATATCGGGTAGCATGGATTGATACCACCTCCATACCCGTTAGTGCTCGTTGCCTTGTCCCCATTACATTCCAATCCTATCAAGGCCAAGTGTGGTGTGACATCCTACCAATGGAAGTTGGGAGTATACTCCTAGGATGACCTTGGATCTACGATGTAGATGCCACCTTTCTAGGAAAGACAAACACTTGCATCTTCATTCATGAGGGGAAGAAAATCTAACTCAACCCTTCTCCACCCCGCCCCCTCCCCAAGAAGGCATCCCCCTCCCTTGAGGGATCCCCTACCCCTCCCACTATTCCAAACCCACCAAACCCCACCCCATCAAGCCCTAATCCTAGTATGATCAATAAGCCTCCTAGGAGCTTACACCTCATCACTAAGAAAGAATTTGAGGAAGAGACCAACCAAGGGGGACAAGTGTGTGCCATTGTCATTTGCCTCGGGGAATCCACCCCAACCAACCCACACCCAATAGAAATTCAACAACTCCTTGAGGACTTCCATGATATATTTCCCGAGGAACTTCCGGACAAACTACCCCCCATGCGCGATGTGCAACATGCCATCGACCTTGTGCCCGGGGCCACCTTGCCCAACCTCCCACACTACCGCCTCAACCCCACCGAGCATGCCGAGCTCAGGAGGCAAATTGAGGAGCTCATCAAGAAGGGCTTCCTCCGGATTAGCAAAAGCCCTTGTGCCGTCCCAGCTCTTCTCACACCCAAAAAGGATGGAACTTGGCGCATGTGTGTGGATAGCCGAGCCATCAACAAGATAATGGTCAAGTATAGGTTCCCCATCCCTCGGTTAGATGATATGTTAGACATGCTAGCTGGAGCCACCATCTTCTCCAAAATTGACCTCAAGAGTGGCTACCATCAAGTTCGCATTAGGCTCGGGGACGAGTGGAAAACCGCCTTTAAGACTAAGGACAATCTCTATGAATGGCTTGTCATGCCTTTTGGCCTTACTAATGCGCCAAGCACCTTCATGCGCCTCATGACTGAGGTCCTCCGGCCCTTCATTGGCATCTTTCTAGTTGTCTACTTTGACGACATCCTCATATATAGCCAATCCAAGGAAGCCCACCTCAATCACCTCAAACAAGTGTGCACCATTCTTAGGAAGGAGAGTCTCTTTGCTAACCCCGGGAAGTGTCATTTCTTGACCAATCAACTAGCCTTCCTAGGATTTATTGTCTCATCCAAAGGGGTATCCATGGACCCCGAAAAGATCCAAGCTATTCTTGAGTGGTCCGAGCCCAAGACCCTTCATGAGGCCCGAAGCTTTCACGGGCTAGCTACCTTCTATAGGAGATTCATCCGTGGGTTTAGCACAATCACCGCTCCTATCACAGATTGCCTCAAGAAAGGCACCTTTGTGTGGACTAGGGCAGCCTCCAAAGCATTCCTAGAGCTCAAGGAAAAGATGACCCAAGCACCGGTCCTTTGCCTACCCGACTTCTCGAAAGTCTTCGAAGTCACTTGTGATGCATCCGGGGTAGGGATTGGGGGCATTCTTAGCCAAGAGGGTCACCCGGTAGCCTATTTTAGTGAGAAACTTTGTGAGACTAGGACTAGGTACTCCACATATGATAAAGATCTTTATGCCGTGGTTCACTGCCTTCGGCATTGGAGGCACTATCTCCTACCCAAGGAGTTTGTGATCTTCTCGGACCATGAGGCTTTGAAGTACCTCAACACCCAGCAAAAGCTCAATGCCCGCCATGCCCGATGGGTAGAATACATTCAAGCTTACACCTTCATCCTCAAGTACAAGATGGGTAGTGAGAACCGCGCCGCCGATGCGCTAAGTAGGCGGGTAGCCTTACTTTCCACCATCCAGGTGGAAGTGAACGGGTTTGAGAGAATCAAAGGAGAATATCCAAATTGTCCCGACTTTGGGACTCACTACAACACCCTTTCCACTCATCCCCACAAGGAACATGAGGGGTTCATACTTCAAGAAGGGTACCTATTTAAGGGAGCTAGGCTTTGCATACCCCGGACTTCACTTCGGGACTTCTTAGTTTGGGAGTTACATAGTGGTGGCCTAGCTGGACACTTTGGGGTCCAAAAGACCATAGAGTTAGTTGAGAGGCAATTCCATTGGCCTAGTCTCAAGTAGGATGTGGCCCACATTGTGGGACAATGTCGCATCTGTGCCTCAGCCAAACAAGTAAAGTAGAATACTGGGCTTTACACACCCCTACCCATACCAGACCGACCTTGGGAGGATTTGAGCATGGACTTCATCCTTGGCCTACCTAAGACCTTGCGCAAACATGATTCCATCTTTGTAGTGGTTGATAGGTTCTCTAAAATGGCCCACTTTATCCCATGTTCCAAGACCTCCGACGCTTCTAGGGTTGCCCGATTATTCTTCGATGAGGTGGTCCGACTCCATGGATTACCTAAGACTATTGTGTCTGATCGGGATGTGAAATTTATCAGTTATTTTTGGAAGACTCTTTGGCACCTAATGGGGACCCTCCTCAAATTCTCCACTGCTTACCATCCTCAGACCGATGGCCAGACTGAGGTCGTCAACCGAAGCCTTGGGAACTTGCTCCGTTGCCTTGTAGGGGACCACCTTGGGAATTGGGATCTCCTCTTATCTCAAGCCGAGTTTGCCTACAATGATTCTGTCAATAGGTCCATAGGCAAGAGTCCATTTGAGGTTGTACATGGTTATAGGCCTAGAAAACCTTCCGATCTTATTCCCCTTCCCCCACACGCTAGAGTGTCAGTCTCAGCTGAGTCCTTTGCACAGCATATCAAAGAGTTGCATGATGACATCCGCAAGCATATAGGAAAGAGCAATGAGGCTTACAAAAGGCGGGCAGATGCTCATCGGCGCCACTGCAAGTTCCAAGTTGGAGATTCGGTGATGGTGAGGACGGAGCGGCTCCTTCCAGGGCCTACCTCCAAGTTGAGGGCACGGGGTTCGGGACCCTTTCGAGTTCTGAGATGACTTGACAGTAATGCTTATGAGCTGGACCTACCTGAGGGTTTTAGGGTACATCCTACTTTCAATGTGACAGACCTGGTACCCGACAAGGGCCCCGCGGTGGAACCTAGTGAGGAGCTCGAGCCTTTACCCCTCCTTGAGAGAGACACTCCCGGAGGGACTCCACTTTCTAGCTTGAGAGACCGACGAGAGAAGGTAGAGGCAATACTGGATGAGCAGAGTATCATTACTAGGCACAAGGTGTATCAGCGCTACCTGGCTAGGTGGAAGAACCGTCCCCCAATAGAGAATATGTGGGTGAGTCGGGAGGATCTGCTGCGCTTGGACCCCGACATGCTGGAGCATTACGACAGCCAGGCGGACCCATACTCGACGGGGTCGAGTTCTCCCCACCCCCGGGGATTTGATGAGGGCATCTCACGACCCTCCCTCTAGCTCAGGTTGCCTGCACACTTTTGATATGGGATGGCTGTGATCTCTACAAGTTATCTTCCTTTTCCATGATCCCATCTTATGTATTTTCATTTTATTGAGTCTTATCTTATGTACTTTCTTTTATTGAGTCTTGGTATCTAGTCTACTTCTCTTATTTTGTGTAATTGGGCCTTAGTACCTTAGTGTGGGCCTAATGGGTTGAGTCTAGGACTTGTTGAGTCTTTTGTCTTAATGTTAGGGTCATTTTGATCATGTAAAGAATGGTTGCCTATATATAGGCCCATCTCTCCTCATGTACTCAACTTTTGATGAATATTGAAATAGCATTTGCCATCTCCCTCTCATTATCTCTCTCATCATCTCTCTCTCTCTTTCTTCAAGAAGGGGGCGAACCCCTCCCTCCCTCCTCCCCCCTGTAGACACGCCATTCTTGACATCTCCTGAGAAAGTCTCATATTACTATACGACGCCCCGCGACGGCTTACGCATTTCGAATCACTTGAGTACTTCATTTTCTTGGGTCTTCTTCTGCCTTTTTCGACATCCGTAATCGTCTCGTCACAACATTCGGACGGCATCAACACCAGTCAGACGCACCAAGAGGTTCCGGAATCAAGAAGGGTGTCTGCCGGGCGGCCGCCGACGCCTGATCTGAGGACCCGAGTGGGTTTTAATGGGGGCGTCCAGGCCCCTAGACGCCCCCATGTTTTTAATTTAATTTATTTTATTTTCTCAGGGCCCAAAACTAAATAAAAAATATATATATTAATGGAGGCGTCCAGGACCCTGGACGCCTCCATAAAAACAAAAATAAAAAATGTGTGTAAAATGCCAGTTGGCATAAAAAAACAAATAAATAAATAAATAAATAAAAAAATATATATATTTATGGAGGCGGACGCCTCCATAAAAACAAATATAAAAAAATCAAAATGCCAGCCCTAGCATAAAAAGACAAAACAAAAATAAAAATAATATATTTTGGAGGCGTCCAGGCCCCTAGACGCCTCCATCAACTCCCTCACGGGCGCCGCTCACCGAACGACAGTTTGTCGTGTGTGAAAAAATCCAAATTATAGAGACGTCCAGCCACCTGGACGCGCCCATTTCTGAATCACGAGGCGCCGCTCACAAAACCACGCGTTGTGCCAAACCGTGTGCGGCCGCCGTCGAATTTCTTTGGACCTGTTGGAGGCGTCCGGGGCCCTGGACGCCTCCACAAAAATATTCCAAAAAAATTAATAAAAATAGAATAAAATATTAGTTCGGCCCTGATGGAGGTGTCCAGGGTCCTGGACGCCTCCACCCTCCGAAGCCCTATAAATAGAGGCCCACCCCCTCAGTTCTGAGAGAGCTTCGAAGTGATCCGATAGGCTGCCGGAGCCCAGAGGCTACGGAGTCATTTTCTAACCCGTGGGTTCTTTTGTAGGTGGAGGTTTTGCCGGCTTCTCGGGTGCTCACGCTCGCGAGAGGAAGGTCGTCTTCATCCACCACGCTTCCACGTCGTCCCCATGCTGTCGGAGCTCCGCCGGATTTCACCATCGGCACATCCAATAAGCCAATTCTTTCCTTTTCTTCGTAGTTCTTTTGCATTCATCATCTTGCATCCCCTATCCCCCTTCATAAGGGCGCCTTTTCTTATACACTTCTTACATCCATCATCTCATTTTCCTCCTACTCGAGTCCGAGAGGGGTTTAAAAGATAACACCAACCAGGTGTGTGTCTTGCCATCATTTCGTTATTTTTATCGCAAGGATTTGAATACTACACCTCCATCTTTCTAATCCACTTGTCATTTGTTTGTCGTTGTTCTGCAAGGGTAGCCGAGGAAAGCCCTCTCCGTCGGCCGGCCGGAGGGAGAGGAAGAAGCAACCCGCCATCTCCCGCTCTTGAGGTAGGCGCGATCACTTTCTTATTTTGGGGTCTTTCGGCCCCTAGCGATCACATCTTGTTTTCGAGGCCGCGGCGAGTCACTTCCCCAATGGCCGTTTAAATTTCGTTCTTATATTCTCTTTATATTCTGTTATATTCTGCTCATATTCTCGAGGCCGCGGCGAGTCACTTCCCCAATGGCCGTTTAAATTCACGTTCTTATACGTTATATTCTTATCTGTTTATGTTCTCGAGGCCGCGGCGAGTCACTTCCCCAATGGCCGTTTAAATTCCCGCTCTTTGTATTCTCTTTATATTCTGTCATCTTATTATCTGCTCATATTCTCGAGGCCGCGGCGAGTCACTTCCCCAATGGCCGTTTTAATTCTTATTATTTAATTTCTGTACCATTCTCGTCCCCCCGAGGCCGCGGCGAGTCACTTCCCGCTATGGCCGTTTAACCCCCATATCTTGCTATATCACACTTGTCCCGCTCGCCCCGCCGGAGCAATCTCCCGTGGTGGCCCCTTCTCTCTCTTCTCTTATTTCTGTGTTGCAGCAAACAAACACCAAAAAAAAGAGGAGCCCGTGTGCTCCGCGTCCTCTCCTCTTCCCCGAACCGCGTGACGTCGCTCACAGATTGGCGATCACGGTGGGACATCTACTGCTTCCTTTCAGCTACCCTTGCAAGTTTGGCACCATCCGTGCCTCTCCACCTTGGCGCCCGCGCGCGCCCCTGTTGTGCTCACGGCAGCACTGTCAGTTTTGATTGGTTGTTTGTTTATTATATGTCTGTTATTTATGTTGTTTTTCCACTCCATATCTCTGTCAGCATTTCATTGCATGCATCCATCCCTCTTTTCTATCCTTTCTTCATTTTTTTGAGGATCACCCTTTCCCGGTGAAGGAAGGACTCTCCGTTTGTGAATTCCTCTCAACGGACTAGAATCTCCTACACTGGGACCTCCGTAAGTCCCCGACATCGAAGAATCTCCTCTTCGTTCACTGGGCTGGTTGTACCATTGAAGTTCCCCGGAGTTAGTCATTTCATTCGTGGTGAGACGAGAGACCCTAGCTGACACGGCGGTGAAACAAAAATAAACTAGGGTCCCCACTTTGTGTGAACTTCGGATCTCGTTAAAAACATAAAAAAAATCATCAAAATCAAAACATAAAAAAAGGCGTAAAGGCATCCACTTGTTTGATAATCTCTGCTACCTGCTTGCTAGTGTATGTTTTTGCGTTCTGGGAAAACTGTGAGCATGGCTCACGAGTCTTTTGAGGAGAACCACCCTAGTCATGGTTTGTCAGCCGACCCGCGAGTCTATGCTATGGACTCGGGTCCCTCTCATGAGCCCTAGCATGAGGTGCATATTACCGCCGGGGACACGTCCCCACCACAGGATATCACTTCCTTACTGGGCGTCCTCACCAACACGGAGCTTACCTCTGAACAGCTCCGGGCCTTCCAGGCCATTCTAAAGGGGAAATCTGTTTCCCCCACGCCCCAGGAATCAACTCCGGCCATCGCACCTCTCCAAGAGTCCGTGCAGGCCATTCCATCTCCTTCATTGGCGCAAGCCATCCAGTCTCCCTCGCTTCAAGGTCAAGCGAGCCAACAACCACCCTCATTCCAATTCCCGTCACAATCTCAAACTCCCGTTGTTCCCCACACACCGCTTCAGCCAGGGCCAACTGTCGGTGGTCCGACAACTCCCTCTCATTCGGGGTTTCCCCCTCAAGTCTCCGGGAGACAGTTTCTCCCCCAGTGGCAAGTGCCACCTTCACCTCCAGAGGATCTCGCCCAATCGCTCCTCAATAGGTTCAATCGCATGGACGAGCAGTTTCAAAATCTAAGAAGAATGGTGGACGTGAAGGCCACCCCGGAGGTTGCTTTGCCAATCCTTCCCGTCATTCATCTTCCTCCCTCCGAAATGCCCACGTACCGCAGATACAATGGTACCGGCAACCCCTTCATTCACCTCAAGGACTTCATGTATGAGTCCTCCTATTGGCAAAATGATCAAAGGTCCCTGGCATACCTCTTTCGGAGATCATTGGATGGTCCTGCGCTTGAGTGGTTCTATTCTCTGGAGCCCCGCGAGGCCGAGAATTTTGAAATAGTCCAGAGAAGGTTCTTGCAGAAATATAGGGATAGGGTCGGTCCCTCACTCTCCATTACCGACCTAGTGGCCGAAAAGATGAAACCCGATGAGGATTTTGTCTGATATGCTGATAGATGGAGGTCTCTGGCGGAAAGAATAAGGGATACCCTCTTCGAGCCCGAACAAGTGAAGATGATTGTGTCTAATGCAACCCCACAGTTCAGACATGTCCTGGCCATGAATAAACTTACTACAATGGAGGAACTCTATGAAAGGGCCCGGTACATCCAAACCCAGCTAAAAGACTCCCCCATCATGAACATGTTTGAGTCACCGAAGTCCAAAGTGGTCAGAAAGACAGGCGCTGGTGTCCCAGGCGGAGCCACAGAAGGGGTCGTGACAAATGAGCAAGTCAGTGCGGTCAACAATGCCAACTATGCAGTCAACCCAAGGCCTCCACAAATGCCCCGACTTCCCCTTCAACCAGGTCCTTTCCCTCTTCGTCCTCCACCCCAAAATAATCCACCCCAGGATAATATGCCTCCATTACGCCAACCCCAACAACAACAACCACAACCTCAGCAACAACAACCACCGCTTCAGTACAACCAAGTTCCACCCCCGGGGAACTATGGTCCCCAACAGCAACAAAGGAGGCCGCTCGGTCCCAAGAGAGCCTACTATCCACCATTGCCGGAAACCTTAGCAGACATTTTTAATGCCCTCATGGCATCAAACCAACTCGCCCTACCCAGAGAAAGGCCCGCGTGGCTCCCCAATGTTGATACCTCCAAATACTGTGTCTACCACAGGCAGCCGGGCCACACAGTAGATTACTGCTTCCATTTCAAAGATTACATCCATGATATGAATGATGAACATCAAATAGATTGGGATGAGATGAGACGATACGTCGCGGCTCTCAAGGTTAGGAGACCTCCTCATAGGCCACAGCAGCAGTTACAACAGCAACAGCAACAGTAACCACAACAGCAACAGCAGGCTCAGCAGGCCCCACAACAACAGCCCGACATGGGCATAATCCAGAATCCATTACCGGAGCACCAACAGCCCAATCATCAGGTTAACCCCATCTCCTCCTTCCCAGAAGTCGGGAGAGAGCAAGTGTGGCACCAGGAAAGTACCTCCATTCTTTCTACCTCCAACCCTATCGTCATGCAACCCCCTCACCTTGCCCGGGTAGCACCTCTCTCTCATCAACCAGCGTCAGTATCACCATCACCATTTCCACTACCATTACGCCCTCTCATCCGCACCCCGACCTCCTATCAACCGACACTCTCCACTACGCCTTCACACCCTCTCATCTTCTCTCACTCCCCCACTTTACCATCCACCTCTACCACATTTACCCCTACGCCTTCTAAACCCCTTATCATCCGTCAACCATACATAACCCCGTCTTTCTCCACCGTATCACCACTAATGCCTTCAAAACCACTCATTAACCATCACCCACCTCAAAATCATTGCCCACTTCAAGCCCTACCCACTCCTACTTCGTCTCCACCGCCACCTTCTAGACCCCTTATCCTTCATAATCCGCGTAATATCCCCTCTACCTCCACCATGCAGCCACCTAACAAACCCCTCATCAGAATCCCTGCTCCCGTCATCACCCCTGCTTCATCAACCATTCCTCCACTACTACCCCTCAAACCCCTGTTAAAACCCACTGCTACCCCCACAGAGGTACAAAAGTCGCAGGCAATGGTGCTCCAGAGTGGAAGGATTTTCCACAGGGTTTTCCCCCACAACAGTCAGAATCCCGAGCAATCTCAGCCAGAGAAAGATGATGCAGAACAACCAGAAAGAGCTATCCCTGGAACACAGTATGATCTATTGAAACACTTGGACAAGACACCTGCCTGGATCTCCATCCTGGAGCTACTTCAAAGATCCACATCCCACCAGGCAGCCTTGATGGAATATCTTCAAAAGGTCATGGTTAATGAAGACCTCCCCGTGGAGAAGATTTCAACCGTCCTGACCCCAACAGACACACAACCAGCCATCATGTTTCACAACTACGAGCTCGCTCCCAAGGAAGCTCGGAAATATGCATTGTGCATTTCAATAAAAATTAATGGGGTATCCATAAACCCGTGTCTTGTGGACACGGGTGCATCCATAAATGTGATCTCCATGAGCACTCTTTAGTTGTGTGGGGTCAACGAGGAACAAATAAGACCTTCTTCGATCACGGTCACGGCTTATGACAATAGCAAAAGGCCGCCGCAGGGGATGATTATTCTGAAGGCAGAACTAGGCCCCATGTCAATTCCCACGGAATTCCATGTCCTCGACATGGACCCCACATTCAAGGCTATACTGGGTCGCCCTTACATCGAAGCCATGGACGCTGTGCCTTCCACCAACGATCAGTGCCTGAAGTTTCCTTACAATGGGAGAATTATTAAAGTGGTCAGTACACCTGTCCTTCACACAGTGGATGCTATCAACACCTCTATGCCTTCTGTTTGGCCGTCTCATCGGCCCATATTGTCACTGCTGGACCTACGTGATCCATCTCATGTTCCACTAGCACCAAAGGAGCCGGTCAGGGCAACCACAACATCATGTCTCCCTTTTCACTCCAAAGGTTGGGAGATTATGAGGAACATCGGCTATCAACAAGGAAAAGGTCTGGGCGCACAGTTACAGGGTATGCTCAAACCGCCAAAGGAAATTAGGCCGAACCGCAGGTTTGGCCTAGGCTTCAAAGGACCGTTCAAGGCAGATTGGAAGCCCCTCACGTGGACTCTATCAAACCACTTCAATAGAGGGCCCGTTGTTCAGATGGGAGATCACCCACGAGAAGCATATGGGGGATCACATGCTGTATATTTGGCTGAAAAATGTCCGAGGATCACCAAAAGAGGCAAGATCAAAGATCCGGAATGCGAGTGGGACAAATGGTTCGACATACGGGACATTTCCGTTGCACTGGAAAGGATGTTCTCGTCTCCGCAGCTTGAAGGACCACCATTGATCTCTGAAATACCAGAGAATATTACCACTCTTGCCAAGGTTCCAAACTATCCTCGTCCTCGCCAGAAGGACCCTGTCATCGACGGATCTTCATCCGTCCTCAACATTGCCGTCGACGGCTCATTAGCCGCCATCTTCTCCATCCACTCGTCTCAGCCTTTGCTGATATCTTCTTCCTGGGCCAGACAATTGTCTGATGATCTTCCCAGGTCCCCTTCTTTGCTTACATACCTACGCGGACTTTTCAACCCGCGCCAGGTCTTCAACCATGATCTGCTCTATGAGCCTCACAATCCTCTAGCCATAACCACTTTCCTCTCTCCTCCAATCTCTTTTCACTGCTTTGTCATTAAAAATGAAAACGAAAAAAAAACGTCAATTTTCAAACTCCCCAACAACACATCTTCGTTGAGGAAACCTTCTACATCTCCCACGGGTGCGTACCGCCTTGCGGACCACCCGTCCAAGGTCCGATGAGCGACCTTTTCTACCCCTCCCCTGAGGGGTCTTCTCCTGTACATTCTACACCATCCTCTTCGTCTTCCTCTTCTTCTGTAAATATTGTCAGTCAATCTAGGAATGATAGGCCAAGGGTAGTACCTAGGAAGAAATCCAAGGGTAGGCAGATCCCTCGTCGATTCCTTCTAGATTTGGCGGACAGGTGTCAGGCCCTTCTTGCCATCCCCCAGTTGTTAGAAAATCCCATCCAGCTACCCGAAATAGAATGCGAGGGCGACTGTGCATCTGATGAAGGGTATGGAGTCTACGAGATCACGGATGAAGAATGCCCCACTGAAGATGAGGGTGAAGAATATGAGGATGCGGCGGGCGCATACGCTAGTGGAATGAGGAGATTCGACGAGCCGTCAACCGCCGTAGAAGAATCCATCAAAGAAGTCAACTTGGGAACTGAGGAAGACCCTAGGATCATCCTCATAAGTGACAACCTACCACCCTCTGAAGAAGAGGCACTAATTGAGATTCTCAAGGAATATAAGGACACGTTTGCATGGAGCTACGAGGATATGCCGGGTCTAGATTCAACCTTGGTCGAACACCGTTTAACCCTAAAACCAGGGTCCATCTCGGTAAAACAAAGGTTAAGGCGTTTCCACCCTCAGATGGCTTTGAAAATGAAAGAAGAGGTCGATAAGCTCCACAAAGCCAGGTTCATTAGAGTCGTTCTTTATCCTCAATGGGTGGCGAACATTGTCCCGGTCATGAAGAAAGATGGGAAAGTCAGGATTTGCATTGACTTCCGGGACCTTAACCGCGCGTGTCCAAAGGATGATTTTCCCTTACCTCACATTGATGTGCTGATTGATAACACGGCAGGCTACGAAACCCTCTCTTTCATGGATGGATTTTCAGGATACAATCATATTCGTTTGGCAGAAGAGGATCAGGAAAAGACGTCATTCACTACCCCTTGGGGAACATATTGTTACGTGGTCATGCTGTTCGGATTAAAGAATGCTGGAGCTACTTACCAAAGAGCGATGATGGCCATATTTCATGACATGATGCACATATATCTGGAAGTGTATGTGGATGACTTATTGGTGAAATCAAGGACCAGGATGGAACATCCAGAAGTTTTGGCTAAGGTCTTTCAAAGGTCAAGAGAGTTCCAATTGAAAATGAACCCGAAGAAGTGTGTGTTTGGTGTGTCGTCAGGTAAATTGCTGGGGTTCATCGTGAGTAAAAGAGGGATCGAGATAGATCCCGACAAAGCCAAGGCTATCAGGGATATGCCTCCTCCCAAGAATTTGAGGGAAGTTCGAGGTTTAATCGGGAGGTTACAGTTTATTCGTCGGTTTGTGTCCCAACATTTACAAAGGTGTAGACCTCTCTACGAGTTGACCAAGCCAGGAGTAGAATTCCACTGGAATTCTAAATGTCAGAAAGCTTTTGAAGGGTTGAAGGAATATCTGGCTAGTCCACCCGTTCTCATTCCACCCAAACCAGAAAAACCTCTGATCCTTTACGTCTCAGTCTTGGATGACTCCGTGGGAGCCGTCCTTGCACAAGCTGATGAAGAAGGCAAGGAACGGGCAACCTATTACTTGTCTAAACTTCTCAATCCCTGTGAGCAGAAGTACACCGTCATGGAGAAAACCTGTGCTGCCCTCGTTTGGGTAGTGCAGAAATTGAAACACTACTTCTTGGCTCATGAGGTCCACTTGATTGCTCGAATGAATCCTATCAAATTCCTTCTGGAGAAAGCCGTCCTTACGGATAGGCTAGCACGCTGACAAAGTTTCTCTCTCAGTTCGACATCACCTACATCCAACAAAAGGCGATTAAAGGTTATGCCATAGCCGAGCATCTCGCTCACCATCCTCTTCCCAAGTTCGATCCCGTCCAATCAGAGTTTCCAGATGAGGAACTAATGTCCGTCAACCAATCGGATGAGCCAATGTGGACACTATATTTTGATGGAGCTCTGAATTCTCAAGGGAGAGGAATCGGCATCGCCCTCCTGTCGCCTGAAGGTCTCACATTCCCGTTGGCATATCAACTCAAATTTTCAGTCACCAACAATATAGCTGAATATGAAGCTCTTCTAGCTGGCCTAGAACTCGCTCATTCTTTTCGTATCACTGAGTTGCGAGTCGTAGGCGATAGTCAACTCATCCTTCGCCAGGTGCTCACTAAATATCGCACTCGCGATCCCAAACTCAAGCCATACCAAGAACTCACTGCGGCCTTTGCCAAACTGTTCGCCAAACTGATCTTTATTCATATCCCTCGTCATCAGAATATTCTCGCCGATGCCCTCGTCTCGTTGGCATCATCCATAAGGTTCCCTCTAGGAAGATGGTTTAAGTCCATTTCCATCTACAAACTTCACGCCCCTGCAATTGATGATGCTTCCTACGTAAATATCAAAGACAGGATAGCAAGAAAGATCCTACAGGAAGATATCCTTGAGAAGAAGGAGATCATGTTGGCAGAGGTTGAAGAAGAACTGGCTGATGAAGAGAAACCATGGTTCTATGAAATTATCAAATACTGCCAAGAACAGTCTTATCCTGAAGGGGCCACCACAGAGGACAAGAAAGCCATAAGAAGGGTGGCTCAGAAATATACATTGGTTGGAGGTCTACTCTATAGGAGGAACCTTACTGGTATTCTGTTAAGATGTCTTGGTGACGATGAGGTTTGGAAATGTGTAGAGGAGACGCACTCAGGCATGTGCGGTGGCCCCGTGAATAGTCAGATGCTCGCCAAGAAGATCATTCGCCAAGGCTTTTATTGGCCCACTATGGAAGAAGATTGTGCTGTCTATGTCCGTAGGTGTGTCAAGTGTCAACTTCACGCCGATAAAATCCATTCACCATCTTCCTCACTTCATCCAATATCTTTCCCGTGGCCTTTCTCCATGTGGGCATTCGACATCATTGGTCCCTTAGGTGATCTCAATTCCCTCACCAAGCAGAAATCTTTCATCCTTACTGCGATGGAATACTTCACCAAATGGGCCGAAGCTGAAGCTTACGCGAAATCAAGGCGTCAACAGTCTGTAAATTCGTCATAAAGAACATCCTCGCCAGATTCGGCGTCCCAAGCACGATCGTCACCGACAATGGGCCACAGTTCATTTCTCAGGACCTACAGGACCTCTGCAAAAGGTACGCAATTACATTGCATCATTCATCGCCTTATTACCCACAAGGTAACGGCCAAGCGGAGGCCACCAATAAAATATTGCTCAAAATCATCAAAAAAACCTGTGAGTCTAGTAAGTTTTCAGACTGGCCAGAAAATCTTATCGAAGCTCTATGGGCCTATCGCACTTCAATCCGTACCCCCACCGGGCAGACTCCATTTGCCCTTACTTATGGTATGGAAGCAGTAGTCCCGTACGAGACTCTGATCCCTTCTCTCAGGGTACAATTGGACGAGGAATTCTCCCTCGACGATCGTCGTAATTCACTCCTCGCCCAGTTGGAACTCTTGGATGAGAAATGGCTGGCCGCTGCCGAACACGCGCGTGTGT